>JAQQAC010000477.1:10804588-10854980 GCA_029783875.1 Phataginus tricuspis
TGGATTTGGCCTTAGGACATTGCCTTGGAGAAACTGCCATCTACATGCCAGGTTCTGAAAAGACCTGAGGTGCCTATGTGTAGTTTGCCCTTAATGACTATTTCCTGCCTTGGCAAAGAGTCCTGTGCTTCTTCTGTTTATTCTCTCCTCTCTCAGGCGGTCCTTGCGACTTATTTGCTCCTTCAAGCTGCCTGGCAGTGGCAGTAGTGAAAATAAGATAGACTTTGGTCCTGAAGGACCTGACATGGACTCTTGGCTCAGTCTACTCTGCAGATGCCATGTGCCTCATCTGTAAAAGAAAAGGGGGATAATAGTGTCTTCCCAAAGAAGTTTTGAAGACCGGAAGAATGTATTCACATAACCCCTAGAAAACAATGCACCTACATTAAGCATCATTTTTTTGGTGTTACTTGTCCAGCTCTCTGAATATGTTGTGTTAATGAAGCTTGCTCATCAATTTTCCCTGATTATAGCCCCCTAGGTTGCTCTGGGTCGTGTTTATCAAAGTAAGGGACACAGACCACCTGCATCTGAAGAGTAAGGAGAAAGAACAGAAATCTGCTCTTTTTTCTCTCTGTGCCTCAGCTTCTTTGTATTCCTGTTCTCTAATTTCTATTTCATTTACTGTCTCCTCTACTTCATCTAATCTGCTTTTAAATCCCTCCATTGTATGTTTCATTTCGGATACGTATCTTGAATATTTTTCTGTAGCTCCGTGAGCATGTTTATGATTTTTATTTTGAAATCTCTTTCAGGAAGATTGATGAGTTCAATTTTACTTGGCCCTCTTTTTGGTGTTTGTGGGATTTTGGTTTGAACCAGTTTCCTTTGATGTTTCTTATTTGTAGGTGCCACCCTCTAGTGCCCAGAAGCTCTACTCTGTAGCTGCTCAGCCCCTGGAGCAATGGTGGGGTCACAGGGGAGCAGCACTGGTGCCTGTCAGGAGGAAAGAGCTCTTCCCTGCTTCCCAGCTGCAGTGCCTGTTTCCACTGCCAGGGCCAGTGGGCTGAGTGTTCAGGGAGAAGCCTCTCTGCTTTGCACTTGTAGCTGCCATAGGTGGGGCCACCCTCTAATTGGTTTGGCACAATGGCGGGGCAGCTGGTTTGCAAGCTGGTGCCAGCCAGGATGAAGGCACAGCGGGCTGTAAATCACAGTGGGGGACCTCGGAGCTGCGTAGCCAGCCAGGGGGATGGAGCACTTGAAGCTCCTGAAAGCTCCCAACCTGCTGAGCAGAGTGCACACAGACAATTTTGTCCACCTGTCCTTTCTCCTGAGCAGCAAGCTCTGTGCAATCCTTGTCCCTTTAGCAGCCCTCTTGCTGTTAGGAAGTCTCTCAGATTGCCTGCCTTTCTTTTGTCCCAGAGTGGCTGGATGTGGATCCCTATTTTCTACAAGCAGCTGGAATCTCAATCTTTTCAAGTATTCCACCTGTTTTAGCTTTCCAACCCCACTAATCTCCAGAGCACCATGTATTGTAGGTTCATGCTCCCAGAGCAGATGTTCACCCAGCTCCCAGGGCTGGGTGTTCAGTAGTCCTAGGCCTCTACCCCCTCCCCGCTCCGTTTCTCTTCCTCCCTCCAGTGAGCTGGGGTGGGGGAAGGGCTTGGGTCCCTCTGGATCATAGCTTTGGTACTTTACCCTTTTCCTTGAGGTCTGCTGGTTTCCCCAGGTGTAGGCAGTCTGCCGCAGCCTTCTTTCCTGTTGCTCTTTCAGGATTTGATGTATCTGCTATATTTTCATATTATATGTGGTTTTGGGAGGAGGTTTCTGTCTCACCTCTCATGCCACCATCTTTAATCCAACTCTAGAAATCTGCTCTTATGCAATTCTAACTTTCTGCACTTTTAAAACCTTATTGTAGTAGGACATACGTATAGAAAAGTCTTATAAGTGAACAGCTTAGTGAACTTTCATAAACTAAACACACCCATGTAACCAGCACCCAGATCAAAAAACAGAATATTAATAGGACCTCAGAAGCCTCCTCCACACATGAACTTTGAGAACCAGTGTTACGGGAAGAGCCCGGCCATGGAACTCCCCTTTGCCACAGTCCTGCCCTTCTCTCACGGGCCCAGTCTGCATCTGTCTGAATCCTCCCCAATCTGAGAGGCTTGGCCTGCCTCACACGCACCCTTCATAGTGATGCAACTTCTTTTGTAAAAGGGTCACAAAGGGGGGGTTCCATCATTTATATTCCTAGCATACACCCTAAACTGATTAAAGTAAATGAATTCAAGTCCTGGCCAACAAGGAGTGGAGATCAGTCATTGCCTGAAAGCAACAGCTTATTACAACACTCCAGCATTTTCTCATGGAAGGCTGAGTGAGGTGGATTCTAGTGTAATTACCTTTGTGTAATTGAAAACTAAATCACTGATGACTGCATAGTTTAAATATCCATTTAAATACTTTCATTTTATCACACTTATTTTTACAGGACATGCTACCACCAAATAGGCTATTAATTTTTCTAGTGGATTAAAATCTGAATGGGTACATTAAAAACTAGCACAACTCAAATAAATGCTCTCTTTTTCCAGAGATCATTAGAGAGAGTTTTTCTCTTTCTTCTATCCAGCTATTCAAATTATTTTAGACCAGGACCTATCTAATACAGGTCTCGTGCCAAAGAGATCACATTTTCTATATAATATAACTTAGATAAGATTTTAATTAGTAGAACAAGAACCTGTGGTACTTTTGCCTGTATCTTCTCAAATTTTAACATGCATACAAATCACATGGGGATCTTGTCAAAGTGCAGATTCCGATTTGGTGGGTCTTGAGGCCTGAGATTCTGCATTTTAACAAGCTCCCAGGTGGTGCTGCTGCTGGTCTGAGGGCCACACCTTGAGTAGCAGGAGTATTCAGAATGAGCCCTAACTAGAGGCCTGGATACACGTCTGAGCTGATTTCCTGGTATGTATAGACTATTTCTAAGGTCCCTTCTAACTATCCAGTTCTACAATTCAATAATCCCTCTTTACCTATCCACTCATTTTTCTTTAGGCTGTTGATCCTCATTGTTTATCAGCTGTTATATTAGATACTATTCTGTATTAGAGCCCAGGTAAAATCTCTTGCTTATGGTTGACAAGTTTTATTTTTCAAGCTGCTACAAGTCTACCTCAATCCATGGGAAATTTTGTCTAATAATAACATGATACTACACTTGGACCAAAAGGTAGACCTGACTGAGTAGTGGAGGGCTTTGGTTAGATAAGCAGGTATGAACCTAGACGTATAACCAGAAGAAAGGAACAGCTAATTCCAGTTCAAGATGATGATGCAGGAAGATGCCCTCCTCCCAAGGACACATCAACCATACAGCTATATATGGAATAATTCCCTCTGAAAAAAAACTGAAAACTGGAAGAGTGACCTCTTCACATCAGGCAAACGAGAGGGAAACCACATAAAAGTGGATAGGAAAGACTGAGACACAATCTCACCATAAGGCCCACCTCAAGTACAGTGACCTACTATAAGGAAACTCAAAACCTGGAACTTCTCTCTGAGAAGTGAAGCATTAGTACCATACTGGGCACCCCAACTTTTAAGACTAGCACCTAAGATATGAGGCCCAAAACATCTGACTTTGAAGACCAGTGGGCTCACACCCAACAGACCTGCAGGACTGTGGTGAACTGAACACCTCTTAAAAAGTCCATATGCAGGCTTAACCAGTGCAGAAATAGCCCTTTGTAAAGAGCCCAGTCTTTATACAAGAGTAATTCATCTCCTAATTTTAAAGCATTGGTCTATGGGACAGAAGCTTCTGGGATACTCTCTGGTGATGGAGGCTGGTGGGAAATATTTCAGCTTTCCCTCTGCCTTGCTAAAGCCACTAAGTGGCATCTTCTTTATTTCTTCTCCCCCTTTTTTCTTTTTATTTCCCTTTTTTCTTCTTTTTTTTCTTTTCCTTTTTCCCCTTTTTTTTGTGGGTGCCATCTCTTCACTCCCCCTCTTCCTCACTCCAGCCAATGAGCGCCATCTTCAAACTCTTCGTGTGCTCTGCTCCAGAGTGCCAGGATCTCTCAGAAGGGAGCTTTTACACGTGTCTGGTACTGAGTTTTTACATCTGGTGTCTCAGTTTTTATGACTGCCACCTAAAAGACACCCTTTGATCCCCTGGCTCTGGGAAGCCTGGAAGACTGTATTCCTGGGTCTCAGGGGACTATAACAATTAGAGAGGCAGTTCTTAGCAGACTAGCACTCCGCAGATAGCACTGCAAGATAGCAGATCGAAACACACCTCCAGTCTTTCTGAAAAAGAGTCCTATTTGTCGGTCTAAGGGGCAGGCTTCTGGTTTGGTACACTTACAGAAGCCACAGAGGCGCTCTCGGGGAACAGAGGACAGTGGGTGGAATCTCTGCATTGTCCCTCTGCCTCACTCTAGCTCGCTGCTATCTTCCAGAAAGGAGCTTATGCCCTTGTCTGGTGTCCTTACATTTGTGACTACTGTCAAGAGACACTTCTACATCACCTGGCTCTGGTGACCTTCAGGGCTTACCTCTAGGTCCCACAGGACTGTCACTAATGGAGAAAGAGTTCTTAAACCACTATCAGCCCCAGGGCACAGCAAGAGGAAACAGAATCAGGAACTCAATCTTTCTGTAAAAGAAGCCTATTAGCTTATCATAGCTGCAGTCTGAGGTCAGGCTTCGAATTAAACACACACCTAAGGGCTAATTGTAAACCTGTCCTGAGATGTCAGAAGGCACTGTTTTCATGCTCTTCCCTCTGCCATACTCCAGAACCCCAGCATCTCATGGAGAGGAGCCCTTTTACATGTTTGTTACCCCAGTTTTACATCTGGTGCCCTGGTTTTAATGGCAGCCAAGGGGATACCCCCTGATTGACTAACTCTGGTATTCCTGGGCCCTGAAGGACCATAACATTTGGAAAAAGTTCTTGGCAGGCTACTGTCCTCAGAGCACTGCACAGACAGCAGACTGAAACACACCCCCAGCCTTCTAGGAAAGATAGCTACTTTCTAGTCCTAGAGCTTCAGCCTTACGAGCTTACGTTTAGCACACATCTAGGGGCCAATGGAGATGCTCTCAGGGATGCAGGCCAGGGGACACCATCTTTGTATTCTCCCTCTGCCTCACTACACCTCATTGGCATCTCCCAGAAAGGAGCTTGTACACTCATCTGGAGCCCCAATTTTTATGACTGCTACCCAGGGGACACCTCCAGATCTTCAGGCTCTAGGGGCCAGTAGGTCTTACACTTGTGGTCCCACCGGAGTATATATATGTTTGCATTCTTCAAACCCGCAGGTCTGTCTTCCAATCAGTCTGAATCTAGGTGCTGACTGAGATCCTCCCCTTTGGACACTGACTGCTATTGGCATACCCTCAACTACCAGAAGCTACTAAAAATAAAATAAGCTGTTTGGAAAGTCACAAAGGTTTGAGAGACAACCAAGAGGGGAAGGGTTGGATGATAAGGATCACCTCCTACACAAGGCCAATGCTTCAAGACTGGGGTCTTTTCATGTAAGGGAGGGGTGGCTGTTTCATGTAACGCATAGAAACCAACACAGAGAGTCAAGCAAAATGAAGAAACAGGAGAATGTGTCCCAAACAAAAGAACAAGAAAAAACTCAGAAAAACTTTAATGAAATGGATATTATTTCCTGATGAAGAATTTAAATAGTCACAAAGATGCTCACCAAACTCAAGATAAGAATAGATAAACACAAAGAGAACTTCAACAAGGGACAGACAATATAAGAAAGTTCCAAACAGGGGACTTCTGGGAAGATGGCGGCATAAGCAGGGCAGCAGAAATCTCCTCCCAACACTATATTTATCTATGAAATACAGCAAATACAACTATTCCTAAAAGAGAGACCAGAATACACAGGAAAGCGCACAGCGTGCAGCTACGCCCGAGAGGACTCAGCACCCCGCAAGGCGGGTAAGATACGGAGCCTCGACCTGGTGGGACCCGAGCACTCACCCACCCCAGTGCACCGGCGGGAGGAGAGGATTCAGAGCCGGGAGGGAGTGGAAGTACAGACCAGCAAAATAACCAGCCCCGGTGATCTGCGTGGGGAGTGCTAACGCACATTGCACGGTGTAGCGGAGATTGGAGAGACAGAGGGTGCAGGATCTGAGTGAGAACCCACCAGGTTGCTTGCAGCCAGCTCCCGAGAAGGAAAAAAAAAAAAAAGAAGAAAAGCATGTGCTTTCTTCAGCGGTCTTACAGAGACAGGAGCCCAGCGGAGGGGCCGGATCATCCCAGCATACTCAGCCCAGCAGGCTGGGAGTCCTGGGGAGTTTCGGACCCCTTAACTGGTGACTGGGAAAGGGTGGCAGCACTTAGACTTCCCACAGAGATCAACAGCCTCCCATTCGTTCCCACCCAGGCAAGAGCTATAAAGGGCCCTGCAGAGCCACCTACAGCATCGTCACAGAATCTACTCCCGGTGGGCGTTTTTATTTGGTTTGTTTATTGTTTTTTGTTTTTTCTTTTGTTTTTTTTCTCCTTTTTTTCTTTTTTTCTTTTCTTCTTAAAGTATTAAAGAGCCCAGCTGATATACATAGCAACTACCAGCGATCACTTCTATAGCCATGAAAAGACAGAGGAATATGATCCAGATGAAGATCAACCAGACAACCCCAGAGAGGGGAATGGAAATGCACAGTCTTCCTGAAAAAGAATTCAGACTAAAAGTCCTAACCATGCTGACGGATCTACAGAGAAATGTGCAAGAGCTGAGGGAGGAAGTGAGGGAAGTCAGGAAAGACAATGCAGAAATCAGACAAGCGATCGAAGGGCTTAACAGCAGACTGGATGAGATGCAAGAGACTGTTAATGGAATAGAAATCAGAGAACACAAATACAGAGAAGCTGAGGCAGAGAGAGATAAAAGGATCTCTAGGAATGAAAGAATATTAAGAGGCTGTGTGACCAATCCAAACGGAACAATATTCGCATTATAGGAGTACCAGAGGAAGAAGAGAGAGAAAAAGGGATAGAAAGTGTATTTGAAGAAATAATTGCTGAAAACTTTCCCACACTGGGGAAGGAAGTAGTCTCGCAGGCCACGGAAGCCCACAGATCTCCCAACACAAGGGACCCAAGGAAGACAACACCAAGACACATAATAATTAAAATGGCAAAGATCAAAGATAAAGACAGGGTATTAAAGGCAGGTAGAGAGAGAAAAAAGATCACCTACAAAGGAAAACCCATCAGACTGTCATCAGACTTCTCAACAGAAGCCTTACAGTCCAGAAGACAATGGCATGATATATTTAACGTAATGAAACAGAAGGGACTCAAACCAAGAATATTGTATCCAGCACGATTATCATTTAAATATGACGGAGGGATTAAACAATTTCCAGACAAACGCAAGTTGAGAGAGTTTGTCTCTCATAAACCACGACTACAGGATATCTTAAAGGTACTACTCTAGAGGGAAGCACCCCTAAGGCTAAAAAGATGTCACGAGAGAAAATAAAATCATAGCAAAGAAGCCAGACCATCCAAATACTAACTAAAGGCAAAGAATAAAACACCCAATATATAAAGAATGGAGGAGGAAGAATAAGAAGGGAGAGATAAAGAAACATCAGACGGTGTTCACAATAACTTAACAAGAAAGTTAACTTAGATTGTTAGATAGTAAAGAAGCAACCCTTGAACCTTTGGTAACCATGAATTTAAAGCCAGCAATGGCAATAAGTACATATCTATCAATAATCACCCTAAATGTAAATGGACTGAATGCACCAATCAAAAGACACAGAGTAATAGAATGGATGAAAAAACAAGACCAATCTATATGCTGCTTACAAGAGACTCACCTCAAACCCAAAGATATACACAGACTAAAAGTGAAGGAATGGAAAAAGATATTTCATGCAAACAACAAAGAGAAAAAAGCAGGTGTTGCACTACTTGTATCAGACAAAATAGACTTCAAAACGAAGAAAGTAGCAAGAGATAAAGAAGGACATTACAGAATGATAAAGGGGTCAATCTAACAAGAGGATATAACCATTATAAATATATATGCACCCAACACAGGAGCACTGCCATATGTGAAACAAATACTAACAGAATTAAAGGAAGAAATAGACAGCAATGCATTCATTGTAGGAGACTTCAACGCACCACTCACTCCAAAGGACAGATAACCAGACAGAGAATAAATAAAGACACAGAGGCACTGAAAAACACACTAGAACAGATGGACCTAAGAGACATCTACAGAACTCTACACCCAAAAGCAACAGGATACACATTCTTCTCAAGTGCACACGGAACATTTTCCAGAATAGACCACATACTAGGCCACAAAAAGAACCTCAGTAAATTCAAAAATATTGAAATCCTACCAAACAACTTCTCAGATCACAAAGGTATAAAACTAGAAATAAATTTTAGAAAGAAATCAAAAAGGCTCACAAATACATGGAGACCTAACAACATTCTCCTAATGAATCAATGGGTTAACGACCAAATCAAAACAGAAATCAAAGAATATATGGAGACTAATGACAACAACAACACAAAGCCACAACTTCTGTGGGACGCAGCAAAGGCAGTCTTAAGAGGAAAGTATATTGCAATCCAGGCCCATTTAAAGAAGGAAGAACATTCCCGAATGAACAGTCTAAAGACACAATTATTGAAATTGGAAAAAGAAGAACAAATGAGGCCCACAGTCACCAGAAGGAGGGATATAATAAAGATCAGAGAAGAAATAAATAAAATTGAGAAGAATAAAACAATAGAAAAAATCAATGAAACCAAGAGCTGGTTCTTCGAAAAAATAAACAAAATAGATAAACCCCTAGCCAGACTCATTAAGAGAAAAAGAGAATCTACACACATAAACAGAATCAGAAATGAGAAAGGAAAAATAACGACGGACCCCACAGAAATACAAAGAATTATAAGAGAATATTATGAGCATCCGTATGCTAACAGAATAGATTTAGGTTGGCTCTAAAGCAGAACTTTCTCATGTTAATGATGATCCTGGGTCTTAAGATTGCCAATGATAATTTCTTTTTTCAAAAGTTCTTTAAAACTGAATTTAACCCTCCTATGTTGCCTATCAGTTGTGTTATGAATTGATATATCAGCTAGGATTCAGTGAAGACACCATTGTAGGTACTAAATACAAGGAATTATATGTTTACAAAACAGTTAGGAGGACTGGAAGAACAGATGTAGGAGGACTTCCCTTAGACTTCCAGGTCAGACCACACAAGCTAGAGGTCAGAAAGCTATGGAGACCACTGAGGACATCACAGCCACTTCTCACCTGAGGAATTGCTGACAATACAGAGACAATGAAATTCTGGCCACTGAAAATCATATCTAATGTAGTCTGCACACCCGCAATTAACAGAGAAAACTAACAGGCAGAGAAAATAGCCTCCATCTGCCTTTTACCTTCGAAATCTCACATCATTATATGTGATTGATGAAATCTAAATTGTGTGCAGAATCCTATTAGTAGGGAAGTGTAAGAATTATAGTTGTAAGGGTTTTTTTTTAACTGTAATTCAATTTTTATTGAAGTATAACATACAGAAAAATGCACAAATCAAAATTAGGCAGCTTGAAGAATTTTTATAGAGAGAACATACCCATGTTACCTAGTAGCCAGATTGGGAGACGGAAGTTACAGTGCAGTTCAATGCAATGTATTGAAATTGTATTGTAGTTTTAGTTTTTATTTTCCTGATGTCTAACAAGTGAAGCACCTTTCATATATTTGTTGGCCATTTGGATATCCTGTTCCATGCATTGCCTATTCAAATTTTCACCCAATTTTCTATCATCTTGTCTGACTTTTTCTTGTTCTTTGTAGTTCTCTTTTCTGAATATGAGTCCTTTGTTGGGTATAAGTACGATCAACACCTCTTGCCATTCTGTGGCTTGTTTTTTCACTCCTTTAAGAGTGTCTTTTGATGAAGATATTCATAATTTTGATGTAGTTCAGCTTATCAGAGGTTTCCCTGTATGGTTCATTTATTTTGTATGAGTCCAGTGAAGAAATCTTCGCTGACTCCAAGGTCATGAAGGTGTTCTCCTGTGTTTTCTTGCAAAAGCATTATTGTTTTACTATTCACATTTAGATTTACAATTCATCTGTTATTGATTTTTGTGCATGACGACAAGTAGGAAATATAGTTTTGAGCCTTCCAGTTCCTTAATGCTATGGACTGGGGATGGGATATCTACAGGAGGTGGTGAAAATGAATGCTGAGTGCCAAGAGACCATATCTATCTTACAATTAATCTAGGTGAGTCTTTACCTATAAAACAGGTAGCTCCAAACAGTGAATTTTTCTGAACCCCTTTTCAAATGTGATCTATGATCACGACTTTTCCCATTCCATACTTCCCCACTGCAACCATCCAGCTCAAATAGTTGCTGTGCCTCTTTTGCCTGACCCCACCTCTTGGAGTGTCAGCCTTTGTTGCAAGAGCGCTGTGTTCTTTTTCTGAAAGTGCAGCAAGAATGATATCTGCTTTCAAATAGATAAAAAGAAGTCCATAGTTAGACGTGGTGGGTAAATGTATATGTGTTAGTATAATTTTAAAGTATTCATTAAGAAACTTAAGTCCTTCAGTCACTAACCACTGATGTAACACTTGAGACTTAGACGTATGAGCAGCTATTGTTACTGATGGCCCTTTCTTCTGGGTCATCTTCCAAAAGTAGCATAAGTCTTGTATGCTCATTTGAGAGCTGCTGAACCCCCAAGGGCCCACCTCTATCTACAGCTCCACTCAGGGTTCACTGGACCTCAAGTCTCAATTTTCCAATCTTCCAATTCACTTGAGGCTTCCACAGCGATTAGGATGAGGATGGAATCTTCAGGAAGTTGAAAGTGCCGTTTCAGAGTCAATACAGTTTTAATAGGTTTTAGGGATGAACCTGGTACCTGACAATTAAATATAAGGTTTTTTTGGAGAAGTATGTACATATGTCCAAAAAAGTTTGAAACCCAGTTTTTAAAACTGGTTTAGTCACACTCTGATTACAAACCATGTTACATTCTTTGCATTTCTTGGTACCTTAACTTGTAAACCTGGCCACTTTAAAGTGGAAATTCTGGCATTTTCTCTGTTCTTTATTTTTCCAGACTAAAGTATATTTTTCTGTCCTTATGCCAGCTCACACACAACTTAAGCAACTTAGTGCTTCTAACCACTTCATGGAAAATAGAACTCTCTGGTAGGGATCATCTATGACTTTACAGCAGTGTTTTACAAAGTTCTGACTAACCTTATCTTTCTGGAATCTCCTGACATTAATCTCTAATTAGCTGAATGTAAGATGGCCCACTGTTTTACTGGACCCTTTCACCCTAGATTTCTGTGCCCATGAGTTTAGTCCTAGAGAAGGGAAAATCAGCACCATTTTCTCCACTCTGTCATGTAGGCCTGGTGTAGGAGCCTGGTCAAGCAGCCCATGGTCCTGATGGAGAGCAGAGCGCCAAGGCTTTGCAAGAAGAGGCGTGAAACTCCTGACCTCAGAAAGCGACCCATTCATCTGGTTGCTTCCTCCACAGATTAAGAGCACTTTGAGTAGAAAGAGGCCCCTGGGCACAGCCCCTGCAAGAAGTGCGGAGTGCTGAAATGGAAGACAGCTTGAAACTTTGTCTTGAGGAGTGTTTAAACCTCCATCCACCTCAGTTTTGCTGTCTGTGAAGTAAATCTTAATACCTACTTCATAGGAGTATTATAAGATCAAATGAGATACATGAAACTATTTTATAAATTTTAAAGCAGTATATACCATTACAGATTTTGAAAATACATTTTTATATTTCTTTTGCCCATAATTGCCTGTATTTAACCTAGAAAGTTCCCTGACCAGCCATAATGAATATGTAACACATTTTAAAACCACTGCCAAACTTTGCCAGTGGTGTCATGATAGTAGCAAAAGCAAGGAAAACAGAAAGGGGAGGGTGGGTGGTGGGTATCTGTGCACGCCCATGTGCTGGGTTTCCTTCATGCCCCAGGAAGGTGTGGGAAAGCTGTCTAGTGTTCAAATAGGAAGCAACACAAATGAGATGGGAGATTTACCCAGGGTCAGGAAATCCACATTAGTCCTACTACCCAAGTAACTATCCATCCCAAGTTCATTTCCTTACTTCTTAAAAAACAGTGGCCACCTTTATTGGTAATAGTTTTCAAAGACTCATGGAGATTTTTCTTACTTCATTAAATTGGTTACCATTTCTTCAGTAAGCTGTTCAGTTAAGAGGTTTATCTTAAGATAGCTCTGTTTTAAGAGATGAAGTAATTCCAATCTGGACACAAGAATAACCTAGAATAGATGCCTCCTGCCAGTTCCACTCCAGTGGAACCCTTAAACTGGATTCCACTTCTTAAAAAAAGGTGGGGGCAGGGATATGTATGGACTCAGTAAGGGTGGAGAAAGGAAAGCTGATAGTGACTCATTCTAGTTCTTGGAAGGAGGATGATTATACTGCCACCCCCATAAGCCTATTGCTGGGAACTCCCACTTTGGACAATGAGACAATTCTTGACATGAAAGCAGTTTAAAGTAGTGTCCTAGCCTAGAAAAGAAGCTAAATTCATTGTTAGCTTTTGAACTGCACAATTCAAATGCAAGAACAGCAAGTACCCAGTACACTCAATGGCCTTAAAAATGCACATACACTTTTGGTGAACAATTTCAATTTTAGGAAGTAATTAAACATGTATACAAAGATTTGAGCTACTGAGCAGGTCATCCAACCCATGTACAGTATTTTTGCCATAAGCATCTTTGCCATTAGACATCATTGCCACAAGTATTTTCGCTGCAAACATTTTGCCACACAACTAATTGGTGGTAAGGCAGTTTTGCCACAAAAGATGAAATAACTGGTTAATAGTTTGGTTTCATTTTTCCATTGACAAAGTTCCCATTTTTGTATTATATAAATCTTAAGCCTCCATAATGACCAATATAGTGAGAAGCAGACATGGTGATCTTAAAATAGTGGTTGATAACAGCTACATACGACTTGATAGAAAATTTGGTGATAAGGCATACTGGAAGTGTGAAAAAAGATAGTGTAAAGCCAGACTGCATACAATACTATACTAGGAAATGATAACATATCAGTTACAATGATAACAAAGCTCAGTCACAAATGCATCGCAGTGTTGGCATTTTATCCACATTTCCCATAGAACTTTGGGATGTCTATCAACAGATCTGTGACAACACGCAAAGAACAGACGACAGGGCAGAAGGCTTTCAGGGCGATACAAAGTTCAGTTACAAGGCATCTTAGTGTTTGGAAAACTGATACCCCTCTTCATGAAGAATGAAAATAAGTAATTCTATTTTTTTTTTCATGTTTTATTATGTTCTTTTTAATGTCCCTCTTTTATTTTGTTATTATTTTATTTTTTATGGCCGAATTGTCTTACAGCCAATTCGTTATACAGTGAAAATTTTGCGGCCCACATGTCTGTGGCAAAGGTCTTTCCAGGGAAACTAGGTAAAACCAATCCAAGCTTGTATTCATCATACAGAAACAGTAAAAGCAACCTACACATCCAACAATAAGAAACGCGTTAAAAAAAATACATCCATATAACATGTACTATTTATACTTAAAATAATGTTATAGATAAATATTTATAATTTGATAAGATGTCTAAAATTTATTAAGGATGAACACAGATGACCAACCAATATGTACTCAGTGATTCCAGTTGTGTAAAATGAACAGATGTGTGAATGTTAAGCGTGCTTTTAAAAGCTCTTCAAGGGCTTCTGGTTCGAGATGGTGGACTGAAGATGTGCATTTAATCACCTCTTTCCAGTCCCACCAAGAAGATTTTATTTATTTTTATTTTTATTTTTTTTTTTAGGAGAGCAAGATACAGGCTTTTATTTAGAAATAAAGTGATAGGACAGAGCTCCCGGCTTACTCCAGGAGGGGACAAGAGAGTCCCCAAGAAGATTTTAAAACACACATACTCAAGGAACACAGTTTACAAAAGTGCAAAAAGGAGCTCCCTCTGGCTTCACCTCCAGCCCAACTCTGAGTCTTGCCTGTATCTCTCCAAGTGGGAGAAATGCTGAGGAATGAGACAAGAGGATGAGAAAAGGATATTTTTACTTTTTAGTTTATACTTTCTGTACTAATTTAATTTTTCATTAGTATTATGTATTAGTGTAACTTTAAAAGTTATTGAAGGGTAAATACAGATACAAATGTATTAATACTGCAGCACCACACCACTTCACATTCAGCTTAACTAGGATTCACCCAAACTTTGGTAAGGGCAGAAGGCAAAAAAGAAAAAAATGAGGGAAAGGAGAGGGAAAAAAAGGGGCTGCGGGAGAGGAAGAGAGAATGTTTTAAATGGTATGGTAATTTCTGCCTCATCTTCCTCTCGGTTACATTGAACTTAACCCAAAGTAAATCTGAAAGAGGTGATGTGAGTTTCATCCGTTTCTCTTCCCGTGCTTTTCTTTTGAGTATCTGGTCATGCTGAGTGTGATTTTAGTGTTAACAGATGCGTCTGTGTTTGTTTACATTTAAATAACATGGCTCATAAACACAGCTACTACCTTAGGTGCTCAACTGAGGAAGCAGCTTTCTATTCCATCACTGAGTGACTTGGGGTGTTTTCAAGGGTAATTCTCATTCCTCCCTTAATTTAGAAGTGAATTTCCCAAACTATGGAAAGCCAGTGCAGAAATTAATAATCAGTGGTGATATTAGGTATTTTTTATTTGCTCCTGTCTCCTCTGTCATATTTTCTATTTGAAATATGAGGAAGTGTTTCTTATATAAGAAAACAATGTTTTAGGAAAAATTTTTTAACAGTATCTGTAGCTCTCTGTCTACCTTCACCTGGTTGGTGGGCCCCCGGTGACTCCTCTCTTCCCATGGCAACAAGATTTCATGGCAACGCTCTTCTTAGAGCCGTCTCATTTCCTCCTGTTGCCCCAAATGGAGCACTTCTTAGTGAAAAGATACAAGAGCATCACAGTTGTGTACCTTACAAAACTCATTCGGTCCCAATTTGTGTCCGAGGGTGTTTGTAACTAGCCCCTCAACTATTTTTCTTTTTCCTTGAGTAAAGCGCTTTATGAAATTTTAAGAAACTCAAATTTACATCCATCAGAAATAAATTTTTTCCAGAATTTGAAATACACTAAGAAAAAGCCATTTGTAGTAGCAGAAATATTAAGTAGGCTACTAATTTATTATGTAAATTAAAAAGTCATCCAAGCACCCTCAAATAGCGTAGTAGAGGAATTCACATACCATTGATTATTCATGCCTCTGTCTGCAAAACTGAGCAGTCAGGATCAGGCTGGCCCCAGAGAACAACTCTGAAATCCTGAAAGGTCAATCAAATATTTAACTTTTTGTAGGATAACCAAATCCTTTGGATACTTCAGAAATTAGAGAGTAAGAAGCAGCTGAGGACAGCTTGCTCTTTAAGAGGACTTACCCTGTGGAAATCTGTTCAAACTGACAGCCTGACCAGGTTGCAAGGTTAACTGTTCTGATCTGTACAAAGTGAGACTCCAAGACTGTATGTTCCCTGCGGCAGGTAGATCCTTAGAGAGACATCTCATTACAAGTTACGGATCCAGTTTTAATACCTTATTATGTGATGCAAAACTAGCTAATCTCCTGCATTCCTTTATTTTTTAAAGATTTCAAGTGGAAATCATGTTCTTAGTTTATCCTGCAAATTGAATGAGAGATTCCTTATGGGTATAGAATGCTGTGGTCCTAAGGTATAAGAATAAGCTTTAAAACATACTAAGAAAAAAGCATGAAACACACCCTGTCTGCAGCAGAGTTGTTGAGCCTTTTTAGCGTGGGAAGTGGCAGACAAGCTGTTCCTGATGAGCCTGGGGGGTAGCCTGGAAACATGTTCATGTTCTCCGTTAGCATTTCCAACTTGTTTACTTGTTAAAGTAATACCTTGGCAACAAGAATCACGTTTTTCTTCCATGGAATCCATCTCAGAAAACACACCCCTAGAAGCTGTCAACGACAATTATGCTTGCCAAATTAGTGAGCCCACTGACAGAACGGGCATGCCCCCGCCGTCGTTCTTTCTCCGGGCACTGGAGCAGAGGACACAGGAGAGCCTTGTCAGGGCTAAACCCGGGTAAATCACATTCTGCCGGACCAACTGCAGGACGTCCACAGCCCAGCCGCGTCCGCGGTGGTCTGATACGAGGACTGCTGGCGGTGCTTTACGGCAAGCTGGCTGAATCATCCTCGGGAACAAACAGCTACATGTCCAGACACAAGTTTTGAAAATCTTTCTTGAGATAAAGGTCTCTCTTTTCAGATCCACCGAGACGCCTGACAGTGCCCCGGTGTGGGCCTCTTCATCGCCTCCAAGGTCTCGGGCTTGCTACTAAGCCACTTACCTGGAACCTACCTGCATCCCTAAACTCACCCCACCTTCTCCAGGTCATTCTGTTCATTGCACCACGTTACCCAAAACCCTTAGGTATACCAAAGCTCCCTTCCAACTCGGACGGTGCTCAGCTGGATGCCTTTCTCACCACTATGCCCGTGCCTCACCCCACCTCGCCTGCTGGGTGGACCTGTGCTGTATCTGCACACTGCCCTCACCCACTCCTCCCCACCCCAGTCTTCTCGGGATCGGTGCCCACTTGCAGAAGGCCGAAGCGTAAACCCTACAAGTCCGCAACACTCTTTTCGGCCCTTAATAGTAGTCTGTTGACATGTACTTTAGAGTCTATTTTTGATAATAAATGGAACGTTGAAGACATATTTTCAGCTCTTCCTGCTTTTTTAAATTCCTCCTTCTTTCCCTACTACTAAGATGGGGACCAAATACCAAATTGATCTGGAGAGGGTGAACTAGATGTGCTTAGATTATAAGCCTGGCCTCACTGGAGAGGAACTGGAATCCTAATCTATCAGTTCAACCTTGATACCCAGTTTTAAGCTTTATGCATCTGAAACAAGAACAGTTACGAAAATACGAAACTTCTTGTGAGAAGAAGATGAAATGGTGTAGTAGGTGTGAAAGCACTTTGCCAACTGTAAACTATTTAAAACAGATAAATCATGTTAATTATCCTTGTAGTAATTCTTTTCAAAGGGAAACAACCAAGACCTTGAGTGAATGGAAAAGTTGGGACCTCTCCCACCTACTGCCTCCTCCTCCCTAGCCTCACCTCTGAAGTCCCAATACTCACTGCCTTTTATGCGGCAAACTCCCTGATAAAACTCCCTAAAACTCCCACCCCTTTTCCTCACTCCAGATTTTCGCAAACCCTCCAGCATCAGTGGGAACTTCTCAACTAGTTGTTGATTTTATTATCAGATTATAGAATTTCACAATATGGCATGAATGAGGATCAATTCTTCTGGAATACATTTACATATTAAAAGAATTTGTTAATCAAAAGAATTTTGTATCCATGAAATGGTCCATACAGAAAAAAGGGAAACATTATTTTATGTAGTTTTGTTATAGTAGGTAGATAGCCAGATATGAGCACGGAGGGGGTTGGGAACTTTGGCCAGTGTTTACATTCGGTTAGATACTTGTTTATATTCTAAATATTCTGTGTAAACTGTTCTCTGGAGATTAAGGATATAGATAACAGACCTGCCAAAACTGACTAGTTCCAACACCGAGGAGAAGTTGACCCTCAATTCACCTTGAAGTACATTATACCCTTATTAGCATACTAAAAATCACACCCCTTGGCACCATAACAGTTCCAAAGAAGACCATCTAAGGGCGAAAAGAGGGCATGATCCTATTTCCCGGAAATCCTCTCCCTAGTCCAAGAAAACCCCACCTATCCCTGAATATTCCACCTTCTGCTTAAAATCCAGCTATAAGCCCACCCAACCTGAACCCCACTGCACTGCTTGCCTCTCGAGCATGCCTACACTCCCTCCTTGAGTGTGTACTTCTGCCTTATTAAACCACTCTTTGGTTTTACGTGCTTGACCTGCTCATGAATTCTTTTTCAGACTCAAGAACCCCCTCCCAGGTCGAGGTCTCATCTAGTGCACAGGGAGACCTCCCTGGACTGGATTTCCCAATAACAGTTTAGGTTTATATTTTTCAGCTTTTAAATTAACGCATGAGGTAGTAGAATTATGTTCATATTTTCACAAAAAATATGTACAAAATGTCCATAGGCACACTATTCATAATAGCCCAAACCAGAAACAGTCTGAATGTCCATCAGCAGTAGAATAGATCAATTATAATCTATTCACATAATGGAATACTACATAGCAATGAGAATGAACGAACTAAAACTTTATGCAACAACATGGATGAATCTCACAAACATGATGTTGAGTAAGAAAAGCCAGATGCAAATGAGTACACATGATATGATTCCAATTATATAAAGTTAAAAATCAGACAAAACGAATCTCTGATGTTAGATGTCAGGATAGTGTTTACCTATTTGGTGGGGAGATAATGGTGACTAGGAGGGAGGCACAAGGGCAGCTTCTGGATGGTAATGATAATCTGTTCCTTGACCTGAGTATGGTTAATATAGGTGCATTGATTTTGTGAAAATTCATTGAGCTATAAGCATATGCATGCACACTAAATTAAAATATTTGTATTATATTTAAAGGCTTACTAAAAACTAGTTATACATATTTACTGTATAAAATCTAGAATATAAGAAATATATAGTGTTAAAGGACAGCTTTCCAAAAAGGTAAAATCATGTAAATATAAAATGAACACATATCAAAGATTTTATTTAACTCATCAATTAATGAGGGAACCAGTAAGATGTTATAGCCAGTTCTAATGAATTTAATTTACAGAGATTTACATAATCTGCCACACAAAATTCATTTGCTTTGCATTAATAGGAATCATTTACATAGCTATGGACAGGAAACATTTGCCTTGCTATCAGTTTTCTACATGTTAATCTGTTTATCCTCAGAGTTGTAAAATAGTCTAATAAAAGACAATGAAAGCAGAAATAATGAGAATGGATGAGCTAAATTTCACTCACTAAATTTCAAAGACTTTCTTACAAGCATAAGATCAAAACAACCTGTAATTCTTCTATTCAGGGATAACCTATGCATGCAAATTTTTTGTCATATTTTTTGATATGTGAAAATTGTCTTATATCTGTAGCAAAAGTTACCTAACTAAAAAAAAACAAAAAACTTAGTTCACTGTTTCCATATCGAGTACAGATTTCTCCTTTGTTCCGGAAAGCATTTATTCACCTTTCTGATTATTCCCCTAGCATATTTTCTTAGAAGGAAAAGTACTGGATCAGAAGATATGACCATTTTAAGACTCTTGATGCATATTGCCAAATATTAGGAATGCTTTGGAGCACATAGTTGGGTTGTGGGGAGAGAGGAAGGAAAGCCTTTTCCAGACTGCTTGCACGCTGTAGGAACTACTCCTGCCCATAAGACTGTAGGAGTACAAGATGTGGTTACAGTCTTGTAACTGCCTACCGTCTGCCCTCTTTCCATTTGCTTTTTGAACTTCACCAAGATTGAGCAAAGGCCCAGAGGAAAAGGCACGGGTTGGCACAGCAAACCGCAAAAATCTCAAGTTCAAACACAAATCCAAGACACTAAGAGGTCTCCCTGCACTGATGGCTTCATCTGTATTAGATTATAAATCCCTTGAGGAATTTTCCAGAACACAGCTGAAACCCCACTTCCTCCATAGAACTTCCCTGTTCACACACATTTCCTGATCTCTCTTGCCAGTCTGGATTTTAAATATTCTGTAACCTACATATATCTGACCATGAGACTTGAGTTATTCAGTTATTCTATAGTGCTTATCAATTGCCTCCTAAGGGCCAGGTATTGTGGTACAGACTTGTTCCTTCTCTGTGAATCTAAAAAATATGGTTACCATATAAAATATAACCGTATATATAGAATGAACATCATGCATTTTAATGTCAGGCTATTTATTGTTTGTCGTATTTGTTGTTTATTCTCAGGAGGTAGGTAGGTCTTCTCTTTCCAACTAGATAAGAGGCTCCTTGCAGGCAGGGGTCGTGCCCACCAAAGTGCTGAGCACACAGTAGACACCCATAGAGAGCAGCCCAGTTGAAAACATCAGTGCCTTGTATCTACATGGACCAAGCAAGTCATTTCTTCCGGCTCCTCAGTTACTCTTAGAATCTGTGGGAATAAGTAACAAATGATTGGGAGACAGGAAGTAACTTACTTAGTACACAAGTGATCGCTTTAAATTTTATATCCTCACCAATAGGTGGCACCAACAATTTTTAAATTATATTTTATATTGTTATAGCCCAAATTTGCTTTAAATATAGAGTTCATTCAGTAAATGTTTATAGGACACCTTCTATGTGGAAGCTGCTCAACTGGCCACCACGAACAGAGTAAAAAATAAATACTACAGATACGCTTTATCATACTTCCTTTTCCAGTAATACCTTAAAGGACATTTCACTGTCAGATTTCATCCTCATTAAAAAAAAATAAAACAGTGAAATCTTTATGGGTAATGGCTCAAAAACAACAGTTTTACAAATTCGTGTGTGTGGTGTGTGTGTTCCAACCCAATCTGGTGTCTTATTTTTAAAGGGTAAGAAGGTTGCAGAGTTAAATAAAAAGCAAGCTAGAAAATCTAAATGGGGCTGGGTGAGGAGGTTCAAATTAAAATCTGCAGAATTTAATTCAATTTGGCTTTTTAATTAATTCCATTTCTACTTTTCAGTGAAAGAACTTTCTTTCCTTTTGGAAGATAACAGATGTGTGATCGGACATAGCAGAATTATTTCTACTGCTTTCAAGGCTGCACATCTGGAGATAATAAAAGGTCCCATTCCTCTGTGTTTATTTCAAAAGATTCATTCTCTGGAATGGCCTGAGATTGCAGACTGTACAGCATTTTCCAGCTAAAGAGGGCTGCTGCCTGAGAGCTACACAGGAAGTCTCTAGTCCCCAGGAGAACTCCTCTAAGGTCTCCTAAGAGTAAGTAGACAGAGGCCCTTTCCATCCTTCTCAGTAACATCCCGTTCTCTGAAGCCTGAGGGCAGAAGGGAAGGGGACCAACAGGGAAGGGGAGCTGTGGGGAAATGGCACTGCAGTGTTTGCTTCAAACACCCTGAATAGGCACTAATTGACCCACCTACTGAGGAGAGGAAAGGACATCTGACCAAATCCGTACCTCCTCTGAGCTTCTTTAAAGTGCGATTAATGGCGTTAGTTCCTTGGGGAGATGCAAGGACAGAAAATACAGGGATTTTCGTCACCCGGAGCTCCTTGTCTAATAAACCACAACGGTGCTGTGTACTGATGGTTAGAAGTACTGGGGGCCCTGGGCTCTATGCCTTTGAACCCTGTCTCCACCCCTTACGCATTCTTGGGTGTGTTATTTACCTCTCCACGCCTGCTTCCTAACCAGCAACCCCCTGAATGTCTCCATGAGCAGCTACTATTATTCCCATTTTGCTGGTCAGAGCCTTGCTAGAATGTCTCCCCATGGAGCCACGGCTCAGCCAGGGCTCTTCAGCCTTATGTGGGTTTCATAGGGCCGCCCTAACGAAGAGCCGCAAACTGGGTGGCTTAAAACAAGAGAAGTTTGTGCTTTTCCAGTTATGGAGGCCAGAAGTCCACACCAAGATCCTGGCCGGGCTGGTCTCCCTCAGGACTGTGAGAGGGAACCTGCTCCAGGCTCTGGCCTGGCTTTGGGTGGCGGCTGGCATTCGTTGGTGTCCTGGCCGTCTCTGCTGCCTCCTCAGTGGCTCCGTGTCTTCCCAGGGCCTCCTTACAAGGACACCAGTCACGTTGGATGAAGGGTCCATTGTGCTCCAGTCTGACCCCATCTTAACTGGTTACATCTGCAATGACCCTATTTACAAATAAGGTCACATGCTGAGGTCCTAAGAGGTAGGACTTAAGCATTTCTTTTTGAGGGGCCACAATTCAACCAATAAAAGGTGTGGTGGCAGGAAAAGGAGTAGCGTGGGGTAGAGGGGAGAACGGAGGCGTCGGGGCTGGTGGGTGCGGGTAGGGAAAGGGAGGAAAATGGGAGGAGTTGCAAATAAAATGAGATGATTGACAGCAGAGAGAGAGAGAGAGAGACCAAGTGAGGGCCCTTGCAGAGACAGAGGAGGAGAGAGGACTGCAGACTGCAGTGTGGTTGATACAACCTCCTGCACTGGGCGTTCAAAGAAAACAAATATGAACAGCAGAATATCTGGGTCAGAAATGTGAATCCATCATTCAATAGCTTTTTGTAAGTTAGCTAACCTCTCTATCCCTCAGTTATCATGTGCAAAATGGAGATAATATTAGTACTTATCTCATGAGATTGTTGTGAGACTAAAATGAATCTGAATGTGTAAAGTGCTTAGAAGAGCACCTGTTGAACACTCCGTCGTATGGTCGTGAGAATTAAGTAAAATAATCCATATAAAATGCTTAGCGCAACATCTGGTCCATAGTGTACAAGAGATGTGAGCCGCCGTGGTCACCATGAGTATCATCACCATCGTCTCTTCACGTGGCCGACACCACCCCACTACAATGAGAGAGCCGTCGGGGGCCTGGGGCGCACCATGGGAGGCCGTGCTTTCTCCTGCACCAGCTCCATCTCCACTGTCTCCTTCTGGGCCACCCTGAGAGAGTCACGTACCTGCTGTCAGCATGGGCCTCCCCAGGTAAGCCTCCTACACTGGCCGCGTGAGCTCTCACCCTTGGTCCACCCCTCCTTTGGAGGCTGTGGTGTTGGAACCGCACACTTAGTCTCTGTTGGTCACTGTGGCAGGAGCCAGAGTGGAGGCAAGGGCCTGCCCCTCAGGGAAGCTACCGCGGTCCTCGTGAAATTGCCAGACCCCTCTGGCCCGCCATGTCCTATGACACACGCCCACCGATGCAGCCGCATGTATAGCTGTGATGTGGGGTCCTTGGGAATTATTGGTGCCACCCGGAAGCAGGCGCCCAGATAAGATGGGATAATCTGAGTCACCCACCATTGTCTCAGGATTCTATTTGTTTTGTTCTTACTTTATATTTACCGTTTTGTGTCAGTTACCCAGGACTTGCTTTGCATCTGGTGTTGCACTGTCTCACGTGTATTCTCTCTTTTGTCCCCTGACAACCCTGTTGCACAACTAGGAAGCGGCTAAGCCCACAGCGGTCCCCTGGCAGCCTGGCAGCAGAACCCTTGCCGCTAGTACTGCCTCTCTGCAATTCCCAGGGAGTTTGGCAGTTTGGGTCAAAAGGGAAATTGGACATAATCTTTGATCTCAACACTTTTACCTTAATGAATTTATCTTAAAGATCTGTTTGAATGCTTATAATGGCAAAAGAAAAAGAAAGTGAAAATCCATTTAAAGGAGATTGGCTAAATAACTTATGCTACATGGTGGCAGTGGGGTGATGCAGGCTCATGAAAAAGAATAATGCACATTTATATGGGTCAATAGTAAACTATCCCCAAGTATAGTCATAAGTGAAAAAAAAAAGTTTGCATGACTATGTATATTTTTCAAAAGATTGCAAAACAGTGTATATAGCATGCTATTATTACTACTTTTTAAAACGACATGGACGCATGCACACACAATTGCAATTTTATCTACAACAAATATTCCTAGATGCATACACAAGAAAATGGAACTAGTTAGTGCCTGTCTCTGGCGAGCAGTCTGGAGCGCTAGAGTAGCAGTTAGAGACGTAAGCAGGAGAAAGGGGCCAGCCTGTCTCCGAGGAGGACTCCTCCCTGGGCGACCCCTAAGCCCTCCTCAGTTCCCAATGCCACAGTCAAGGATGCCCAACTTATCAGAGAGGCCCAGATAGTCAAGGACACCTAGATTGTCAAGAGGCCTGGACCACAACTGCTTCCCTGGTCACATGGCATGCGCAAGGTCTGAAGACCTTGTCCAAAGTAACCCTAACCTCATTAAAATAACATCTAAATCTAATTAGCATTGTGGTTTTAAGCACCCAGGCTTCCCTTAGGCACTTATGGGTAAGACGCCTGTGCACTGAGAAAAAGATTATATAACCTAGAGTTGTCAATCAACCTATCAATCAAAGGATGTAAGCAGGGCAGGACTTTCTGCCATCTTAAGAAAAAATAAAAACCAACCTAACCCACATAGTGGGGCTGCTTCTGGTTTCCAGAAGCAGGGGCTGCCGTCCTGTCTTGAGAATGTCCATTTCACTTTAACCCAAGAAATTCCTCGCTGCTTTTTCTTGCTATCTGGTCTCTGGACTGATTTCCTTTAAGAAGACAAGACAAGGGGAAGCACAAAACACATTCCATGGGGAACAGGAAGACTGGAGATCCTCTTGGGCAGGGGGCAAAATTACTTCTCACCCTTTGTATAGTTACATATTTTAAATCATAAATGTTCATTGCCTTTTCAAGAATTATTCTAGTAGAGAGGGAGCAAGAAAAGAAGACAGACTTGTGGAGACAATGGGGGTTTCAGTGAGTTACTGGGCGTCTGGGGAAACGTGGTTTAGCATTGTGGGCTAGCATTGTTTGTGTGCGTGCTTCGTGTGCCTTACCACACGTCAGCCTCACGAGGCCACTTTATTATACCTCAGTCTTCAGATTACTCTCAGACAGGTCTGAGTCTTGATCCGGTCCTCCAGAAGTAATAAAAGACTAAAACAGATTTTTATCACCACTATCCCATCCTTATTTTAATTTGATTAAGGATGCTGAGGGTGTCCTAGACCAGTGGTTCTCAAAATGGGGTCTCCAGACACAGCATCATTATCACCTGGGAACCTGTTAGAAATGCACATTCTCGGGCCCCACCCCAGATCTACTGAATCGCAAACTCTGGGGGAGGAACCCAGAAATCTGTTCTAACAATCCCCCCAAGTGACTTTGGTACATGTTAAAATTTGAGAACCACTGTCCTAGGCCTGCGGCTTCACCTGGGAACCATTAAAAACTACCATTGCTTGATTCTCACCCCACTCCAGAGGTTCTGATTTAACGGGTTCGGGGTGTGGCCTGGGCATAGGTTTTCCAGTGTTCCCCAGGTGATCGAGACTGCTGTGACCTAGACATTCTGAAGCAGCCACTCACATCTAGGAATGGCTAATGGCACACTTAGGACCTAAAATCAAGCTGCAGGAACTAGCAAATATCTAAGAGCACTACAACGTTCCAATTTTAAGTTGTATCCCCCTCCCCAAACCCAGCCCCTAACCCAGGAGGTAGAGCCTCGGGTGTGCAATGTTCTTTGGCTAAGCAGGTATGAGCTTATTAGTTTGAGCACTTTAGTAATGTTAATTATTTTAAGCCTATACATTCAGTCTTTAGTCAAGAAGAGGCAGGAGAGAACATACCATATTGCTTGCTGTATTGTCAATGGGTTTCAGCCCCGGGCAAGTTCACTGTGGATTCAATGTGACCAAAGAAATGACAGTAGAACGTTCTTGGGGTGAAAGGGTTATACCCAACTTTATTTCCATGGTGGCAGGTCAATCACTAGAATCCCATCCACTCAAAGTGAGTCTGCATGCAGCAAGCCAGTCTCTGCCACTGGGTCTCTCTACCCCCGCAGCCATCAAGTCTCTGTCCTTGGCTCTGCCACCACTCCAGTCCCGCCTCTGCTCTCCTGCAGCCTTGCAGCCATGCCACCGTGTCGCCCAGAGCACTGGGCAGGGCTCTTTATAGAGTCAATAGCAACGTATTGCCCACACATGTGTAGTGAGCTAGCTGACCAGGGCCAGGTGAGAATCCTGGCCACAGGAACCTTCACTTTATCCACACTTGCAAAATAATTTAATAGAGGAAATGAAATCTACAAATTACATAGTAAAAGCTAATATTACCAGTTCACTGTTTCTAGGACTTACACATTTTGTACTGAAGGTCTCATCCTATGGGGGTTCAATCAGCTTTTGTCTGCTAAATGAATCCACTAATTGACAAATGAATGAATGGTTGTCATTGAAGGAGAAGCTGATTTTCTGTCTTTGGCACCCACTGCCCAACTTACTACCGATGCTGTTCTTGGAATGGAATGCAGAGAGCCTAAGTTCGTTGACAGTAAATGTGCTAGGATTAGGTGCTGGAGCTGAATGTCACCTGAAGGAGATTATAAACCCAGATGGGGAAGAGGGAAGCAGGTGTGGTGGTCATTAAAACTGGCAATCAAATGTCCAGGTCTCCTCCCCCTGATATAATGGGGATGGTACATATTGTGATTTATAAGTATAGATAAAGTGAAGGTTCCTAGGGCCAGGATCCTCACCTGAACCTACACTGCTTGATGATGCAACTGGCCCGCTGCTAGGCTACTGCTTCCACACCGTTAGCAATGCTTTATTATTGACTGAGTCACTATATAAAGAGTTCTGCCCAGTGCTCTGGGTGGGGGCAGGGACGAAGGAGGATTACAGTAATTCTAGCGCTTGACCTATCGCCAGGAGAAAAAGTGGGGTAATAAGCCCTTTCACCCCAAGAATGTTCCTTGTCATTTCTCAGTCTCACTGAATCCATAGTGAACTTTCCCAGGGCTGAAACCCATTGGCAAGACAATAAGAAATACATATTTGGTTATTAAGATGACTAAAATATATTTCTCATATATATTTGGTCTTTGTTCACAGTTGGTGGCTTCCAGCTCAAATCCTTTGGAACTCCCTAAGTGATACAGTAGCAAAGGTGTCGCTTGTTATGTAAATGAAGTGACTTTTGGATCCCTTAGGATGGGGGCTGGCTGGCTGGAGAACCAACCACAGGACTGAAGGATTGGAACTTTAGTCCCAGCCACACATCCCAGACCTCCAGGGAGGGGAGAGGGCCTGACTCTGACTCAATCGCCAATGGCCAATAACTAAATCAATGATGCCTAAGTAATGAAGCCTTCATAAAAACCCAAAAGGACTGAGTTCAGAGAGCTTCTGGGTTGGTGAACACAAGGAGATGCTGGGGGAGTGGCATCCATGCCCCTTCCCACATACCTTGTCCTATGCATCCCCTCTATCCGCATGCTCATCTGTATCCTTGATCACATCCTTTTATAATAAACTGGTAAGCGAAAGTAAATGTTTCTCTGATGTGGGGACAAATGAAGTTCTTACGGCCAGGATCCCATCCTGAACTACTTGGTGATGTAACTGCTTCCACACCATTAGCAATGAGATATTATTGACTGAGTCACTAAATAAAGAGCTCTGCCCAGTACTCTGGGCAGAAACAGAGATGCAGGTGGATTCCGGACCTTCCGACTGCTGGATGCAGACGTGATTCTAGTACTCGACCTATCGGAGAATAAAGTTGGAATAAACCTTTTTACCCCAAGAACGTTCCATTGTCACTTCTCAAGTCTCACAGAATCCATAGAGAACATGCCAGGGGCTGAAACCCTCAGGCAAGACACCTGAGTTCTGTGAGTTGCTCTAGCAAGTTAACCAAACCCAAGAAGGAGTTTGTTGGCAATTCCAGCCTGTAGTTTGGTCAGATGCGTAGGTGACAGCCTGGGCTTGCCGCTGAAATCTGAAAGTGGGGGGCAGTCTCAGGGAGCCGAGCCCTTAACCAGTGGGATCTGACACCATCTTTAGGTAGATAGTGTCAGAACTGAGGTGAATTAGAAGATACTTATCTGGTGTTTGAGAAGTGGTTGGTGGGAGAAAACCTCCACACATTTGGTGACTTGAAGTGTCAGAAGTGAAGTGTTCTCCGTTAAGGTAAAGGAGACACGCAAGGAGGAAAGACGTATTAGGGAAGAACTGGGTTTTTTTCCCTGCTCAGGAAAGAAAAAAAATGAATTTTTCCTTTGTGCCACTTTTGGGGTTTCTCTGTAGCCGTGTGGCTTGGCTTGGATCGCTGGAATGAGAAGCGTGTGTTTTGCTTCTACGCAGAAGCTTTAAGAGCCAGTGTGTGATTTGTTCTATTTTTCTGTAGTGACCAGCCTTCCTGGTTTGCCTGAGATGGGGCGTTTCCCGAGGTGTGGGGCTCAGTGCTAATGTTGGGACAGTCCAGGCATCAGCGGTTCGCGTAGGGCTCATTCCATCAGTTCGGGTCCAGGGCTGAGGGCAATTTGAATCGGAGCCTCTGTCAGACAAGGGACTCAGAGCACTGAAGTCGCCTGTGGACATGGCACTAGTAAGATCAGAGATGGGTTCCAGATCATATACCTCTGACTTAAGTGTCCATAGTCATGAACCGTTCCACCCAGTTTTTATTGCAGGTGTTTTTTTAATTTGTTTTTAACCAGGGAGACTCTGGTCCACAAAGGTAGGTGAAACCACCAACTTCCCTAAATTCACTGAATGACGTTAATGCTACAAACATTTATTGTACTATTGAATTAAATGCCCTGTGCCTAGGTGTTATAAGCTAAACAAAGATGAAAAAATGCTATAATTTCTTCCTTCAAGAAATATATAATGTACGCATGTGTGGGGGATCACAGGAAGACAGTGTAGCACAGAGAAGGCAAACAGTGACTCTGTGTCATCTTACTGCACTGAAGGACAGTGACTGCATTGGGGTATGAGTGGGGACTCGATAATATGGGTAAAGGTAGTGACCACATTGCTTTTTCATGTGAAACCTTCATAAGAGTGTATATCAATAATACCTTAATAAAAAAAAATATATATATATATAATGTAGTGGGGAGATAGAAAAATACATGGCTAACTATATCCCAAAGCAGAAGCTGAGAGATGTTATTAAAACATTTTATAATCTTTTCTGTACTTTGCAAATTTACTACATTAAGTATATATTAGTTGTCTGATTCTACAGTCATTTATTTTAGAAAAGAACAATTAAAAACATTTAAAGCATGTTTTTTCTTCAGGTTACAATCCTCAGTATAATATCAATAATAATACCTAGAGAAAGTGTCTTAGTGCTTTCTTTTTCTGAAGGTCAGTACTGTTTATTCAAAGATGATGGTACAGTTACACTTACTGGCCTTCAGGAGGAGAGGAGCTTGGAGATTTCATGCAATTGTGCTGACAGATTTCCCACCGTATTTATGGTTCTTCCTTCCCTCTGTGTGGTAACGGCTCAAGTCGGCATGTCCACTAGGCAGGGTTCTCTGCTGTGGATCAAAGCCAGCTAACTAGTCCAAAGGCAGGTAGTCTTTGTTGAAGAATGAAATGACCAGCCCTCCCCAGGGATCCTTCCCACTGGCCCAATGGCATTAGAATAGACTTACCAGAGAGGAGGTGGTGACCGGCAAGCTGCCGAGGAAATTTGAAGCTCAGGGCCTTTAAGATACCTGGGCTCTCTTGCTGGCCCTGGACAAAGAGAGGGTGGTTTCTGGGGAAAGCATCACTGTCCTGTCTGCAGCTGGGCAGCCTCCAGGGCCACAGTGCGGTCTAGGTCTCTGAGTAGAGGCAGTAGCACTGGCTGCGCTGTTGGCTCGAGCAGAAGTTAAGCTGCGTCTGTGTGTAAACTGGAACTGTTTGGAGAGTAGAAGTAGCAGTAAGCCAACTGGCACAACCTACTGCTTTAAGAGGTTTCATAACAGCTGTGCTCCCTGCAGAATGGGTTTCCCCCTTACCTGGATCCGAGAGTGTCTCCTGGGTCCTCCCTGCTAGAATGCTGAGCGTCCGTGGAGAGTTCAAGGTGAGGAGGGAGGAGGTTGTCTCCCAGCTGAGACAGGGCACTGATCACGCGAGGTAAAGCAGCAATAAGCAGTGTAGATGTGCCAGGCGTCCGTCAGCTCCAGCTTTGTAGGTGAGTGTGCTCCAGTGAGCAAGCCAGACACAGGCTTAAATGTCGGTGCAACTTGTGTTTGTGACATCTTTGCCCAGGAACACCACAAACTGAACTGCTTTGTTCTTCATAATATGGAAGGAAAACGATGAACTGAGCCACTTCTTCACGCCCTGAGACATCTCATAGCACATGTAGACGTACTGCGGTACTATATTTCATCATCATCTTATTATTATAGTACTATGCCAGTCAGGACAGGCTGTGTGAACACAGAACCCAAATTTATTATTGACTCAGCATGATAAAAGTTTCTATCTTATGATCCAGTGTAGGTAGGGGGCTCTCCTTGGCAACTCCTCCAAGTGGGGACTTGGGAATTCAGCCTCCTTTCATCCTAAAAGGCTATCAGCTTCAACATATGGCCTCAACAGTGCCACAGAGGGAGAAAGGAGTACATGTAAGATTGCACAGCAGGATTTATACTTGGGTCTACAAGCACTGTTAGTAACTTATGCCACATTCAGCCGGCAGAACCCAATCACCTGGCCCCATCCTAAGTGCGAGAGAGGCTGGGAAATGTCTGGGTGTCAGAGAGAGAAAGAGGAGATTGATGTGTACCTAGCCAGCCTTTCCTATGAATTCCTACAAGTTGGGATTATTACATAGTATTTTTCCTCGAATTATGATTGGCATTGGATACTGTCGAGGCCGTCTCCCTGCCTTGCACTGTCTTCTGTGACAGTCACCTGCAGCATCCCCATACCTCACCACAGCACTGGGAGGTGTCAGGACAGGTGTTCTCACACACATTTGTATACTGAGGACCCTGAGACTCAGAGTAGTTACCTGACTTGTCCACAGTCACACACTACCAAGTGGCAGAGCTCTCTCTCAGAGCAGCGGTCTCGCCACTAAACCCCACTCTCTCCCCCAAAGCTCGAACTAGATGAGGCACAGGTCTCAGTATAGAAGCCAAGGGTGCAAGAAGTCTATCTTTAGTCCACTACGAATCAACCTAATGTATCTTTTAAGCCCCTGCTCTATGTTGGAAGTATCAGCAATGGCTTCCATCATCTTGGTATTTCTCCACCTTCAAGGCTGTGTCTAAGTTTGGGGTAGGACACGGCATGGGTGCAGGGGTCAGCACCAAGGTATTCGGAGACCCACTTGTCCCTCAAGTCGGCTCTTCGAGGAAGCACCAGTCAAGACGTCTCCAGTGCCAGCTAGTCTTCCTATGGACACAGATGCATCTCTGCCTCCTTTCTGTTCCCAGGACCCATTTGTATCCAGCAGCAGGAAGCCTGCTATGCCGGTCACATTCCTGCCACCTGGGAGCCACTCCAGAGCCTGGGAAGTTCGGTAAGCCCGTATCCCACAGCCACTCTTCTCCCGGGCTTGCTGCCTTCCTGGCAAAGAAGGCTTAGGGTAGGAGGAAAAGACCCACCCAAGCCTTTGCTCTTAATTTTCATCCCTCTCTCCTGCGACCCCAGTAAAGGGAAGTGTTTCTAATCTTCCAGGAAAGTCCCACTCACCTCAAACCTTTTTCTTCCAAATTTTCTCCAGTCCTCTGAGACTTTTATAACACAGGTCACATCTCACAGAAGTTTTTTGTTCTTGATGTGCTTTTTATCCCGTCACATCATCCCCGACCTTGAGGCGATGAGACAAAGGCCTTTGTGGTCCAAGGCATGGAGATGGGGAGAGGGGAATACCAAGGAAGAACACATTTCTCAATCACATGTGTATCGGTATGAGGTGAAGTCTCTGTGTCATTTTCCTGAAACTGACAGTGAGGGGAAGAGGCATTGCTGGGAGTTCTTATATTTGGAAACTAGTAAGATAAGCCCCTTCCTGCCAGATTCATCTTTAAATGTGCCACCTCCCCTCCCCCGCCCCAAACCCTATGTCTCCCCATCATCGCGTGATCCTACAACCTTGGTAATCAATTTTTCACTTATGAATTGGGGACATGGTCTTAGGGAAAGACCCACACCTGTGAAAGCCTGTCCAAAAATGATTTACTAGTCTTCTAAATGTGAAACAGGTGATCTGTTTCTTTGGGCATTTTCATGTGTTTATCACTTCCCCTACCTCAGCTGTGAGCATGCACCCTAGAGTAAATCTGTTCCTGGGGGAGTGGGGTGGGGGAGTCATTGTACAATATATCCACAGTGATGAAGGGAAAGGAAGCATTACAATGGCTTAAGTGGAAAGATCACATACTGCTTATAAGTGTTGCAGAACTCAGACCAAGTGACTGGAAAGAGATGCTGCATTAAAGCAAAATAGCATTAAAAAAAAATCTGACTTGTACCAAATGCTATTTGCAAGGTGGATTTTAAAATAATTTCAGAGCACACTAGGCTTTCCAAAGATGTTTGTGTTAAAGAGTACAGTTGGCTTTTGGTCAAAAAATGAAGTTTCGGTAATGCACAGTAACCATTGTAGTATAATTACTGGCCACAAAATACCAGGTGCCCAACCAAGCCTTTTCTACCTATTTAAGAGAGCCAAGCAAAAATGCCCTGCCTAGCCATACTCAGAAGTTCAAAAGCTCAGCCTTTGTCACCGAGAAGGAATTAATTCAAAGAGGAAAGCCATTATTAAGCACACCAGGCATTCTCTTGTAAACATCTTTGGTTAATACATGTTGACAGCTAAACTTTCTCACATTTGAAAGAGACCTGCTTGAGAGAGAATTTAAACCAAGCCAGATTCAGGGTTGTCTTCTTTTCTTTTTTAGACTTTTGACATCATATCTCTGGGATCTGCACAGGAGGGTAAGTGCTGGCTTTGGAGTCCAAAGACTCCCCCAGCTATCAGTTGACCTAAAGACCGTAGTGCTCCCTGTTCTTCTGTGAACAGATCGCTTTAGAGCCAAGGGAATGAGCCTAAAGAGAGCAGACAGAACACAGGAGCATTACAGGGAAGGACCATCTTAACAGGCCTAAAGATGCACTCCCTCATTATATGGAAGACGCTATTTCCTAGACTCCTTGGGCTATAAAAAGCCAAGAGAATTTGCTTAAGTTAATAAATTTTATTTAATTAAGATGATAATACAGCAAAATGTTTGGTTTCCTCTCTTTTTATTGCTTCCTGTTAGTTGATAGAAGAAATATAATGTAACTGTCTTGTACTCTGATAATGATGAGGCTATCTCATTTGTTTTGTGCATGCTTCACAATGTATATGTGTGTATATTATTAAACTGAAAAAGATGGCCACATTATGTGGCTGCTGCAAACACAGGCGTCAGGCTAAAGATTTTTAGGGGTCCAATTTTGTTAGAGCAAAACCTTATCACAAAAGCCCTTTGCTATACTTTGGAACTGATTTTTCTGCACTGAGAGGAAAAATAAAAGCTTCAGTTTTCTCAGAATGCCCTGAAAATCTGTAGTAGAAACTTCATTCTCCTTTCCTGACCCTGGGATTAGAATGAAGCTCCCCATTCAGCTGAGTGACCACTGCACCTCGGCTTGTGGGTGTTATTTTGTCAGTTGTCGGGCTCCACCATGTGGGTTCCTATTTTTGCAGATCAAAAGAAGTCTAATAGCAAGTTCAGATGATTCAACCTAATACTTGCCCAATACCACAGAGGTAGTAGGTAGTGATTCCAGAGTTTGAACTTAACTACCCCAAAAAGGATAGCTATGTATCTCTATTTCAGTTGACAGACCAGGGTTCAGAGCAAATGGATTCAAAAATAAATAGCGCTTTTAGTGGACTACTTCCTTTCTCCTGCAATTTCTGGTTTCAGCTATTGACTTTATTCATGTGACCGTTGGCTCAAGTCAGACAAGACTGGCCTGCTGTGGCTACCGCCCCTGTGGTGCAGCTGAAACCAGCTCATCAAACCAGCTCTCTCAGGCTGGCCGCCTCCAGACTCACCTGCCTCTTAGGGTGGCACAGAGCCACACACCCCATCTTTCACCAGTAGAGCCACTCGGCTGCAGCCACATACCTTCCTCCCAGAGCCATTAGTAAAAGTCCCCTGTGAGCCTTATCCACCTTTCCTGTTATGTGCCAGTGATCATTTTATCACCAGGTCACCTGAACTCCAGACTTGGATTAAGTGAGTTCTGTTTGGGAGCTGATGGGTGAGGTCAGGAGCACGAAGGTGAACCATGGACTATCAGATGCAGCAGTAATACAGAAGCTGTATTGGCCACTCCCAACATTTTACAACTGAGGAGACTAATGCTCAGGTGCAAAAGCCTTGGCATTTTGATTTTAGGGTGATCAGTTACCCCAGTTTGCCCAGTACGGGATTTTCAGTGCTCAAACGGGAGAAGTCTGGGGAAAGCTAGGATGTGTTGACCACTCGACTCCTTCTCTGGACAGGTCAGGCTTTAGCTGGGCCTTGCAGCAAGGACCCCAAGACTGCTTGGTACAGCTCAAAACCCCTAGGGGGGGGCGGGGAAACGACAGCAAACACCCACTCACCTGGCTCGGTTTAACCGAAGCTGGCTGCCCTGCTCATTCTGCAGGGGTGAACCTGGATGCCACATAGAAGCAGCCGTGTGAGGTAAGGTTGTGTCTGCCTTGTGACTGACCAAACTCTCAGCATTTGGGAAAGCTAGTTAGACTGAATCAGTCTCAGAGAATAAGACTGTGGTCTGGTTTATTCACTTCGTAGAGATGGGCCGCTGTGTAAGCTGCAGCCACTGGCTCACAGAGCCTGCCGGTTGTCCGCTACCCCTGTCAGCCGCTGCTCTGTGTGACTGCAGAGAGGACGGAATGGAGAAGTACTCAGACGGGGAGAAGGGTCAGCAGGGTACCCCGTGCTCCCATTACTTCCTTTTTCAGAAGTTTTGTCATTCAGAGGTTTTGAATCCTGCAATAAGCAGTCATTCTTGGCTAACTTTGGACTTTTTTCCTTAAATGTCAAGCATCTAATTTTACATATTTCTTGGTTTTACTTCTCCTCCTGGCTTATTTTGCCCCAGCCCTTGATTGCTTGGCAGTTGTTTCCTCCCCCAGGCCTCCTGCTTCCTGTTGTGCTGAGACCCAGCCTTCCGCTCAGGCCCTACACCTTGGGTCCAGTATGTGTTGAATAAAATAAAAGGAAGGCAAGAGGGAAGCAAGGAAGAAAGAAAGCAACGGTCCCAGGTCAGGCAAAACTGTCAGTTAATACCTCTCCTAGGTCATCCTAACACTTCAGTGAACCTTGTTCCTCTGGAGGGATTTTGAAATTGGAGGAGGAGGCACAAAGCACAGTGAAGGGTTATTTTTGCAAGTGCTCTGTGATGAGGCTGCGAGATTTGGCAAAGAAAAATACAGGATGCACAGGTGAACTTGAATTCCATATAAATGATGAATAACTTTTTAGTATAAGGATATGTCTTGCAATATTTGTGATGTACTAAAAATTATTCGTTGTTACCTGAGATTCAGATATAACTCAGCGCCCTGTATTTTACCTGGTAACCCACAGTGTCGCCCATGTATGCATCCTGTGACTAGAAGGCCAGGCTGCGGAGTAAGGATCAGTTTCCAAATGTCTGGCAGAAGGGAACCAGCTCATCCTAGAGGGCGTCATACGGTACACTCAGCTGAAATCTCTGCCCCCAAAGCCAAGCCTGCTGACGCGTATGGGCATCTGAGGTAGGCCTGAACAGAACACCACGGGCCGCTGACCACTGTGCCTGGAGAAAGGGCCCTTCTGCTGGATCCTTCCCAGGAGCCACAGTGGTTCTGCTGCTGGCAAGCAACCCATCTGATATTCATCACATTAGAACATTATTTTTAGATCCGAGAAAGGAATGGCAAGGTTTTAAAAATAAGGCACTAGAAATAGGGGGATCCACATTCAAGCAGCTCAGTCCTGACCAGGAAATGTAGCCCATGGGCCTGCTAACATTAGACCTCAAAAGGTGAGTACTGGCAGCTTTTCATGTAAACGTGCCTAACACTGAAACCACACCCTTTTCGTTCACTTTTATTTTTTATAAACAAAGGTGATGTTACTAGCTTCAAGAAAAAGGCTTTTACCACCTATAATAATCTTTCCATTTTCAACTAATGAAGAGAGAGGCTGTTTTGTTATCTGTTATTGGCTTCCATACTAGATGCACCTGTCTGCTCTTCCAGATCTACCACCTCTACTTCTCCTCCACCCTGCTTTGTGCTTGGGGAAGCTGACACTTGGTGTTGATTAACATGTTCATGGCTTCAACAACCTGATTAAAAAGCACTCGAAACAGGAGCAGATGAATACTTCTGTAACATGATAAAAGACATCTAAGTCATTCCAAAGGCCAGCATTCTGCTTGGCGCGAATGCAGGGGGGTGACCTCACTGAAGTCAGGGATGACATAGGAGTGCTCACCATCACCGTCATTTAAAAATTGTACAGATGTTACTAGGAATTACAAGTAGACATGATAGTAGACATGATATAGAGCTCTAGTATAAAAATGGGAAAAGAAGAGAAATGCCATCATAGATGATATGATTGTATGCTTTAAACCCAAGAAACTTAACTGAAAAATATTATAAACAATGAGAGAATTCGGTAGAGTAAAAGGATACAAAATTAATATACAGAAACAGATCAATCTCAAGTATACAAACAACAACCTATTCAAAGAAGAGGATGAAGGGCCTTATTTAAAATAGTGACAAAAAAGAGAAAATACTTAAGAATAAATTTAGTAAGAAATGTATAAGCCCTCGACCCATCTATATACTGCTTACAAGAGACTCACCTCAAACCCAAAGACATACACAGACTAAAAGTGAAGGGATGGAAAAAGATATTTCATGCAAACAATAGGGAGAAAAAAGCAGGTGTTGCAGTGCTTGTATCAGACAAAATAGACTTCAAAACAAAGAAAGTACCAAGAGATAAAGAAGGACATCTACAGAACTTTACACTCAAAAGCAACAGGATACACATTCTTCTCAAGTGCACATGGAACATTCTCCAGAAGAGACCACATACTAGGCCACAAAAAGAACCTCAGTAAATTCCAAAATATTGAAATTCTACCAACAAACTTCTCAGATCACAAAGGTATAAAACTAGAAATAAATTGTACAAAGAAAACAAAAAGGCTCACAAATACATGGAGACTTAACAACATGCTCCTAAATAATCAATGGATCAATGACCAAATTAAAACAGAGATCAAGCAATATATGCTGACAATACAGTACTTACTTCCCCAAGAGACTAGAATGAGTACACTTTAGCAAGCAATGTCTCCATAATGTTCCTTTGTGGAGAAGTCTATAGTGCATACAAAAATTCCTCTATTTTATAAATCAGTACTGTCACAAAATATATATTTATTCAGTGTTTAGGGCCTTTTTAAAAAAAACAACAAAATGGCAGTGACCTTGTCAGAGTAGTTAATAGATGATTTTAACCAATTTGGTTAAAGTTGCTTATGGTAACAACTAGGGTTTCAAAAGGAGAGGGAGTCAAGGAGGAGAAAGAGACAGGTAATAGTCGTTGCTTCCTAACGCACTTCAGGAAACTTGAGTGGGTCCATCAACCCATGGTGCGTGGAGGAAATTCTGGGGCACCAATAGAAAGTAAAAGCGTAGGATTTTTGTAGAGCCTTTTTTTAAGAACTCAGATCTGCATGAAGGTGCATATTTTATATTTTCTAGAATTTTTATGTCATTTGAATCAATAATTAATGATATTTTCTTACCATAACTCCTCTTTGATTATCTAACAGCCAAGTTTCTAACAATGAAGCCTATTGTAGGAATGTACTCCTTCCTCTCAGTCCCCCTATAGAGAACATCATACAATTGACCCTTAAACAACATAGGGGTTACGGCTGCCAACCCCTCACACAGTTGAAAATCCACAATAATTTTCAACTCCCCAGAAATTTCACTGTTAATAGTCTGTTGACTGTAAGTCTTACAGATAACATAATCAGTCAATTAACACATATTTTGTATATACTGTATTCTTGCAATAATGTAAGCTAGAGAAAAGATTTTTTCAAATTATCACCAATCTCTAAAACGTTTTCCCAATGTATTTATTGAAAGAAAAACCCCACATATGAATGGACATGCACAGTTCAAATCCATGTTGTTCAAGGAGCAACTGTATTACACATTAACTGCTGTGCTGTGAGAAGAAAATCAACATCTTTAGGTATTAGAGGATTGCAAATTAAATACAAATTAAAATCACAATTGCACACATATATTAGAATGATTATAGCAAGTAAACTTGTCAAGGAGGAACTGGACTCTAATAGATGACTGGTGGGAATGTAGAATGATATAATCACTAAGGAAAAGCTCTAGCAGATTTACAAAGTTAAACATACTCCTACCATATGAACCAGCCATTCTACTCATAGGTATTCACCCAAGAGAAATCAAATGTATATTCATACAGTGTTTATGAACATTCAGCAGCTTTATTTATAATAGCTAAAAACTGAAAACCCAGTATCTACCAACATGTGAACGGATAAACAAATTGTAGCATATCTACAGAGTGAATATTATTCAACAATAAAAAAGAATTAACTATTGATACAGGCAAAAACATATGTAAATCACAATTATATGGAGATTACAAAAAAAAGTACCTATAATTCCATTTATATTATTCTAGAGGATGCAAACTAATCCATAGTTCCAGAAAATAAATCAGTGGTTACCTGGGGATGAAATGGGAACAAGGAGAAGCTGGATTGAAAGGAAGCACAGAGAAACTTTGGGGATCATTATCTTGATCGCATCAATGGCCTCACACAGATATATCAAAACTTAACAAATCCTACCCTTGAAGTAAGTGCCATTTATTGTATGGCAATTATACCTCAATAAAGCCATTTTTTAAAATTGTGTCCATTTTCTGTAAAAATAGACAACCCTAACCTTCTACCATTAGGTTGAGTAGATCAACTGCCTGCCTCTTCTGTCACATTGACCACCTCCTGGCTACGGGCAATCATGATGTTTTATCACTGCTCCATAAGGACCTTAAGGGTGACAGCCATGACTACCTGGTCTTGGTCTTCCCTCGAACCCTAGCATGGTACCACTTGTCAACTATCAATTTTTAAATAAATGAATTGGCCGGATAATTTTTGGCAAAACATCTCAGAAAACATTTATACCTGAATTCCCTAATCAACCCTTGCCATTTTTTTTTTTAATATCCATGTGAGGCCACAAATCTTCCTGCTGGAGAACTTTAGAGCCAGATTGACCTACAAGAGCTCAGCTTCTTACTAACTGCTTGACTGTAGATAAAATTAGCTGCCCTCCCAAAAGACTAAGAACAACAAATGCTGGTGAGGATGTGGAGAAAGGGGAACCCTCCTACACTGCTGGTGGGAATGTAAGCTAGTTCAACCATTGTGGAAAGCAATATGGAGGTTCCTCAGAAAACTAAAAATACAAATACCATTTGACCTGGGAATCCCACTCCTTGGAATTTACCCAAAGAATACAACTTCTCAGATTCAAAAAGACAGATGCACCCCTATGTTTATGGCAGCACTTTTTACAATAGCCAAGATATTGGAGCAACCTAAGTGTCCATCAGTAGATGAATGGATAAAGAAGAGGTGGTACATATACACAATGGAATACTATTCAGCCATAAGAAGGAAACAAATCCTACCATTTGCAACAACATGGATGGAGCTAGAGGGTATTATGCTCAGTGAAATAAGCCAGGCGGAGAAAGACAAGTATCAAATGATTTCCCTCATTTGTGGAGTGTAACAACGAAGCAAAACTGAAGGAACAAAATAGTAGCAGACTCAGAGACTCCAAGAAGGAACTAGTGGTTACCAAAGGGGAGGGGTGTGGGACAGCGGGTGGGGAGGGTGGGAGAAGGGGATTGAGGGGTATTATGTTTAGTACACATGGTGTGGGGGATCACGGGGAACACAGTGTAGCACAGAGAAGGCAAATAGTGAATCTGTGGCATCTTACTACACTGATGAACAGTGACTGCATTGGGGTATGGGTGGGGACTTGATAATATAGGTAAATGTAGTAACCACATTGTTTTTTCATGTGAAACCCTCATAAGAATGTATATCAATAATACCTTAATTAAAAAAAAATTAGCTGCCCTCTCCAGGCCTCAGTTTCCTCATTTCTAAAGACGGTAGCAATATACCTAAGTCATAGGTTTTCTGTGAGGATTAAGTGAAATAATCCACAGAAAGTGTATGGCTTGCAGTCAAAACTCCATTCTAAAAAGGCAAGTGAGTTAATACATTTACCATCACAAACTTTTGAAAGTCCGTGAACTCCAAAGATTGAAATATTCTTTCATCAGGAGAAAGACCGTATGATGAACACGTACCTGAATCTTAGCGGAAGCGATAGCTCCAAACTGGCTGAAGTCACCTGCATGTCAGGCCTTTAAAAGCACACAGCCAGAGGAATTTAATTTATTGGAAGAAGTGCAATGGTCACAATACTTATAGTCTTGTCAGTGCATTTTATACCTTATTCTTAGGCTTTTTCATTAAAACAGAAAAATGAAAGCCCTGCCATTGGGTAGAGAAGCTGAAGTTGCAAACAGCCCAGTTAGTTTCTCCCTACCCTTCACTTTGAGGTTCTTAAATGTAGAAATCCTGTTCTCATATTTGTTTGCAAGTTTTCTCTCTAGTGAAAAATACTTTTCATTCTCTCCATGGGGAATTAATTAAACAGAATGTGGAAAAATGTAATCTTCAGGGAGCTTTGCTGTGAGTACTCTCAGTAAATACAGCACAGCCTAGGGACTCTATAGAAACCTGACCCAGAGTGGACTGAGCCTTGGTTTTACAACCAACCAATTTTGAATAATTTTTTCGAGCTTTGAGCAACTCATATCATTGTTTTATAGTGAGTTACAATATTCGGCCTAATCAGACCTCCATGATCTGTAGGGAAGGTTTACAAAATATATGAAATAATTGCTATCATTAATAAACTGTGTTACTAATTGTCTTGCCAAGGGGTTTCAGCGCTGGACAAGTTCACTATGGATTCAATGAAACCGAAAAAATGTCAATGGAACGTTCTTGAGGTGAAAGGGTTTATACCCAACTTTAATCCCACAATGGCAGGTCAATCATTAGAATTCCATCCACTCAAAGTCGGTCTCTGTCTCTGGGCCTCTCCGTCCCCGCAGCCGTCTCAGTCTCTGTCCTTGGCGCTGCCACCACTCCAGCCTCTGCCATTCTGCAGCCTTGCAGCCTTGCAGTCGTGCAGCAGCCCAGAGCACTGGGCAGAGCTCTTTATATAGAGTCAATAACAACATATTGCCCACACGTGTATAGTGAGCAAGCCAACCAGGGCCAGGTGAGAATCTTAGCCATAGGAACCTTCACTTTCTCCACACTAATCTTTTCCAAAAATAAGGTGCTGACATGTAAATAAAATTTACACCTGACTCTTTAGGTCTGGCCAGTACTAGATTTGCCTTCAAAAGTTCAAGTCAGTTTGTTATGTGGGAAGAATAATACCAGGAGTCAGGAAATGTTATTCTACTCCTGACTCTGCCAATAACTAATTCTGTGATCAGTGGTTACAATTCCACCCTTCACTTTTCTCAAGTGTAAAGGTAGAGAGTTGGACTAGATCAAGAGGGAAAACATCTGATGCGTGCCACCATCTCTGTCATTCTGTGCCCATGGCAGACATTGTTAATCAATCACTAAAATTTTTCTACCAAATTGGGGAGATGTTCTGAATTCTCTGCAAAGCATTGTAGGCAGCCACTACCAATCAACAGGAGTTGGCAATGAAAGTAAAACTTCCTTGCCATCTTTGGGCCAGAAGATTTCTAAGGATTCTTTTAATTCTTTTATTACTCAAAGGCCAAAAAGACAGTCCATGGAATAGCAAAAGCCAGAAGACAAGTATCTTGGAAAATCTTACTTCCTTTTTATACATTCCAGCCTCTAAGAGTGTTAAAGACCTTGTCTGCAAGACCGTCCATTAGGATGCTTTGCTCTTCCATCATTGCATTCTGCTTTGTGTTTGTCCAAAATGAAAACAGTTTGATTTTTCTCCTAATTCTAAAAATGCTTACTATAAAAATTTGAACAAAGATAAAAGTGAATTACCTGATAGTCAACACCCGTTAGTAATATTTGGTAACCACCTCTGCAGGCATAGGTCCAGTTATAAGTGTTTTTCTGTTCTTTATATATAATTTTCCCCATGCAGCAATGTTATGGGTGGGCAACTTTTCATGGCATTCAGAAGCTGTGGTTCTTAGTCTCTACTCAGTGTACTCATAAAATTCCATCTTTGGGGGCCCCTATTCTGCTGAGTGAAACTTTGCAAATATAGCAATAGATTAATAAAAGAGCAAAGGATTTTTAGACCCTTAGCACAACCACACTTAAAGATGTGGTCAAATTCTCCAGGTTCCACTATAGTAAATACAGAATGAAAAGATTGGCAAAACTTGTGGTTAAAATTCAATTTGAAAATGAAATAGACCCAGTGGCTTGGGAGATAAGCAAGTATTCCTCTCTTACCCATAAACCCAGCCCTACTTTTTTTTTGCTTGTTATAAAAGAATGTTTATTTGGGAAAGTACAAACAGGCAAATGTGAGAAAAATAAAATCATCAGTGATTTAACTATTCAGAATAATTATGGTTAACATAATTGTTACCTTTTTTCTATGCATATATTTATATGGGTATCAACACATAATTCAAAGGCACACTTTGAACTTCTGGATTTTTCTTTATTCACTGCGTTGCAGTTTCTGCAAAGCACTACTTCTATTATGAGCAGGAAACTCTACAGGTTGAAACTGGCTGTGGAGATATGCTGTTCTTTGTGTCTGTAGTTTGCACAGTGAGGTGTGTACACCAAGGAACAAGGTTATGGGTGTGTTTTGAAATTAACATGCCAATTATTTTGAACTCTGCTGTACCAGAGTTCAGTTTTATCCACTGGGCATGCTGCTCCTGAAGTTCAAATTCCCTCAGCAGATATTCAGCAAGCCGTTTACATAACTAGTATAAATGAGGTCATGTCAGGGCCAGAATCTCTGTATGCATTTGTACCCCCATCTACTTAATAGATGAAATGTCTGTGTTCTTTAAGTATATTTTGATAAAAAGAATATCTCACCATTGTTTATCCAATGATGTGATATTGATGCATGCTGTGATGAGGTTATTTACTTTGTAAATAGAAAAAAAGGAAAGATTCCTTCCTCATTCACAGGGAGGTCAGTTTGCCTCTGAGGGTTTGATACTCTTTTAAAAATTGCAAAATACCAATCCCTATGGTGCTCCCAATGATGGTTAACAAAGAACAGCTAGGAAAAACCATGCCTTTGATACTGAATATATGCTGTTTTGGTTATCTATTGCTGTGAAACAAGCCACTCCAAAATTGAGTAGCTGAAAACAATTTATTATAATCTCTTGCAGTTCTCTGGGCTGACTAGGCTCAGCCATGTGGCCTGGAGTCTCTCCTAAGTTTGCACTCAGATAGCAGCTGGGGCTGGAGTCCTCTGGGCATTTGACTAGGTGGGCTGGGGGACCCAAATGGTTTCTTCGCTCATGTGTCTGGTGCCTTGGTTCTCAAAACCTCTCTCTCTACTTGGAATCTCATCCCCCAGATGAGATTCTTCCCATGAAGATAGATGTCTTACACAATGTCTGACTGCTAAGAAAGCAAAATTAAAAGCTATAAGGCTTTTTACCTGGCACAGTGTCACTTCCAGCCTCTTTCCGCAAGTCAAAGGAAATCGCTGGGGTGGCCTTGATTCAATGTGAGGGGATTACACAGCCACATCAATATCAGGAGGAGTGGTTCACTGAGTGCTGTTTTTGGAAACTCGCTGCCTGGTATATACTCCAACTGTAAGGTGGGCACATTTAGATTTCAACTATAATTCCAAGAGTCTGGATATTTTCTGACTCAAACACAAAGTACAATTAAGAGAAAGCAAAGAAAAGAGGGAAGAAGCCTGAAGCTGATGAAGGATTTTGAAACAGTAGGTACTTTCTTGGGCCTTGCAAACTTGGCAGATTAGATCATGGAGAAGGTGAAATAAAGGGGTCATTGCATCACCATTATACAAACTGTATTCAGAAAGCTTACTTGAAGCTTGTTTTTTTATGAAAACACTAGTGCAATGTATTACAATCCTGACGCATTTCAAGCATATATGGAGGGTTATCTTTCCAAGGACAGCAAAGAATTCAGAGAGCAACAGAAATATACAAGGGTTAGTGGAATGTGAAATCAATAGGGGGAATAAATAATACAGTAGTAGCTAGGAAAGCCTGGCAGTAAAAAGGCCTTCATGGTACCAGGACAGGAGAGAAAAAACAGCATCCTCTTTCCTGTTCCCCTGCTGCTTCTAAATGTAGTATCTGTGCCCCGTAACACAAAATGTAAGGTTAGAGGCAAAAAGGGCCCAAGTTCCCATGCAAGACAATCTCATTTCAGTGTCTGCAAAGACTGAGAACCTCGCTGACACACATGGACTGAGACTGGGGTTCCCTTTTCCTGTGCTGAAGTACCCTTCAACACCAAACAGCTTCTCCTTATTTTTCTTAAGCATGTTCACTCTTATCATATTGTTCTCCTCCCTTTGACAATATGTACTCTGCAGGTGCCTGAAATAAAATACTCCCAGTAATTGCTGTTTTTGTAAAAGTAACTTATTTCATTCAGTCTAAACTCAGTGGAAATTTGTTGCTTAACAAGAAATACCAAACACTATAAAATCCTTGAGGGCAGCAACCACGTATATGACTTTGGTATCTCCTACCTCCTGAGCGCATTGTCTGCTTTCTCAGATATAGTCGTTTAATAAGTAACTTGAATTCTTAACAATATACTCTTGGGCCCTTCTTTGACACAATGTCATTTCATTATGTCTCTACCTGTTTTGTGTCAGGTTCGTTGTAAGTAATTATTCCTAAGCTTGTTTTCAGTGTGCAGATCGTTTTGCAGGCTTTTCACATAACAGCTGAAAAGGCTTAATTCAAGTTGAAGAAGTTTGCTTCAATGCCAAGCAATTAATTTAGGCTTCACTTACCTCAAGGAATATTTGAACATATAAGGTTACAGATAAATCCTGGGAGTGTCAAATTATGCAACCAAGAGAAAGTTAAATTCTTTGCAGTTTTTTGGGCATTGATCTGTCTTAGTCAGTTTTGTTTTGTTTGGTTTTTTTTGCCTCAGGTTTCTGAATGAAATGGTAAAAGCCCTGCAGGCACTGTCTACTTCACCTGGTTTGGTATAAACTCCAAGAAGTTAGAAACTGAAAATCAGGACTGTTAAAAAAGTTAAAATTGTTAATACATAAGAGAAAAAAAAAATCATGCGTCTATTCTCTTTCTTTTAATAGTTTATTTTGGTATCATTAATCTACAGTTACATGTGCAATATTATGGTGATTAAACTACCCCCTTCATCAGGTCCGCACCACCAACCCCATTACAGTCACTGTCCATCAGCGTAGTGAGATGCTATAGAATCACTACTTGTCTTCTCTGAGTTATACAGCCCTCCCTGTGCCCTCCCAACATTACATCTGCTAATCGTAATGCCCATTTTCCCCCCTTGTCCCTCCCTTCCCACCCATCCTCCCCAATCCCTTTCCCTTTGGTAACTATTAGTCCGTTCTTGGGTTCTGTGAGTCTGCTGCTGTTTTGTTCCTTCAGTTTTTTTCTTTGTTCTTATACTCCACAGATGAGTGAAATAATTTGGTGCTTGTCTTTTTCGGCTTGGCTAATTTCACTGAGCATAATACTCTCTAGCTCCATCCATGCTGTAGCAAATGGTAGGATTTGTTTTCTTCTTATGGCTGTATAATATTCCATTGTGTATATGTACCACCTCTTCTTTATCCATTCATCTACTGATGGACACTTAGGTTGCTTCCATTTTTTGGCTATTGTAAATAGTGCTGCGACAAACATAGGGGTGCATATGTCTTTTTGAAACTGGTCTGCTGCATTCTTAGGGTAAATTCCTAGGGGTGGGATTCCTGGGTCAAATGGTATTTCTATTTTGAGCTTTTTGAGGAACCTCCATACTGCTTTCCACAATGGCTGAACGAATTTGCATTCCCACCAGCAGTGTAGGAGGGTTCCCTTTTCTCTACATCTTCGCCAACATTTGTTGTTTGTGCTTTGGATGCTGGCCATCCTCACTGGTGTGAGGTGATATTTCATTGTGGTTTTAATCTGCATCTCTCTGATGATTAGTGATATGGAGCATCTTTTCATGTGCCTGTTGGCTATCTGAGTTTCTTCTTTGCAGAAATGTCTATTCATGTCCTCTGCCCATTTCTTAATTGGATTATTTACTTTATGTTTGTTGAGGTGCGTGAGTTCTTTATATATTTTGGATGTCAACCCCTTATCGGATATGTCATTTATGAATATATTCTCCCATACTGTAGGATGTCTTTTTGTTCTACTGATGGTGTCCTTTGCTGTACAGAAGCTTTTCAGCTTGATATAGTTCCACTTGTTCATTTTTGCTTTTGTTTCCCTTGCTCGGGGAGATATGTTCATAAAGAAGTCGCTCATGTTTATGTCCAAGAAATTTTTGCCTATGTTTTTTTTCTAAGAGTTTTATGGTTTCATGACTTACATTCAGGTCTTTGATCCATTTTGAGTTGACTTTTATGTATGGGGTTAGACAGTAGTCCAGTTTCATTCTCTTACATGTAGCTGTCCAGTTTTGCCAACACCAGCTGCTGAAGAGGCTGTCATCTCCCCATTGTATATCCAAGGCTCCTTTATCAAATATTAACTGACTGTATATGTTTGGGTTAATGTTTGGATTTTCTATTCTGTTCCACTGGTCTGTGGGTCTGTTTTTGTGCCAATACCAAATTGTCTTGATTACTGTGGCTTTGTAGTAGAGCTTGAAGTCAGGGAGTGTAATTCTCCCTGTTTAATTCCTCCTTCTCAGGATTGCTTTGGCTATTTGGGGTCTTTTCAGGTTCCATATGAATTTTAGAATTATTTGTTCCAGTTCATTGAAGGCTGTTGGTAGTTTGATAGGGATTGTGTTGAATCTGTAGATTGCTTTAGGTAGTATAGCCATTTTGACAATATTTATTCTACCTAGCCAAGAGCATGGGATGAATTTCCATTTGTTAGTGTCCTCTTTAATTTCTCTTAGGAGTGTCTTGTAGTTTTCAGAGTATAGGTCTTTCACTTCCTTCATTAAGTTTATTCCTAGGTATTTTATTCTTTTTGATGCAATTGTGAATGGAATTGTTTTTCTGATTTCTCTTTCTGTTAGTTCATTGTTAGTGTATAGGAAAGCAACAGATTTCTGTGTGTTAATTTTGTATCCTGCAACATTGCTGAATTCAGATATTAGTTCCAGTAGTTTTGGAGTGGAGTCTTCAGGGTTTTTTATGTACAATATCATGTCATCTGCAAATAGTGACAATTTGACTTCTTGTTTACCAATCTGGATGCCTTGTATGTCTTTGTTTTGTCTGATTGCCGTGGCTAGGACCTCCAGTACTATGTTGAATAACAGTGGAGAGAGTGGGCATCCCTGTCTTGTTCCCGATCTTAGGTGAAAAACTTTCAGCTTCTCGCTGTTAAGTATGATGTTAGCTGTGGGTTTGTCATATATGGCCTTTATGATGTTGCGGTATTTGCCCTCTATACCCATTTTGCTGAGAGTTTTTACCATGAATGGGTGCTGAATTTTGTCAAATGCTTTTTCAGCATCTATGGAGATGATCATGTGCTTTTTGTTCTTCTTTTTGTTGATGTGGTGGATGATGTTGATGGATTTTTGAATGTTGTACCATCCTTGCCTCCCTGGGATGAATCCCACTTGATCATGGTGTATGATCCTCTTGATGTATTTTTTGAATTCGGTTTGCTAATATTTTGTTGAGTATTTTTGCATCTACCTTCATCAGGGATGTAATTTTCTTTTTTAGTGAGGTCTTTGCCCAGTTTTGGTATTAGAGTGATGCTCGCTTCATAGAATGAGTTTGGAAGTATTCCCTCCTCTTCTATTTTTTGGAAAACTTTAAGGAAAATGGGTGTTATTTCTTCTCTATATGTTTGGTAGAATTCAGAGGTGAATCCATCTGGTCCGGAGGTTTTGTTCTTGGGTAGTATTACTGCTTCAATTTCATTGCTGGTGTTTGTTCTGTTTAGTTTTTCTTTTTCTTGTTTGGTCAGTTTTGGAAGGTTGTAGTTTTCTAAGAAATTGTCCATTTCTTCTAGGTTTTCCAGCTTGTTAGCATATAAATTCTCATAATATCCTCTTATAATTCTTTGTATTCTGTGGGGTCTGTCATTATTTTTCCTTTCTCAGTCCTGATTCTTTTTATGTGTGTAGATTCTCTTTTTCTCTTAATGAGTCTGGCTAGGGGTTTATCTATTTTGTTTATTTTTTCAAAGAACCAGCTCTTGGTTTTTGATGTTTTCTATTGTTTTATTCTTCTCAATTTTATTTATTTATTCTCTGATCTTTATTATGTCCCTCCTTCTGGTGACTTTGGATCTCATTTGCATGTATTCTCTTTTAAATCTTAACAGGATTTCACAATATTCCTGTTTTCAAAGTATTCTGTGGACATTTTTAAAATAATTGTTTTTAATGTAAAACGTAATACATAGTCGCTGTAGATCTGAAACAAAGTTACAAAGAGAAGGATAAAAACCATTTTGGTGAACAATGTGGGTAAAATGAGACTTCCTGTGGCCAGGATTCCTGGCCCTGGTTGACTAGGTCACTGTACACCTGTGGGCAATACATGGCTGTTGACTCTATATAAAGAGCTCCGCCCAGTGCTCTGGGCGACAAGGTGGCACAGCTGCGAGGCTGCGGGAGAGCAGAGCAGAGGCTGGAGTGGTGGCAGCGCCGACGACAGAGGCCCAGAGGACGGCTGTGCGGACCGAGGGCCCCAGAGGCAGAGACCGGCTTGCTGCATGCGACTCGCTCTGAGTGAAAGGGATTTTAGTGACTGAACTGCCACCTGGAAATAAAGTTGGGTATAATCCTTTCACCCCAAGAACGTTTTGCTGTCAATTTCTTTGGTCACCTTTTCAAATTTCTTCAACAGCTTTCAAATTTCTTCTAGGCAAATGGGTCCATACTATACAGATGATTTTATAACTTGTCTTCTTACTTTTAAAATTACATCGTACGTGAAAAGAAACATAGATTAGGGCATGTAGTAATTGTCCAGCCTTAAATGATGCCGTCTGTGGTGTGGTGTGTGCACTTTGCCGAGAACTCTTGGTGGACACTACTGAACACTCTCCAACCCAAAGAGAATTCCCGGGTTGTCCTAGGAGAGCGCAAGCCCCTGGGAGTCAGCGGAGGGCGTTCAGGGTGACGGGGTGTGGGGGGCACGAGCTCCCCGCGCGCCCACTTTTCCCCCCGGGCACGCCCACCGGCCCCAGCCCGGGCGGGGCGAGAGGGCAGGGCGCGGGGCCGGGGGCCAAGCTGCTACCCCCGCGCCTGGGCCGGCGCCACTGCCGGGCGGCGGGGTGAGATAAAGAGGGGCAAGGTTCTGCAACTCCAAGTCGGGGAGGCGCAGCTCCGATACCAGCGCCTGTGCCGCGTCTCTGGGTGTTGGTTCCAACTGTTCCAAAGCGCCCGAACTCTCCGACCTTCGGCAAACAACCCTTAATCTCGCGGGACAGCGCGTTGGTTTTGTTTGCGGAGGGAGGGCGGACTCAGCGCGGGGCCCGGGGGTTAACGCAGCCCTCCTCGCCCCGGGGCCGCGAGCTTCCTGCGTCAGCCGGGGCGGGGGCGGGGGGTTTTCGGAAGCCCGGCCCGCGCAGGAAGGGCCCGGGTTCTCGCCCCGCCTCCGGGAGGCGGGGGCGGAGCGGGGTAGGAGCGGGCCGGGCGGCTCGGGCCGGGTCGCGGAGTAGCGAGTGCCGGGGAGCCCCGAGGTGCCGGAGCCGCCGCCGCCGCCAGTCCCGCCCTGTGGCCCCGCGCCTCAGCAGCCAGAACGGGGCCGCCGTCGGGGAGCGCCAGAGCACGGTGCCCGCTTCAGCATGATGGACTTGGAGCTGCCGCCGCCCGGACTGCCGTCCCCGCAGGTGCGGCCCCGACCTGGGGGCCCCGCGGTGGTGCCAGGACGGGGGCAGGGGCGCGAGGGGGCCGCAGCCGGCTACTCCTTCCGTCTGTGGCCGGCGCCGGGACTGCGGCGGCGGCGCACTGCAATCGCTGCGCTTGCGCCGGGGCCGGGCGGGGAGGAGCGGCGCCTAAGGGGCCGCGGGCGGAGTGGGGCTGCGGCTGGTGTCCGACCGGCAACGTGCCCGCGGCCCGCGAGGGCGACTGGGTTGGGGTTGGGGATTATGCCCGCGCGCGCATGGGGCGAAGGGGCGATTTGAGCCGCGTCCTGGCCGCAGCAGCTGGGACGTGGGAGCCCCAGCCGGCCGCCGGAGGTGAGCGGCCCCAGAGGCAGCAGGGCCGGAGGGGGCGGACGCTGGCGGTCTGAGCCGGCGCGGCCCGGCCCTCCCACCTCGGAGCCGGCAAAAATGTGCCTAGTCACGGGGCCGCTCTCGGGGGACCTGAGGTCTCCTCGGGGCTGGGACCCAGACCCCCGCAGCCACTGCCATCGGCTCCGGCCCCACGACCTCCGTGGGCGCAGGGGCCGCTGTGCGCAGCGTCACCCCGTCTGAGCCTGCCCCTTTCCAGAGCAGGCAGTCTGTCCACCCTTCAGACCACTGCGCTGCTGCTCGGCGGGAAAGCCCGGCCCCAGGGTCGGGGA
>JAQQAC010000477.1:10859980-10906128 GCA_029783875.1 Phataginus tricuspis
CCCCCCCCCCCCAAAAACCTGCTAAACAAAAATGCCACCCTGCCTAAAGTTGGCTTTTTGTGTGTCAGCCTCTGCCACAAAAAACACTTTTTAACTACTAGTATTAAGGGTTTTAGGAATTCTGAGGGTAGGAAGCACTTCTAACCAATCCTTTTTATGGCATATGTCCTATAATATCTGTCTTTTGCAAACCTCATACATGAAAGGCTTTCTGTGTGTGTGAGCAGGTAAGTTTGTTTGGTCCAAACTCTGATAGTAGTGAAAGCAAATTCAGGGCATAAGAAGGATTTAGATCACCAAAGTCCACCTTTCAAAGATCCTGTTGATAATTGATTCTTGAAAGCCATTATAATCCATCAACAGCCAGTGTTCTGAAGGATTAAAAAAAAAAATTCAGTAACAATGCTAAGTAGTCATTCCTTCCTCACAAGCTTGGAAATGGAGACTTTTGCGGCCTGTATCAACAGCAGCATACTGATGAGATCTGAGCTTGCCATTGCTTTCTTCAAATCAAAGAATGATTGGGCAAGGAAAGAAATACAGCACATGTGGCTTTGAAGCCTCCTTCTGAACTGAGTTTTTATTTTCTGCATTAGGCAATTCTTTTTAATCATTTTTTAAATTTCTCATACTTGTCTTAGCTGTGTATCTATGGTTTTTTTCCTCTACTGCTAAATCGTAAGTTACTTAAGAACTGAGCATAGAATTTATATTTCTTTTTTTAACAGCCTTATGAGATATAATTCAGATACACAGTCTACCCATTTAAAATAGACAGTTTCAGTGATTTAGTGTGTTCAGATTTGTGCAACTACTACCACAGCCAATTTTAAAAGATTTTTGTTAAACCAAAAAGAAACCTGATACTGATTTATCAGTTAACTCCCCATTTCCCTTCAACTCCTTTAGACCCTGGTAACTACTTACAGATTTTCTATCTTTCTGAAGTTGTCTGTTCTGAATATTTCATATAAATGATATAATACCATAAGTGGTTTATGTGGCTGGCTTCTTTTATGTAACCTAATGTTTATAAGGTCTGACCATGTGGCAGTGTGTATCAGGACTTCATTATTCATTGGTTGATGGACGTTTGAGTTGTTTCCACTTTATATATTTCTTTTGGTTCCCTACAGCGATGATTCTTAAAATTTGCTGTCTATTAAAATCACCATCAGGATTTTAAAAGCCTGGTGCTCGGGCCATATGCATCATTAAATCAAGACTTGGGGTGGGACCCAGGCAGCAGTATTTTTTTCAAGCTTCAGAAGGGATTCCAGTGTGCAGTCAGGTTTGAGAAACAGTGCGCTAGAGAAACTAGCTCATTGCATGGTACCCAGTGAAGGTATATGATACAGTGATTTAGAAAATCTGGTTAGGATATCTTACTTAAAATCGTGAAAGAGGAAGTGTTTTTATATTTGATTACTGGCCTTCACAGACTTAAGATTAATGAAATCTGGGAGCTGTGTTTTAAGGTACCTGGCTAATGCTTGAAATTCAATAAATATAACTTGAGCTCTTTAATTCCTCATGGAAATTTGAGTGATAATTTTTGTTATCAAAAGTTTTCACCAAGTGGATCAGTAGAATTTTTCCATGTTTTGTCAGGAGTGTGGCTGGGATAACCCGCAGTCTAGATTATTTGGGAATAGCATGGAAAAGGTCGTAAGGACAGGATGCTTGGGGTGGGTGCTGGTGAGCCTGGGGGCCAGGGCAGAGCTTTGCCTCACTGGAAGCTCTGTGCTGTGTGTTCCTGGGCCTCATTTCTCCCACTAAAAAAACAAAAAGCTGAAATTTACAAGGCATGTTTTAGCAACTCAGTTTTTTGGGTCTCTGTACCTGCCTGGGAAAGTCAACTTAGCATTCTAACCACATTTGATACCATTTGTACTTACTTGAATGGCTTTCTGGTTTACATATTTGGAAACTGGGACTAATTTGTGAATCATTTGTAAGTGTGTGTGTGTTGTACATCACAGTAGTCCCACTTGAGAGACTTGAGGGTGCTGCCCAGAGCCTTCTGAAGCTGACTTAGCCCCCGCCTTGCAGGCAGGGTAGGAATAGGCCCAGAAGGGAGTGGGCACCCCCGTACAAGCCATAGCCTGTCTCTGTGCTGCCAGCCAGAGCTTTGTGTACCAGCTTCAGCCTTGCCCCCACCATTGCCCCATTGGAGGGGTACATTTAGGCATCCTTCAAGAAACGGCCTACTCTTGTATCTCTAGTCATCAGGAGGTTGAAATTCTTTTAATCCATCTCTCCTATTGCTTAAAGATTTAAAAAACAATATCCTGTTCTTTACTTGTTCTTGGGAGTTTTCTGCTGGCTGAAGCACATAATGTGTTTAAAGCACCTTGAAACAGAAGGATTTCAGTGCTAACATTTAGGTTATGCAATGCTTGCTTGTATTTCAGTGATCATTTTTCCCATCAAATGCCCTTTCCTTTCTTTGCCAGAATGTAGCTGATGGCCAGAGTCGGGTAGTAACCATCTTTTCCCTGCCCTGCCTCCAGTGTCTGCTCCAGGCAGAGACAATATTGACTGTATAGGTGATAAAGGGTACGAAATTTTGCTTTACTTCAGACTTTTGACAGTCTTTTGTCTGCTCTTCTTCAGCACAAAATTATAATGCTGCACATGGATGCAGAACTCAACCTATTCCCAGCCTAAGGGATTAGAACACGAGGGAGAAAATTAACTGTTTCGTTGCCTTAGGAGCCGAAGTATGACCCAGGAAATTTCCCAGGTGCGTGAGGGTTGACTAAGAACCTGGACTTCCTGCGGTTTTATTTCACAGTGCTGTAGCCAGGCAGTGTTGGCTGCTGTGTCTCAAGAGTATTGAAGAGCCATGAATTTTTTGATCTAGCAGAAAAAACACATTAAAATTCTGGTAATGAAAACCACTAAAAACAAGAACTGTCACTTTTTACTTGGAATAGGAAAAATTGCCAATTTTTGAAGTTTTTTTCGTTCATGGCAATTCTCAGTGAAACATAATTAAAGTATACATTGGGAACTCAACTCAAAGGGCGGGTTTAGGGCTGGCCCACTCTGTGCAAGCTGGAGCCCTCCCCTGGCCCTAGCTCACGTGTTGTTCTTCTGTTCCCAAGCTGAGACCAGGACCAACGGGAACCATTCTGTGGATTCAGGTCTTTCTTGAGAGACAGAGGTTCACTCTCACCTGGAAGCTTCTTTACGAGGATGCATATTTGGGGGACTCCCTTGAGCAGTGGGTGGAGAGTGAAGATGGTGACTCTGGGAGGGGAGATTCTAGGTTATGGTTCACCTGGCAAAAAGTTTCTAGAATTAAAGGGGGAGAGGTTAGGAGGAAAAAGAAGACCAGCCTAGGGGATTCCTTTTACTGAACCCAGGAGGAATACAGCCTTTTTATTTTTTAGACTGTTCCTGAGGGAAGCGTCAGATTGACCCAGATTTTTTACCTGAGGATCTCTTAAATCCATAATACTTAGATTTGCTCTTCAGCAGGCACCTTGCGCTTAGGTTCTCCATGTAAGAAAAGGGAAAGCATTTTTGAGCATGTGTGCTCTGTTTACACTCATCTAACTCTAGTTCTTTTAACCCTGTTGATGTGAGTTTTGTCATTACTGAGAAAACTCTTTGGAGAGGTTAAGCAACAGTCCAGAGTTCAGTTTTGGAAACCAGAAACCACGTAAGATAGTTCAAACAGGGAATTTAATATAGGAAATTAATTATATAGGTGATGGAAGAACTGAGAAGCCAGGCAGCCCAGAGATGAGTACCCTCAGAGAGCCACAGCCAGCCTGCGGGCCGGGGGCGCACAGGGAGGAGGCGGGATCCCAGGAACCCAGCGTGTCCTCCCGAAGCCGGCACTGCTCTAGGAGCTGCGACCCTTGAGAGGGAGGAGGCGGGATCCCAGGAACCCAGCGTGCCCTCCCGAAGCCGGCACTGCTCTAGGAGCTGATCTGGAAGCCATAGGGAAATGACCAAAGCAGTCGCCTAGCTGGAAAGAGCTACAGCCAGGACTGGAGCCTTTGCCATCAGAGTCCTCGCACTTTTCCCCAAACTATCTTCTTAGGAATCTTAGACTTGCTGCTTTGCCTTTGGGGCAGTCATCACTCCTGCTTGGAGAATTGCATGGGGATGCCATGCAGCATGGGACTCAGCACTTCCCGTCTTCAAGGGTAATAAGATTGCCATGCGCACCTTTCCACAGAACATGTCATAGCTATATATTCCTTCCAGTTAATGGAGTGTGCATACATGACCGCAGAGTAGTTCAGTAATAAAGTAATCTTAGGAATTTCTCTGAGAGTGCAGATGGAGGCTCCTCTTAGGGGGCTTCTAGTTGATTGCTAGGTTCTGTGCCCTACTCCCCCCTGTCCCCTGTGAGGTATCCCTGGGGCGCCAGGGCATGATGGACTCTGTCTGGGTGTTTCTGGTGGTGCTGTAGGACTTGGGTCTCTGGGTCTTGAACTTGAGGTTCAGAGGGAGGGAAAGCATCTCAAGAAGAGCTGGGGGAACCCCACATCTCATTGATCCTGATAAAGCCGTTTTCTCTCCAGAGAGGTGTAGGTACAGACAACTCCCCTAGATGAGAACTCATTTATCTCCCTCCCTTCTCCCTGTGGGTCTCCTGGAAGCCTGGGGCTCTGGAAGTGGATGCTCTTGTCCTGTGGTGCAGGTTTCCAAAGTCCACTGGATAACAGTACAATTGTGTAGTAAACCTAAAGTGACTGGTGTGTGCTGATAAGATGATAATGGAGGCTGAGGGAACAATAGCCTTTCAGTTCAGTTCATAACATTTACTGAACACCTGCTGGTACTGTAAGAGATCCTAGACATGCTCTCTTTACTTGATTTTGATGACAAATCTGTTGTGATGGGGGCTGTTATCTCCATTTTACAGATGAAGAAACCTACTCAGAGGTTGAGCAACTTGTCCACAGCCACCTGCGATGGCAGAATGGGGATTTAGAATGTCTGTAAACCCTGCTTTCCCTTCTGTTTTTCTCCTTCCTAAACCGTGCATGACACCTGTACAACAATTATGACTTCCCCTACCTCAGGGAGCTCACTCGGGGCTCATCTGCTGACACATGGACTGGACTTCTCCTTGGAGTGGAGGACTGTCCCACATTACAGGATATTTAACATCATTGTGACAGCCAGAAAGTGTGCCTCCCCCCCACCATCCCATACAATTCCAATTGCTCCTAAGTGGAGCCCTGTAATACGTTGTCTTCTAGAGAGAGTTTGAAGCTAGGTTATTATTGTTTGCTTTCAGGAAATCCCAGGATTTTATAGTAGTCTCTCCTTATCCCCAGGGATGTTCCAAGACCCCCCAGTGGATGTCTGAAACTGTGGATAGCACCAAATCCTATGTATACTGTTTTTTTTGTTTGTTTGTTTTTGGTATCGTTAATCTACAATTGCATGTGCAACATTATGGTTACTAAACTCCCCACTTCATCAAGTCCTATGTATACTGTTTTTTACATACATAATCTGTGATAAAGTTTCATTTATAAATTGGCACAGTGAGATTAACAACAGTGACTAGTAATGAAACAACAGTTAAAACAATATACTGTAATAAAAGTTAACATGGCCTGTCTCCATCTCACAATACTGTGCTGTACTCATCCTTCTTGCGGTGGTGTGAGATTACAAAATGCCTTCGTGGTAAGATGAAGTGATTGACGTAGGCATTGTGACATAGTATTAGTCTACTACTGACCTTCTGACCATTCATCGGAAGGAGGATCATCTGTTTCCAGACTGCGGTTGACTGCAGGTAACTGAAACCTTGAAAGGGAAACTGGAAGGTGGTGGGAGGGAAGCTACTGTGCTATCTTGTTCTTTGTAGGGAGGCCCAGCAACTCCTCAGATGGCAGCCTGTTCATGCCTTTTATTCTAAACTGAAAGGGGCTAATGGAAGAAAGATGATAGGAAGAAGTTTGAGCCATGATGGAAAAGAGTAAGGGAAAACTCTAGAATAGCTGAAGAGGTGGAGATACTTTGAGAATATGGGGGCAAAATTAGGTTGTCCACTTTCTTGTCCTTTTTCTGATTGTCAACCTGAGGGAAATAATTAGTGTCCCTTGAGATGATGTGCTTAATCAACATTTTATTATCCATGTTACTAAATTCTTTAGTTTGAAGATAACTGTGACATTTGTTCTCTCAGAATATCAATTACATTGTTAACTTGTAGTCTGCATTTATAGTTATTAAGATAAAATACTTTTTTTAGTAGAGTACCCAAAGAATGATTTGGTATTGTTACTGTGCATGAAGTTAAATACTATTTCTATGTGAATGAAATGTAAAAATATTTCTGTGATTAGTCGTTGGGTCATAAGTGGTATTAAACATGATACATTTGTTACTAAAGTAATTAGAACACTTTAACCTCAAACACCTAAGGTATACAATCATAATACTAAAATCTGAGCCTAAATGTACACTAACTCATTCCACAAATAATTATTGGGTATTTACAAACCCTGGAAACTATCAGGGCATGAAGGTATTTTAACCTTCCAAGATAATGCAGCACATGTATTTTCTGTGAAGGACATTTATTGCCATCCTAATTAATTGATCCCTTTGCTCTTTGTACACCTGGATTATAGGACATGTTTCATATCATTGAGTATAAAATTCCTTTACATCTCTCTTCTCTGCTTAAGGGATAATTTCCTGAGGGTAGGGACTATATTTTACTCATTTTTGTAACTTGTGTGTGACACGCCTGATGCTCACATAATAGTAGTTGCTCAATAAATGCGGCAGTCAACTCATTACAGCCTGCTAGGAGCTTGGTGTTTATACAGGCTCATCTGTGACATCTGACAGCTCCATAACAGTGAGAGGAGAAAATGTCATTTCTAACTGGGGTGCTCAGAGAGGACCTCCTGGAGGAGGTGGCATTTTAACTAGAATTTTGTAAGCCGTTAGGATTTGTTTTGGCTTAAGCTCCAGTTGGAAGCCCAAGGAAGGGTACGGGCATGAGCTGGAAGGTGGCAGTGGATCGAGTTGCTGGGGCTGAAAGTTTAGGTCTTGCTGTGAGTGCCCATGTGGTGTTTTTAGCGTCACATAAGGCGTTGGGAAATCACAGAAGGAACAGACGACAGGAGCTGGATGTGGACAGGAGTCGCCTGAGAATCGGCAGGTGGACAGGTTGGAAGCAGAGATGGGGGCTCTTGCTGCAACGTGGTGTGTCTTAGTCGGCTTGGCAGTGGCACTTACAGAGGGTCTGTAACTCATCTGTGCCACCTTTACCATTTAAGAATTTTTTTAAAGGAGACATTTTTCACCTTTTGGCCCCATGATGAAAGCCCTGGTGCTCAAGCTCATGTGCCCTGCTGGGGCTCTGTTTGGACAAACTCACCTGCCAGTGTGGTCATTAATTCCATTGACGAAAGGAAAGGACAAGTGAGCCAGAAGTTGCTGTTTGGCTTTAAGGGTGGATTAGCGGCTCCGAGGTGGCGCGAGGAGCTTCTCTGCCCCTTTTCCCAGGTCGATGTACCTCCTGTCTTCGTTCAGCTGTAGCACTCATCCTTAGTTCCCAGTCCAGTGATTAGTGGATTCATCCAGTAGAAGAAGAATACAGACAGTACCCATGGGCTTTGTTTGTAGGCCCCAAGCTAATGGAGGCAGGCATCCAGCAATACTGGTCGGGGCCCCGTGCTGGCCTGGTTGCTCGGTGCTCTGCCAAGCTGATCTCGTGTGCACTCCTTTCTCCACCCTGTGCGGTGAGGAGCATGACCCGCTTTATCATCATTAGAGTGTGGGCGATACCCCGGGCGCAGTGTTCTTAGAGTTAAGTAAGAAAAGAACTGGGCACAGATCTAGCGACAGTGGTGGCTGTAATTACTGTTACTATAATTTTACTTCTTTGTCAGAACTAAAATGTTTGGGTGGGGATCTGAGTTCCAGTGCCCACTTGGAAAAAATCCCTCCTTGATTTCTAGCTGTGTAACGCCACAGATGTCCAGCCCCTTTGTGCCGTTGGCTATCAACTTACTGTTCTCCTGTGCGTGTCCCTGGCCGCATGGCAGGGCCTGACCATTGTGGAGAATGAAGCCACACACGGCCTCTCCGCGGCCCCTAGCCCTCCGCCGCCAGTTCCCTGTGCTGTGTGGATGGTACATGTCTCACTGACTTCCTTCCCAGACACGCTCCTTCAGTTGCAGCCGACTTCTGTGCTGTGGGGTTCCGGGCCTAGAAACAGAGCGGTGTCCACAGGCAAGTGGTACAGACGGAATGAGTGTGGGGAGTGGAAGTGTGTAAGTGGAATGTTAAATCCAAACATGAGCCAGCTGACTCCTGTGGCCTTGTCTTCCTCCCACCCACAACCCCTTTGTTTAGTCTTCAAAAATGAAAATAGTTCTTTTGTAATAAATAACCCTAAGTAACTGAACTGGCCTTAAAAAAAAAAAAAGGCCGAATGGTGAAGGGAAAAAAGACGCTCTGTAAGACCTCAGGGGAGATGGCATAGCTGGGAACTTCTACATGTACCACCCTTTGTTATTGCCATGTCTGCTACAGAGACAAGATATGTATATTTGTATAGTGGTTAGACCCAGAATCCTAAAATTCAGATACTTCTCATGTTCATTTGACATCTGCAACAGGAGTTGAATGTATTAATACTTTTAATTACTCACCCCTGGGTTGACCTATATTTTTAAGGGGCAGGCATGTAGCCGTATGAAAAACAGCTCTGTGAAGACAGTGTTGTCTCCATTTCCTTTCACAGGACCAGCAAAGTAAGGATAGGCAGCAGGGCCAAAGCTACCCCACAGCTAGGCCGCCCGAGCCCGGGCTTCCGCAGCGCTGCACTGCCTCCCTGACGAGGCCTGGTATTTCTGAAATAAGAGCCTGCGTGATTTGAGAGCTGCTGGATGTAGGCCTGAATGGATCTCCTTGTCACCACTTATTAGATGGGGGTCTTCAGACAAAATTACTTAATATCTCCATGTTTTTTCCTCGCTCCAGCACTACCTGCCTTGCACACTGGTGTGAGTCTAAATGCAATAATGGATACAAATGCTTGGAATGGTATGGAACACTTAGAAAGTGCATGGTAACTGCGTCAGTATACTCTTACTTAGATTGTGTCATGACCTGCCTTTATCTGGATTTAGAAGATTGGCACTATGCTCTTTCATTCTCAAATCTTGATGTGAAGGTTCACCAAGTAACCATTATCCTGACATACTGATTTAGTGGGTTAATTGAAAAGATTTATGTTAAGGAAAATAAAAGATTCCTATACTGATTTTAGAGAATAAGATGATAATATAGTAATTATAATTTCCTTTTTAAGAGGCTCAAATTGCTGCTTGGCAGTGGGCGACCAGTGGGTACTGTGCATTTTCAACAGTGTACACCTGAAAGCAGTAATAAAATTTCAAACTCAGGATTAATTCATGTCCTTAGTTGGAACAGACAGTACTTTCCCATCACCTGAACCCCTTATTTCTACCCATTACTCAGATGACCTTTAGAATAATCTGCTAATTGTGTGGCCTAGGGACCGTAACGTTGCTGAATAACATCAAGGTGACCCATTTGAACTTTTTGAGCGCTTTTAGTAATTCGGACTCCTGTTAGCACACACAGGCCATTGAAGTAGCTTTTTACAAATAATTGCTAATGGTGTAAATACTACCAATTGTAGTTTGGACTTGTTAATGTTCCCATTATATCCCCGGGAAGTAATTTGCCAAAACAGAAGAGTTTGGTTCAGGAGTGTGGAAGGCTCACTTTGTAGCCTCCGCGGAGCTGCACTGCCACCAACCACTTGTCACTTTGGAGCACTTGAAATGGGGCTAATGTAACTGAGGAACCTGATTTTTAATTTAATTTAAATGAAATTTTTATTTAAGTTTAAAAAACAACCATTATACTTATCTGTTAAATAAAACTTAATTACATGGTATGCATTGTATTTCTGTTGAATAGTAAGTACTACTTTAAAGTATCTGTTACAGGTAGCTGAAATGAGCTTATTTAAAAATTAGTTTTCAGACTCAATATTTTGGACATCCTAGAATCAGGTATTTAGAGGATGGGGTCTTAAGTGGCACCTAACCATTATCCTTTGGCAGATGGAGAAACTGGGGCTAAAATTACTGTAAAATGGCATGACTAGGTGGGGCCTGGAGCTTGATGTTATTTACGGCCAACGCTTAGGGTCCTGGGTTTACTTGGCATTGGAAACGTAGCAGGTATTGGGGCTGTAAAGAACTTTAACTTTCACCAGGTCCAGACTGAAGAAAAGGCCTTTAAAAGAAATTATTTTAAGCAGTAAGGAGAAAGTATTATTGTGCTGTGCCTACAGTGGACAGAGTGGTCAGTTTTGGGTTTGACACGTTTTCGGTGGGCAGTGTAATGGTGCTTGATACTTAAATGTGGACTAGTGAGAAGGTAAAAATAATTCCCATGCTTTGTGTGAACATTTACTTTGGAAAACTCACACATGTGGCTTTTATATTTTAATTTAAGAAGTCCTTTCCTCAAAGCCAGAGATTTTAAACCAGACCCACAGCTTTTGTCCTTGAGGGAAAGACTGAAAGCTTGACTTCATGTGTTTATTATTTAGGTAGGTTGTCCGATGTCATTTGGTAAAAGTCAAAGCCTGTTTATGGTATTAAGAGTGCAGCAAAGCTGATTGAAAGGAAGACACCTCCAATGTTATGGTGAACACCTCAGAGCAAATCAGGATTTTATTTATATTTGGAGGAGTGGAAGAGGAAAGGGAGGCAGTATGATTTACTAAATGCTGGATATATGGGTTTGTCCCTCCCATTTAGAGGCGGCTGCTTCTGCGGCAAACGCAGCTGACAAGCCCTGCCATCTTTGATGCGTAACTGCGGTGTACTTCAGCTTCTTATCTCACTAATCCGCACAGAGTGGTGTGAGGGTTAACTGACATGGTGCAAGTGAAAGTGTTTTATGCTCTTAAAGCACTACAAATACAAGGGCTGCTGTCTGGGAGGACTCTCTCCGAGAAGATGTAGAACTTCTTTGGACACACCTGGGCTTAGCCCTAGCATGAGTCAGTCAGATTTGGAATGTGCACTTGGTGGGTGCCTGGCCTTGACCCCACAATTTGGGAGTCCTCAAGGGGTCAGCATTAATTTTGAGCCCTTCTACTCTTGGGAGCAGAGACAGTCCACCTGAAGGGTGTTAGAACTGGGAGGCTCTTAGTCCTGTTGTATTGAGCAAGATCACAGTCCTTAGAAAACCACCCAGTATTTAGAGCTTGGGGGAGGGGGAAGGAAAGTTCTCTATAGAAAAATTCAGGTCAGACATCAGTTAAATAACAGTGTTTTATAGACCATTAATTTGGCCACATGGTCGAATTCCACACCGCAGTTTTGCAAAGCTCTGTTTTCAAAGTAATTCCTAGTATTTCATGAATTTTAAGTGGTAGTAATTGCAGTATAAAAGTCTAGTTCTGAGATCTAATTTGTGTGAGGTTGACCAGATGACCGCTCCTGGGTTCTGCTCAGTCAGATGAGACCTAGGGCCAGTTACCCATTTAGCGTTTCTGGGCCTCAGGATGCTCATTTATAAACCTAGCGTTTGGATTTTGGTCTCCAGGATCACTGTCAGCTCACTTTAGTTGTGTGTTATAAATGCAACTTAATGGCCAATCAGCATCTGTTCCTGAGAGATGCATCCCTACAGAGAATGGCCTTTGATGGTCTTTAAGCTGTTAGATGGGTCAGCCTGGCTGGACTTGATTTTTCTTTGAAGTCTACCTTGTCTGTTAGAAAGGCTGAGAGGTTGCTGATTTTGCCTGACACACGTGAGGGTCTCACCTTTGGAGACTTTGTCCAGCGTCTGTCTTCCGTGCATGCACCACAGCCCTTGCCACTATTCCAGAAGCTCCAGAGGCACAAGCCAAGGTTAGCTTGGCTGGAGCAAGACTGGGCCTGGTCGGATGGCTGACAGACTGTTTGCTGGCCAACCGACTATATATGAAGCTTATTCTCTTCTTTAGCCTTAACTTTTGTTAAAAGATAGTAGGAGGGGCCGATTCTGAAATGATTCTGGAATTAATATAGGAGACCTGGTACAGTTAGTATGCTGTTTTGAACAAGTACCATGTACCAATATGACTGAAGGACAGACGAGTTGGAAATACTGGGGAAATGGTGCTCTCACACATTGCTGGTGGGCGTGTAAGGGGTACAGCCTCTGTGTAGAGCTACTGGCAGTATCTGTCTTAATTAAAAATGGATACACTTTGATCCAGTGGTCCCACTTCGTAAGTATTTACCCCACAGGTTCCTCACACATTCATGACATAATTTATGTACAAGGATATTCATTATAGCATTATTTGTAATACCAGAAGATGAGAAATAACTTAAAAGCCCAATGAGGGAGTAATTAATTATAAATACTATTATTATTGTATATCTTTGTAATGAAATACTTCTTGGCCATTCAAAGTAATGGAACTAACTCTGCCCTGATGTAGAACCATCTGTAAATATTTTAAGTAGGGAAAATAAATGTGGAGTACTATGATTATATGCTGTTTTGTGTGTCTATGTGTGTGCATTAGAACAGCTTCCTAAGAAAACAAAAAAATGATGTCAGTGGTTGCCTTGAGAGGAAGGCTAACTTGGAGATTACTTTTGCAGCTTTTAGATTTTGTATCATATGTATGTGCTATCTATTGAAAAAAGACATTGTCATGCCCTTAAGGAGTTTACAGTTTAGACCATTGTAGAAAAGCCCAGATGGGACATGTAAAGTATAGGGTAAATTTGGCTTTATGGGAAGATTGATTTAGATGCTAAGCTCTCTGTCTACAGCTAAGTTGACCTGCTGTGCCTGTGAGTCATCAGGACAGGCAGGTCTGACAGTATCAAGAGGGCCAACTTCCAAGTCTCAGTGCCCTGCCTGGGGAGAGGGCACCAGGGCGAAAGCAGTTTCCAGACCTTGTCCTATAAAGGTGTGAACCACAGCATCAAGGAGCCGCACTGCAGCGTGGGAAGAGCTTGGCAGGCCCAGCACCAGTTCAAGGTTGGAGTCCTGGCTCTGCCACTTGTCGAACATGTGATTTGGTGTAGGGTGGTTCAGTGCCAAAAGCCTGAATGTGCTCATCCATAAATGAAGATAAACCACCTCCCTGTGCTGCTGCAGCGAAGCTTGAATGAGCCACTGCCCACAAACGTGCCTGTGAAGTGCTTTGCAAACAGCAGCTGTGATAGATACTGTTAGGTACCTGCAGGCTGGCAAGCTGGAGTAGAGCCGGAGAAGCTCAGTAAAAAATTGAAGTGAAGCAAAAATACATCTTTTTCTCTCTGCCAAATAACTTGCCAAGAGTTGCAAAATCAGAAAAAGTGGATTGAAGGTAGTTTTAGAATCCTTGACCAAGATGTTTCCCTATTTGAAAAATGAATGAGGCTGTCTGTGAGACCTGTGGTCCCTTCCAATTGTAGCATTCCATGATAGCGTGATAGTAGTTCCCATCGTGGCTGAGGTGAGTCATGCTGACTGAAAACTCTAAATGTAAGGAGGAAGTCTGTTTTGGGGCTGGAGAATCTGAGCCTCTGGGGGAGTTTTGGGAAAGGGGGGGAACACTGCTGCCACCGAGAGGGGAGATAAGGCAGACACAGAGTGAGTGGATATGGAGCCATTGCGTGTTTTCTCCACCGCTGTAACACTTCCTTGCAAGTGTTCACCTGGACTAGGCCTTTGGAAACCATGTTTAACCCTTGTTCGTTGGGTAGGATGTTCATAACAGTTGTGACTGGGGTGCTTTGCCAGCTGTCACTTGTCTGTGAGGTCTTTCTGTGAAGTTTTGGGACACTTGCTCCATGCTGCCTTGGCCACTACATGCCTCATCACATTTCAAAACTAACATCAGAGACTGTCTCTTCTTTGCCTTTGGGTCCCCAGCACCTCGCACCAGTTCCTGGTGCCTGGTGCCTGAGAGGTAATCCAGGCAAGTGTATCAGATGGGCGGATGGATTAATGATCCACTTGGGGTGGCAAGTGTACTAATCTTGCTGATCTTGACCACCACCTTTATTATAACTACCACCATTCTGGTAAAATGAAGTTTTAGCCATTAATAGCTTGTTATTTCGAATAATTCATACTCAAATTAAGTCCATGCTGAAAAAAAAACCAGGATGCTTGGAATATATTTTAACATTCTGTTTTATGCAATTAAAAAAAAAAAGAAACAAAGCCAAGCATTTTAGTCATACATACTACAATATGTAACATATCTAAAATTCATCACCACTACCGTCCCTGGCACACAAGGTCTTTGGCTGACACCAATAAACAGTGTACAGTACTTACAAGCCTGGGTGACTGTCTTCTTTAACCTTTTTAAGCTAATTGCAGGCAGTTAAATCTCCAAACAAGCTTTAAGATTGAAATAATTTCTTTTTACAGATGTGGGAGGCAAAGAGGGTGAAGTCTTGCAGGGAGTTTAGAAGTGGCTGTACAGAGCTCTAGTGGTTCCAGGGTGCTGGACCACTGCTCTCCGACATGGGGACACCCTGTAGGAGGAGAATGGGCAAGTGGGCTGTTGGACTTCAAGGTGGGTAGCTGAGCCGCCTGGTTAGCCCACACCCAGTTAATTTCAGTGTACATTAGGTAAAGTAGGTCAGGGAGTTGGATCCAGTGCGCTTGAAGGTTCTGTGGGTAATAGGTGGGGGAGGGGCGTTGGGGTGTTTTCCTGGGGGATCATTCTAATGATGATGAAAGACTGACTTTGCAAAATTCCTTTCATGTGCGGAGCACAGCATGCAGAACTGCATACACACATGGCCTGTTCAAAAATGGGGAAGAGATGTGAAAAATGTAGCCTGAAGTTTGCTTATCAAACCAAGCCATTCTCTGACAGTAGTGATGACCCTTAGCACAAGTCCTTTGAGGCCCAGCAGCAGCGTCCTGCTCCAGCACAGACAGCCAGCGGGGGGGGGGCCACTGGGATCTGGGTGTGAGGTGTCCGTGGGCAAGTCAGGTCCATGCACTCTTTGTAGCAGGTGGGATCACCTGCTATTTTGGAAATTAACTTTTTTTTTGATTTATTTTTGGCCAAATTCTAGGTGCCTATTGAGAAAATAAATAGTCCAAGTTCCTATTCTGTTGCTTTCCATGTTTGCTTTATCTTTGCATCATGCTTTGCAGTTCACAGACAAGAGGAACGGGTAAGGGTTGCAGTAAACCGGCGGGATCATATTTCTTAGATTGAGTCATTGCTGAGAAACTTGTTTGTGAACAGGAAGCAGCCCATGAAAATGTCTGTACATAGTAACATGCCAGACTGTGAGGAAACTGGACCATTTTTAAAATAATGGTCAGTTATTTTTAAAAACGGAGCTGTAGTTATGCAGAGTTAACCCACCAATATTTACACTTGGCCTAGATGACTCTAGGGCCCCTTCCATCTGTAACATTCTGTGATTCCCTATATTTTCTGTGTTTCTTCGTTTTTAATCACCTACTTCTCAACTGTAACAATATATTACAAAGTCAGCCAGTCAGTCGAGTTAGAACCAAGTGTTTGAGCGTGGGCGAGCCTTGAATGATCTGTCACTTGCCTTCACTAGAATTCTCATTGAGAAAACAATGGCATTGTGTTGTGTATCATCTTTTAATGAAGCACTAGTAGAGAAGCAAAGAGAATTAGGTGGGTAAATATGAAATATAATAGTCATCAGTGAGATGTATTTTAAAAACACACCTGCTTGGTGTCATTTTACTTTAGTAAGGATTGTGACTTCAGAGAAGAACCCTGTGGCTAAAGGATATCTTTTTTGTTGTTTTATCAACTTCAAAATTCAGGCATACCCGCTGCTGTTTTTTGTAAGCCTCCTATAGCTTAATTTGGTTGGTACTCAAATGGACAGATGTGATTCATGTAACACTGTTTTACTCAGAAATTTTGAGCAGCTTCTGTGGTAAATATTAAATCAGATTCAGCTGAATAATATAACCATCTGGACATAATGTAAAGACTGAAACGTATGAAACAAAAACATTACCAGATGTAACTTAGATTCTGAATGCTAATAGTATTTGGATGAAAGAGAACTCTCAGGGAAATACACTAACAGAAACTTCTTTATTATTTTCTTAATGGAAATACGTGATTTTAAGAAAGAATAACTTGAGACACTGTCTTAACCCTGATACTCTGAAATTGGAAATTGGAAATGAACATCAGTTTTCATTTACCGTTTACAAAATTAGTCTGTGCGATTAATATTTTTAACAGTTTATTGGTCAGATTTATTTTGAGAAAGAAATCTCCCACCACCTTCCCATCATTCTCCGTACAAAATAGAGGCTAGGAGAGGCCAGGAGAGGGAAGGGAGTAAAGGGGGTTGGGAGGTGCGAGCCTCATTTACGTATCTCAGCATGTAATAGAAAGCATTTTATTTTTCCAAAGCCTCAGTCTCAAAATTGATTTAGGAGGAGATGGTGGTATCTTTGCTTTATCTTTTCTGATATTTTTGGATCATCTGAGCATGAGAAATGATAGTTTTTCAAGGCACTGTAAATTGGCTTGCAAAAGGCATGTTCTGTGTTCAAGGCCTTTCTTCATTGTTTATCCTGGAACAAAGATGTTTGTTTTAGTGGTATGAGTTAATAGACCAACTTCAGATTTCCCATAAAATGTGTAACAGCGTACCCAGATGGCAAATAATGATATATACATTTTAAATATGAATATTTCCTTTGGGCCAGATGGTGACTTAATGCAAATTGTTGAACATTTGTTTCTTATTAAGTTGTCTTCCTTTGTCTAAGACAAGCTAGCAACATAGTTTGGAACACACTCAGGAATCATTAAGGAACAAGAACAAAAAAAATAGACTGCCTCAGACACTAACGCTGACAGCATTCCTCCATTTGGATGTGAAGGCTCACGGCCAGTGCCTGCGCAGCCCAGAGGCGGCCTTTTCACAAGTCCTAAGGAAGTACCTGGGGGACGCTGTACAGACCCTTCCCCCACTTGCCTCTCTCTCCCCTGACTCTTCCTAACTGCCGTTTTGAATGGTGACCTTCCTCGTGGGGCTTAGAGGGGTTGCTCAGCTGTTCTTTCTCAGTGCACAAAGAGCAGCTTTAGGTCTCCTTACACATTTCCCTTCCCCACTGTCTATTGTCATGCTCTTGTTTGTTAGGGGCTCCACCAGACTACTTCCTCTTAGATGGTACTGGAGCTTTGCAGAGAGATGGGTCCTTTGTGAAATCGGTCATGTGCCCAGCCACTGGGCTCCCCTACAGGAAACGCTCACTGCCTGTTAGGTTAGCACAGAACACAGCCCTGAGCCTATGGGGCTCCCAACAGTGGGTCTTGGGCAGACAAATTTTTCTGCTGTTTGTATTTTCAACATAAAGCTTTGAACATTTCACATGATATAAAATCCCTGAAGTTTTTTTCTTCTGAAACTTAAGTGAAAATGAGTAACACAGAGTATGACATTTAAAGCCATTACAAGAAACCCATAGTTGCTGCATTCTAAATTGGTGAGAACTTGTTTAAATGAATTCATAGTAGTTAAAACGCAGATTATTTAAAAGTCTTTTCTTTTAGAGTTCTCTTAGCAAGAATAAACATTATATAAACATAAACTTGAAAAACCTCAAACACTTACCTGTTTGGGTCCCATTGAGGGTTGCCCAGCCTGGATTAAGGACAGTTAAATGTTTTTATCTGAAACATCTTTTGGTGGCCTTCTGGGTGGAGCCAGAAGCTAAGGCTGTATGAGCTGCTCTGCCTGCGACATTGTTTCATGTGAGATAAGGAGAAGAGAGTGGTGGAGAGCTGGTCCAAATGATGTGTCATGTTTGTTTTTTTCTGTTTGTCAATAAGGACCCATCAAGGTGTCCTTTTCTGATCATGTTATGGGAAGTTTTTAAAAATCAAGTCAGTGTGGAGCTGTGCAGTGAAGGGTCATCAGGAATCCAGCAGCAATTGAGTGGGTTTATGTGTGTACAGGAAAGTATACATGAACGCATAATGTCATTTATTTTTATTTACAGCACATGTTACACATGCCTGGTAGGTAGTTTCAGACCTTTCCCGAGGAGCAGCCAAGTAACTTCATTGCTGAGTGTTTTTTTCTACTCCCACTACAGTTAAGTCCACGACTTCATTATTCTCCACTGGCCTGGAGTTTGGTCTGGGCTTATCACAAGGAGTTGGGGCCCATCGCTGTCAGCATGCATAACATTTACATATACTGTACATTTACAGATTTCTTTCATGATTCATTTGATCCACCAACATCTGAATGATAGGAATAGGATAGAACAATTATACTACATTTATAGCTAAACCATCTGAATCCACTCAAGACATCACATCTGATGGGGAAGATATCTGAGGGAAAAGTAAAGAATAGAGATATATAAACTCTTGTGTGATTACCACTGGTAATTTTAGAGTAAATTACATTAGAAATTTATCTCCAGCCCATAGGGCTGGGTTCTAGAGATACTTTGGAACAGTCAGATTTGGGTTTAGGCATTTCCAGCCTAAATTGCTTCAGTGCTCTTTTGGTTCGTTCATGAAAAAGTGAAAAACAGGTACTGGTTTTTATCCTGCGGTCTCTTTAATAAGCAGCAACCCCAGGCCTAGGCAGTCTGGGGAGAGTGAGGGAGGGATGTGACAGAGTGGCCCTCAGTGTTTGAGTTTCTCTTTCATTCATTCCCGAAGAGCTGAGCACACTTTCTGCATTAGTTCTTGAGAGGGATAAGAGCAGGTAGTGTTCTGTAGAGAGAGAAGCTAGAGTTCAGTTGAGGCTGTGTTGTCATGCCTGCCTTGAATTTTAGTGCTGGCAGGTACGAACATACACTGCACCTCCTTAATACTGTGGCCTCTTAGCTCCTATTTGGAGAACAGCCTAGATAGGGTCCTGTGCTGTGCGAAGATTCACCATGAAGATATGGCCCAACCTAATCAGGATTTTAAAGTAGGTTTCTCTGTACCTTGGATCTTTCTCTTTCACATGACCTTTGGGGTAAAATGTCCATTAAAATGGAAACAGGTTGTTTTTATTAAAGTGGGAATTATTCTCATGCTTTATTTTAGTGGTGAGCCCCCTGATAGCCATGTGTGACTGAATTCTCTGCAGTTGTTGTCGCTCATGGCCGGCAAAATGGCCCAGGAGATATGTGCTCAGTCTGTCTATGAAGAGCCACTTCTTAACTCACCAATATGTCAAGGCAAAGTATATGTATGACAATGGATTTTGTATCCTGCCAAGGTTAGGAACCACTAGCCAAGGACCAGGTTTTGTTTTTAGCGTAAGCTAGTGTTTAAGAAAGCATGAGTCCCAAGATGGAGGCTGCCTGGGTACATGTCCCTGTTCAGCCCCGTCCTCATAGAATCCCTGCTTTCTAAACCTCAATATTCTTACCTGTAAAATAAGGATCTATGTGACCTTTATATGACTGTTTTGAGTATTAGTTTGTATATATTTCAAGTATTCCAAACAATGCTTGACATAAATAACCTAATAGGTGTTGGTTAACAATAGTATACCCAGGCCAGATCTAAGGAACTACAGGTGCTTTCAACTAGCCCTCGCGTATGTGCTTCATACTGTCACACTGCTCAAGACTCAGATGATGAGGGACACCCCTGAAGAGGGTTTCACACCATTTAAGATTCTAACACTGGCTACTATCATGGTGAGGGGAGGCTTCTGCTATTCAGACAAGCTGTACTGACTCTAGGCAGGGTGGCCTGCTCTTCCTTTGTTGGGTGAAAATAGTCTGACAGCTCACTGAAGCACCAGCCACGTTATTTTTGTCCTTGGAAGGCTGCAAGTAGAGCTCTAGATGTACTGGGTAGCCTGGTGTTGCCGGCCATTGTTACAACCAAAATACAAAGTTTGATATTTGCACACACTATCTCCCGGCCTTCGGGCCCTAGCTCCATTTCCCCCATGTCTTGAATTTTGTAGTCTCAATCTCATTATTTGCAGTATAGATGATTTGTTAAATGGAAACTGATTTAAATTTCCTACTTGTGTAGACTTTTCAAAAAACTAAAATTATAAGTCAAGAAAATTGCTTTGGACACATTTGTGATTATGAAAATCTGGATGTGGTACCTAGCCTTATTATATAAGTCAAAATAACCATTCCCTCATAGATTCTCCCCATAACTTAATACCCAGAGCCATGGGGGGGGGCGGTGTTGTTTTTCTTAAAAATGGTTATTTATGACTCCTCAGGAGGGAACCTAGGGGGGCACCCCTTTCCCAACTCTGTTGATAGGTGTCAAGCACCCCTCACCCCACCCATATGTCACAAGGTAACTGTTAGCTAGTACTTGACTTTTCTTTTTTTCCTGCCTCAGGTGCTAAAACTCAAGTCGAGAGGAAATTTTTAGTAAGTGAGCCACAGAGATAAGAATAGCCAGAAATAATGGGGAAAAGATAAACCAACCTAGGAAAGACCAAAGTAATGGTGATAATTTCACAACTGCTAAATCAACAATTTAACTTGGGTTCCCCCCATCCTGTAAACTGGATATTTTGCTGAGCAAGTTCAGGGAAAAAAATAATAAACCAGTGGCTTGGAGTGCTTGCTCCAATTTCTATATTCTGTTAAATCAGTATGGTATTTCTTTTAATTCAAGAACTTGAATGAACATTTGTTACTTTGCTATTTAGTGACTTCTACTGTCACCACCACCCCAGTCATTAATAACCCAAGTAACAAGTGATATCTGTTACTGTAAAATCATGTTGACCATGGTCTTTCCCACCTTGTTTTAAATATAGGATATGGATTTGATTGACATACTTTGGAGGCAAGATATAGATCTTGGGGTAAGTCGAGAAGTATTTGACTTCAGTCAACGACAGAAAGAGCATGAGCTGGAAAAACAGAAAAAACTTGAAAAAGAAAGACAAGAACAACTGCAAAAGGAGCAAGAGAAAGCCTTTTTCGCTCAGTTACAACTAGATGAAGAAACAGGTGAACTCCTCCCAATTCAGCCAAACCAACACATCCCGTCAGAAACAAGTGGATCGGCCAACTACTCTCAGGTAGAGTACTCAGTTCTCAGGAAGGTGCCTAGCCAGGTTTGAGCAAAGAACACTGAGTCAGGAGTTAAAACATCTGGATTTGAGTTCCAGCTTTGCTTTGCTATGTCTTCATGACCTGGTAATCAAGTCAGCTTCTCAAGTGATGAGAACATAAACTACCTGGCAGAGCTTTATAAGCTATAGAAACATCACATAAGGCTCAGCAGTAGCGCCTGAGTGGCAGCAGAACTAGTGTAGGGATCACTGTGGTACTAACTCTGCCAGGCACTGATTTAGTCAACAGAACACTGATAGGGATTAGATAACCATTGTCCCCATTTTATCTATAGATGAATAATTAAAGCTCAGAGAGGTTAAATGTGCCTAGAGCACTCAAGAAATTGTGGGAGCCAATATCTGGACCCAGATGGTCTGGTTTGTGTGTGATTCTGCTGTTTAACCTGATTTCTGAAATAAGAGGAGTATTTCATTTAACTAGGTTGTAAACATTGATTTTTTTCTTTCGTTGTCTTTCCCTTTTATCCAGGTTGCTCACATTCCCAAACCAGATGCTTTGTACTTTGGTGACTGCATGCAACTTTTGGCAGAGACATTCCCATTTGTAGATGACAATGAGGTATAACATTTAGTTAACAGCAAAACTACATCCAGTATATCCTTTATAGATCCCTTTAATGTGTTTCCATTTTTTAAAAAGAATGAAAAAAATATTTCAGGAGGAAATTTGGTCAAGGAAATCTTAGCCTATACATAGCTTTAGAGTTAAAAAAAACGAAAGATCCCCCGACACGATACAGAAACCAAAAATGCTTACCCCTGCAGAGCCAGAAGCCTGGGTCAATGTAACCATGGCAACAAGTAACTCATTGGTTATAGGTACTTACAAATAAATTTTGGTGAGTAAAAAGCAAGCTGAGTAATTAATAAACCAAGACCTGCTTGATTAACAATTTTAATCTATTGTCTTTGAAACACTATACTAGGTATTTATAATTTATAATATAGAAATACAAATTAAGTTGTAAAGATTGTTCTTACCATTTTGAAGTTTACCTTCAAATGTACAGGATGAAACAAGCTAGTAAATAAGGAGTAAACTTGGGAGTCAGTTGGGTAGGAAAAAAAGATTGGTTTCATTATATAGAAATAAGTGGTTTACAAGTAGAGAAGTAGCTTCGGCCAGTTGGAGTTTATGGTGTTTTGGTGGTGCCTTCGTGCGAGCTCATCCAGGTAAATACCTTTTCAATTTTAGGTTTCTTCGGCTCCGTTTCAATCACTTGTTCCTGATATTCCCAGCCAAATCGAGGGCCCAGTCTTCACTGCTCCCAATCAGGCTCAGTCACCTCAAACTCATGCCCTTCGGTCAGCCACTAATGATTTAGACAATATGCAGCAGGACATTGAACAAGTGTGGGAGGAGCTATTATCCATTCCAGAATTACAGGTAACTGAGATCTAATAAATACTGGAAACACCATTTTAGACTCAGTACTTTTAATCATTCCTGTTACTATTTATATACTACCTACTTACAGGAAGGATTGGAGGGTACTTTTAAATTAGCCGTTGAGAGCTGCCCATGTTCACCTAAGTGCACTTTGTTAGTTAAGTGGGCTGGATGTCTTGAGGGTACATCAAGTTATAGACCTGTAGTCTGATCTAGGAACTCTGAAAACAATACATAATGCTCAGGCATAAGTATTTCTTAGGAACGGTAATTATCTCTGAATTATAGAAAATTTGGAGACAGTGGGATGGGGAGAATTTACCATTAGATAAAGATACCAGCTATTAAAAATATTTAACCTTGATTCACATAATATAAACTTCTTTTCCATAGTGTCTTAACATTCAGAATGACAAGCTGGTTGAGACTAGCACAGTTCCAAGTCCAGAAACCAAATTGACAGAAATTGACAGCAATTATCATTTCTACTCATCAGTCCCCTCACTGGACAAAGAAGTAGGGAGCTGCAGTCCACATTTTCTCAATGCTTTTGAGGATTCCTTCAGCAGCATCCTCTCTACAGAAGATTCCAGCCAGTCGACAGTGAACTCATTAGATTCAAATGCCACAATAAACACAGATTTTGGTGATGAATTTTATTCTGCTTTCATAGCAGAGCCCAGTAGCAGCAGCAGCAGCAGCAGCATGCCCTCCTCTGCTACTTTAAGCCAGTCACTCTCTGAACTTCTATATGGACCTATTGATGTCTCTGATCTTTCACTTTGTAAAGCCTTCAACCAAAACCACCCTGAAAGTACAGCAGAATTCAATGATTCTGACTCTGGCATTTCACTGAACACAAGTCCCAGCTTGGCATCACCAGAACACTCAGTGGAATCTTCTGTCTATGGAGACACACCACTTGGTTTCAGTGATTCTGAAATGGAAGAGGTAGATAGTGCTCCTGTAAGTGTCAAACAGAATGGTCCTAAAACACAGCCGGCACAGTCTTCTGGGGATACAGTCCAACCCCCGTCACCATCTCAGGGGCACAGTGCTCCAGTATATGCTGCCCAGTGTGAAAGCACACCAAAGAAAGACTTGCCTCTAAGTCCTGGTCATCGAAAAACTCCATTTACAAAAGACAAACATTCAAGCCGCTTGGAGACTCATCTTACAAGAGATGAGCTAAGAGCAAAAGCTCTTTGTATCCCATTCCCTGTAGAAAAAATCATTAACCTCCCTGTTGATGATTTCAATGAAATGATGTCCAAAGAACAATTCAGTGAGGCTCAGCTTGCACTGATTCGAGATATACGTAGGAGGGGTAAGAATAAAGTGGCTGCTCAGAATTGCAGAAAAAGAAAACTGGAAAATATAGTGGAACTGGAGCAGGATTTGGATCATTTGAAGGATGAAAAAGAAAAATTGCTCAAAGAGAAAGGAGAAAATGACAAAAGCCTCCATCTACTGAAAAAACAACTCAGCACCTTGTATCTTGAAGTCTTCAGCATGCTACGCGATGAAGATGGAAAACCTTATTCTCCTAGTGAATACTCCCTGCAGCAAACAAGAGATGGCAATGTATTCCTTGTTCCCAAAAGCAAGAAACCAGATGTTAAGAAAAACTAGATTTGGAAAGATCTTAACCTTTTCTGAGCTAGTGGGGTTTTTTGTTGTTGTTATACTAAAAGCTCCTATTGTGATGTGAAATGCAGAAATACACTTTATAAGTCTATGCAAAATTAGTTAAAACTAGTGTAGATTTAAAAACTTCAAAAAGCATTAAAATAAGTCATCAGTATGCTGAATCAGTAGTTTCACTTTAATGCAAACTTAATCTCTTAGAACACCATTTGGGCTAGTTTATATGTGTAAATACTACAAAAACTCCTTATTTATACTGTTTGTTACATCCACAGATTTATATGATCTGGCTAAAAGCAAAACTTGCAAAACTAACCACTGTACTTTTTTATAAATACTGTATGAAGTTTTTTTACATTTGTTTAGCTCTGGCAAAAAGTTTAGTTGATAAGCTGCTACTAATAAAGGAATACCATTACTGTTAAAATTATTTCTTTGGAATTCAAGTTTATTTACATGGTTTTACCTAACAATGCATTTAAACATATTTCAATGTTTTTTTTCAGAATGCTTTCTGTGAAAATATGAAAAGCATTTTATGCTCAACTTCTGGTGCCAGACATACAAAGTATTTTTTCTCTTGAACAGATGGTATGTCCCAACCAAGGAAAATGTGAAATCTTGACGTGAAAACATTCATTCATTCACATCAATAGATGCATGCCTACTGTGTGCTAGGCATTGCTTGAAGTAACAGAGGACAAAGTGGAAATCCATCCTCCTGGAACTAGGGGAAAACAGCAAATACTATGCCAGGAAAAGGACTGGGAAGACCAGCAGAAGGGAAGCATCGCAATTTAAAATAGGGTTGTAAGTAGGAAAGGCAGTGAGGGAGTAACATTTGAAGGTTTGGGAGAGCCATTCTATTACATAGAGTATCGCATACATTACAGAAGCCCTTGGAGCCTGTTTGAGAAGAGCCAGGACCATATGGCTGAATGCAGAGAGGAAGAAAGGGTGGTTGGATAGGAGTGGAACACAGCAGAGCCCTGCGAAGTAGAAAAGTCCTTAGGAGGGTTTATCAAAGCGGGGAGCTATTGGAGATGTTAAGTAGGAGTAACATCTTGTTTCCTCTGCTGTGTTGAGTCAAGTTGGAAGCAAGGAGACCAAACGGGGAGGCTTTGAAGTTATTCACATGGGATACGTCATAGGTGATAGTGGTAGAAGGCACTGGACTCGTATTTCAAAGGTAGAACTACAGAATAGATGTGGGGTGAAGGTGGAGTCAGGGCTTGAACTAAGAATTGAGATGCCAGAGATGGGTGGTGAGAGATCTGGGGGGTAAATCAGTTCACCTTGGGACATATTTAAAGGTTAAACATGTAAATAGCTGGTCCAAACCAAGGCTCCTCAAAAACTCTGAAAGCCTCTGGGCTGCCCAATACACTATTCACAGCATTGACAAACTTTCAACTAATCACATCTTGTTCATGCTTAGAAGTGGAGAAATGCAGTCACCTGAAGGTAAGTATGCTTTCCCATCAATCCATTATAGAAGTACACAAGCCCGCGAGCCGTACTGGCTGGGCCTCTGTTGTCACTTTCCTAGGATGACTTCACATAACTCACTCCTAGCCTCATTTCGTCTATAAAACTAAGTATTCAGTGAGTTACTCCACATAAAGTTTATACCTCATAGTAAGCACTCTGAAGTGGGCATTTTCTCATTTTTAGCCCTGTAGTAGGATGCCTTTTGGTTGCAGTTAAACTTGTTAAATTAGCTAATTAAAGTTTTGACTCATGACTAGAAAGCTCGGTTGAAAATGATTTCGAGGACTAAATAGATCTAGTAATTCAAGTGTGAAGATTCTGCTGCTGACTTCTGTGGTCAAGGATTCCCTCCTGTAGTGGTGGTGGTGAGATCCTGGAAGAGACATCACTTTCCCAATTTCATAAAACAGAAACCTATCTTGAATAAAGGGTTCCTCCCTTAAGACAAAATTATGAGTAGGGGTGGGGGTGGTGGCAAAAATCTGTTAGCAGTGCCATCTGGAATACCTAGACTTGCCGGCACTGCAAGAGGGAAAAGCACTGCTGGGCTGACAGTTAACAGACTTCTAGCCTGACAGCATATGCCTCAAGTCACATGCATTGTTTTTAGTCAAATTTCAAAATATTTTGCTAAATTCAAGAACTGTCCATATAACCTTAACAGTGCCTAAAGATAGTGAATACTGCCATTTAGAAACAAGTTAACCTGTGACAAGAACCCCAAATTTCATCTACACATTTGAAATCTTAAGAGCTTTATCTGTCCTTAAACCTAGCCATCTGACTTTGAAACCTTAATTTATACCTGATTTTAGACATGTACTTTTGCCTTTTACACTTTGATGTATCAAGCATTCTATTAGTGATCTTAATTGCATCATAGTGCATGTCCTATAAAATGAGCTATTTTCTTGCTCAGATTTCTTAAATCCATACTTTTGAGAGCAGTAGCTGCTTAAATGACCTTGCAATATTTCCCATACCCATATAATTTTTAAGCCTCAGGACATGTACGTCTCATTCCTATTACAAAGGTATTTATCAGGTCAGTTTCAGCTTTCAGTTGATCCTTTTTATCTTTGAGAACTGGAAAACTAAAAACCATTAAAACTAATCCTATGTGGAGATTAAAAACTTACATTGGCATAATTAACTGTGCCATCAATTAAAATTTTAGGTATGCTGCATATTAGACAGTGCCGAGGATTATTACCAAACACACTACCTTTAAAGACCATGACCAAGCACTAGGTTGAATTCTTAAAGCCCATTTTCACATTTAACCTTCAGACTTAATGAGTGGGTATTAAACCTATTTTACAAAAAAATTAAGTAAAACAGTTCTTTATCTGGATAGACTTTAGGTCAGAATTTGGGAGTTACTTTCACAAAGAAATTTACATTTCCTTCAGTATAGGCAACAATGATTATGTACAGTACTTGTAATTTTATCATTAAATCAAAACATGCGTCACAACTTCAGCTACAAGTCAGACCCACCACTAGTCTCACTTGAGCTTAAAACACTAAACAATGTCAGACTCCATTTGTGACTATTTTCAATATAACATTGAATACATTTATGAAATACATTCTAAAGGGTCTGTTGGCATCACCCAACTGCCAAAGGAGAGTATGACATTAAAAGGAACCCAAATAACTTGACCACTCAGTTACTTATCTGTAATTGCTTGCAAAGATACGTCATCTATAAAATGAAAGATTAATCCCAAATGGATGAATTTTGATATAACTATTTCAAAGGGTATTTATCCAAGTGCCATGGACAGAATGCAAGGACTAACAAGGCATATTTATAGACAAAAATTACCTGTGAAACGTTCAGATGCAATACTTGAATTCACGATTAAGCCCTTTAATTGCAATGGCTGCAACGTGTAGTGGAATGAAGTATTTTAAAGCAGTGAACACTTGTACTTATAAAACTTGAATATTATGTAGTTATCGAACATTTTTAGCATTGATAACCTACTTCCTAATGAACTTTTTAGTACTGTGCCCATTTAGCCTCTGAATGCACCCTTGCTATTATTACCTAGTGTCTGAAAGTAATGCAAAAAAAAAAGTATTTTATCCATTACCTTACTCTCCCTGAGCCTTGGTAGTTTCTATTTAGCTCTAAATTAAATCAGTATTAACAGGACCCCATTTTTACAAAACACTAATCCTCACCATAAGATTCAATTTTATCTTACCTTTAAATGTTTTCGCTCTAAAAAATTTTGGCTGTAATCAAGTCTTCTTACTTTGGGGTGCGAGTGTTCACTGGTATGTTAACACGGAGTTTCAAACCACTGCATACTGATACTGCTGATCAAGCATTACGTACTGCAATCCTGTTAGTTCACAATGTTATCTCACTAAGAACCTCCAATAATTGTGCTAGTTTAAGTCACAATCATCCAAAGCCTACCTTCAGTTAGGAGATCACTTGGGTTAAGGCACAGCATTAGTTTTAAGACTATGTCATTTTGAAGCTTTTCCCAACCGAGTGCTCAAGCGATGCATGGCCTGAAACCCCCTTCATATTTGTCCTGGGTTTTTTTAAAAAAATACTAATTGTCCTCAATTTTTTATCCTAGTTCCTTGATTCTTCCCCCGTCACTTGGGAATCTCATGTATTGTCATCCAAAGTGGCAGTAGGCTCTTTAAAATACCTACTCCCTGCGTTTATTCCCTTACCTGTTTTCCATTAACTAGACATCTTTAAAATTAGTATGTAAAGGTTTATGCTGAGCTTCCTTTTGCTGTTATTCACCTATAGCACTTGTCACATGAACACTGTGAAACCACAAATCCACACACACATTTCTAAAAATATTTTAATGAAAGTTATTTCTGTAAACATTTTAATATACTACAAATGAAACATTTGAATCCATTACAGACCACCTCTTAAGTCTTAAAAATCAGAAAGCATTGAAAAAAAATCCTGAATGTTTGTATAGCATTACCCCTGCGCATTAACATGCTTATCCACTACGTTGTGACCTATTGCTGTTAACTCCCAGAGGTACTGTCAATAGAAATGTTTCAAATTATGACATGTATTAGATGCAACTCTTAAGCCTGTTTTCAATTGTTTAGCCATCTCAAAAATGGTCTTCCCTGATTTTCTTTCTGTAGGATCTGAGTGTTTTCCCCCAAGAAATTAGCATGGGTAGCAGCAGCATCCTCCGAGTTTGACAAAATCAGTTAAGTTTTCCTTGACCATTTCCCCCATACATAATTTGCTTATTTTTACTGGTGATGATTTAAAAAGCTTCTTTCAGAAATGACAATGGAACTACATTTAAATTAGGTACCTTTATTTCATAGGAAATGAGATAGACTAGGAAGAATGGTTTTAAGTTTCCTGTATTAGGAAATTTGCTTCACTAAAACCATGTGTGAAGAAAATTTACCATTAAAAGGCTATTACCTCATTCAACACTTGATTCTATGGTGATGTACAGAATGCAGAAATCCAGTCTTGATTTAGATAAACAGAACCAGCCAACCATTTTATGAAGATAAACTCTGGCAAACTAACCGTTCCTGCTTATGTAAGAAGTTGGACTTACAATTTAGAAACTAATTTTAAGCATCTGTCACCCAAAGTGTTTTAAAAGTAAATTAATGTCTCAATTTTTTACAAGCCCCTTATGAACTATCAACAGCTGATTTAAAATAGTAACTGAGTAATTATTCTTTGGGAAAAATGGTTTTTAAAAAGGAGTATTAGCATTAACTAGACCCTCGCTGCTACTTGTCAACAGGTTAAACACAACCAAAATTTATCCCACCAGTCCAAATAACTTCCTGAATTTATATGCAAGAGACTGTATAATATGTATGAAGCCACGTGAATGAAGACCGTTTTTCTATCTGTATCATCTGCCGACTTTGGACGTTCAATTCCAAGGTGATTTTCCTAGAATGAGGATTGGCACCTTAATGCTTGTTACAAGATGCTTAGTAGAAGAAACACTCTTCAAAATTTGAGACTACCCTCTCTTATAAAAAAACAGCTTTACCCTAAAGACACCAACAAATTGTATAGATGGGGCCACATCTGACTGAAGATAAACACACATGAACATTGCAGGGAAATTTTAAGAGCTGTTTAAAATGTGTTGGATGTGGTTCCAAGATAAGTTTTCAGCTGAACAATTTTTCCAATGTAACTAATTGTTTTAAAAAATGTAATATAAATTTGTAGGAAAACAAATGGTGTCATCAGGTTTTACTGTGAGCTACAAACCTTACCCAGCCAGAACCTTCGTATTTAAGATGGTAGGAAAGACATTCCTCATTTAGGCAAGTAGGGTTCTCATTCAACCTGCAAATCAAAAAGATTACTCTTACCTTGCTTTACAAAAAATTACTCTTTAATTAGTGAAAAAATTCAAATTCAAGCCTTACCTAATGCTTATTGCCCTTCCTTGCAGGTCTAAATGCTAGACCTAGTGACTGTGGCAACTATCTCATTGATGTTCCAAAAGGCGAAGAGCTCCTTCCTGCTAGACTTTCTTCGATATTTCAGTTGTAATAAGCAGATTTAACTAGCTTTTGCAAAGTTGCTCACTATCACCATAGTATCTTATGCCTTCACTTCTCTGTAGTTGAAGCTCTTGCTGCTGCCTTGTCATTCTTTATTTATGCTGACTTGTCCATACTCAAAAGGCTGCTGAAGTCCTGTCTTAGTCAGTCTCCTTTGATGCACACTGTGCTTAAAAAGCACATCTTAGGGTCCTTTAAAGCTGGTTAAATGGCTCTCCTCATGGCTTACTTTTCCACACTGTTCACAAGAACTAAGCTAATACAACTTATGAACAGGTCACACACACAGATTTCACCTGCTTATAGGTTGCAAAACATTGACTTACTGAAAATATTTCCACTATTAAACTAGTTCCAGAACACAGAAAGTTTGTTAACAGTACAATTAACCTCATATGCCATTAAAGGATACTGTCAAGGTTGTATCAAACAATTTCACAAACATAAAAACAGGAAATGTTAATCTCCCCCATTCCTTCAACCTTTATTATATGAATAAAAGAACTTGAGACAATTTAGCTCAATTTTAATAAAATGTTTCCCAAGCATTATTTTGTCCAGTACCCAGGTTTAAGTTGTGAACATTGACAGTGTCCATTTATATAACCACATTGTGAGTTGTTAAAAGACTTAACCATTTTCTAATAGTAGCCTATTATCTATGCTGCTTATTCACATATGTCCATTAACAAATGGAATGTTGTCTGTTACATTTATTGGTTTGTGAGTGTTTTCTGGAAAACTGCAGTTATCTGTGAAGACCGATTTCCATGCTGGCATTGCATGCATCCAAATATTAATAATGCACAGAGGCACAGAATTAGAGCAACGAGAGAGCATATTCACACACCAGCACGCCCCATTCCCCTCTTTATTGCTTGTTTGGCTTAGTACTTCTTAAAACAAATAAGAAATCTCGAAATCAAGTTCAACTGCCAAAGAAAGAACAACAGCAGGGCACATACTTAGGGCTCAAATGAAATTGTAAGCACTAGCTGGCGCAAAACAGTAGACATTGGTTTTATAAACGTGACCTCATTATCTAGAACTCTCCCCAACCAGGATCTTCCGAACAAATGTTAACTCATACCAACATGATTTAGGTTCAAGCATACACATGGAAACAGCGTGTTCTTTTGGGTTTTGAGAACTCGTACTATCTGTATTTGAATTCAGGTCTCTGGGAAGTGAGAAGCTTGTACTAAGCAACTGTGCTAAACCTCTACTGCATGAATCATTTGGGATGATTGTATCTAGACTGCCCTTGGTTTCATCCAGTAAAATGCAGAAAGGTACAAACAGGAAAGTATGCCAGCCAGTTAAGGGTTCAACAATGCATGATTTTTATTCTCTTGCTCTGAGAGCTTATCAAAAAAAATATATATTCAACCAAGGAAAATAACCGAAGATATATGGGCCTCTTGTGCTTTAAAAATGAAAAAACGGTAACCACTAATTTGCTCAGATACAGCAGGCTTAGCGGTCCTGTTATTCTGAAAAGTTTTTAAGAATGGTTTTTAAGGTAGGAGGAAAGGGTCATCCACTACCCCTTTCCGTAATTTAGACAGGGCAGCAGACATTCTTTAACACCCAGTAAGACTGTGGCAGCAGTTCACATGTGATCAAGGTGAATGCAGAATGGACATGTTCTAAACACAGCTAGGACTCTCAGCAAAGCTAACACACTAAAATCATATGATTACATTTTGAAATAAAATGCACAAAACCAAATAGGAATTTTGAGATTTTTCATTTGAAGAAGGTAAATCTTAATGCTATTAAATTCACAAATATGCTAATTTAAATACCCAATTCTATTTATCTAAAACACACATTGCAAACATACAAATATCTATTCTCTCCACATGTCAGAGCCCATTCATTTCATGGTTTGGAAATGGGGAGAATAGATTCCCCTTAAACTGCAAGTCAGCAGGTGTTTCTTTACAGTTAACTTTAGCAAAATTCATACAAAATAGTAATTAACAATGATCTTCTTTACTTGTTAACTCACAAGGAAACACCTTCAAAACTGCATTTTGTTAAAGTTTCTGTACTAAAATGTAGAAAAACTGAACTACACAAATATTGAAAAGTTAAAAATTCCTTAATTTTTTATTCCTGGTACCACTACCACAATTTACAGGGCAATATACCTGATGTAATGAAAAGAAAAAGAAAAAGACAAAGCTACAACAGATAAAAGACCTCAGGAATGTACATCTAATTGACACTACATTGCATTAATCAATAGCTGCACTTTTTGCAAACTGTGGCTATGACAGTCCTGAACAAGAAGGGTTTCCTGTTTAAGCTGCAGTAACTTTTCTGACTATGGATCATCGTTCCTTCTGTGGCAGATTTTTACAGTTCCTCTAATGCATTTGGGACGACTGTCTCAAAGTAACCTGCAGCTTTCCTGACAACTCCTCGCTCTCTCTCCTGCTAAGAACTGTAGCCTGTTGAATAATACAGGATAAAAAAATTATTACACTCAGTGAACAATTCCACATATTCTTTATCATTCAAGATAAAAACTTAAAGATACCTACCCTTCTGCCGAATTTTTAGAACCTTCTGCTACCATATCCACCACTTCCACCACCAGATCCATAACCACCTGGAAATACACATGTAGGATTGTAAAAGATATATAAAAGGACTTTTAATTGTAAAGGATCTGAACAATTTTGACAAAAAAATTTATTTACCACCATAGGGACTGCCCGAGCTTCTTCCACCAAAACTGCCCCCCTTCATGGGTCCATAATTTGATTGCTGTTGTCCACTGTAATTTCCAAAATCATTGTAGTTCCCACCACCACCATAGTTACCTGAAATTACAAAGGTTTTATTTGTAGTTGACCTACACAGTAATTATTTCTCTCTATATATATGTATGTGTTGTCTTTTGACAATCTTGGGAGCATGTTCCAGAACACTTAACATGCAACACTTTGAAATTTTACAAAGCTACCAAACACTCTACTACAGAGGTACACTAGAAGAATTCAGCATAGGAAGGAGAGAAGGAAACAAAAGTGGAAGATGTACTAGAAGACAGGTTGTCTAGATAGCTGCTGTATTTTGTCAGATGCTACAGCATAGGCATGTGTAACTCTCCTTCATACCACTAACACCAACAAAATTGTTTTGAGTCACTCCAGTAGTCCAAAAAAACTCAGGGCATTCCTTACAAAGCTCTGAATCTGCAGGATCACAGGGTAATGATGCAGACTTGCTTCTGTAGTCTGCAATGTCCCTGTGATATATTAACACTCATCACCTAGACTCTAGATACCCTATTCATTTCAACATATTTGCATATTCTATCTACAGTTCTCATTTGTTCAGCTTTAGAAGTATCTGAAATACAATTCTGGAAATACATATATGATAAATATCCATGTCAACATTAAGTTGAATTCGTTTTACCAAATTGCAAAACAGCAAGTAAGAAAATTCAGTTCAGTTACCCACCATTTGGATATTTCTGTAGAACATGGAATTTAACCAATTACTACATTTTATCACTTTTTCAAATGTGTAATGGACAATAAACAATTGTGAGTATTTAAAAGTGAAAGCTTACCACCTCCAAAATTTCCTCCTTCGTTGTAACCATCATATCCTCCTCCACCGCCACCATAGCCACCACCTTGGTTTCCATATCCTGGTCCACCACCACCATAGCCTCCTCTGCTACTATAACCAGGGCCACCACCATAGTTGCCACCTTAAAAAAAAAGAAACGTTGGGTCACACAAGAACATAAATGTACAGGATTAGATCATTGAACTTTAGCTTATATTACATATAAGCCATTGGAAACTAAGCCAATCAATTGATTGAACATTCCAAAGCCTGGTAATAGCCGGTTAATAGTACAAGAACCTGGGCTAATAAGATTTAAGATGCTTAAATACCTTTTGGCATTAAAAAAATTGTTCTAACTTAAAAAATTTCATTAAAGGAAACAGTGAACAGTCTTAAGACTTAATTTCATCTTAACTTCTAGTTCAGTAAAACTTAACTAGCCAAAAAGAACTAATCAATATTAAATGATTAAGGGGGAAAAAAGTCTAGTCTTACATGGTTTCAGTCTGAATCATACTGAACAGTGAAGACATTCATTTCAACTGAAACAAAGTCAAAACATCAATTTTTAAAACCTTACCGTCACCTCCAAATCCATTATATCCACCATCACCTCCTCCATAACTACCTCTGCTGCCACCACCTCCACCACCATAGCCTCCTGAGGAAAAGCAATGTATGAAATTAGAAATACACATTCAACTTATGGAGAAATTTCAGGTAGTTAGAAATAAAGTAACTGCCCTACCTCTTCCACCAAAGTTCCCACCACGGCCAAAGTTCCCACCACCTCCAAAGTTTCCTCCACGACCCATAAAGTTGCCAGATCCACCTCCACGACCTTTTAACACAGTCAACAAAGAACTTTAGGAACCTTACAAATGCCATTTACATCTATTGTCTGTGCATATATGGTACTACTCACCTCTTTGGGATCCAGCAGACTGCATTTCTTGTTTAGAAAGGGCCTTTTTCACTTCACAATTATGCCCATTAATAGTGTGGTATTTCTGAACTAAATTTTTTTTAATCAAACAAACAAACAAGAGTTATTTGATGTTTGGAAAAGCACATATAAATGATATCCTTTACCACTACACAACTCATTAAGATATCAAGAAAGTGGCAACCATAAAATGGGGATGAAAGAGTGTGCTGGGATGTTAATATTTCTTGATCCTGATGCTGGTTACACAGGTCTAGTCGCTTTGTGGAAACTGAACCATAAACTTTTGTTATTAGGCACAGTATAAAATTTTAAGCAACTTAGAAAACAGGAAAGCCATTTCTACTCTCATTCAAATTCTGAGAAACTGCTACTCACCAACAATTTTATCAACTGTGTCATGATCATCAAAAGTCACAAAAGCAAATCCTCTCTTTTTTCCACTCTGCCTGTCTTCCATAACTTCTATGGTTTCAATCTTCCCATACTTTTCAAAGTAGTCTCTCAAATTATATTCTTCTGTATCTTCTTTAATACCACCAACGAAAATTTTCTTCACTGTTAGATGGGCACCAGGCTTTACAGAATCCTACAAATAAAAACTTGTAAGTCAAAACATTTTACAACTACTTCATGTGTTACATAAAATGGTGTTAAAATACCTCTCTGGAAACCGCTCTCTTTGGTTCCACTACACGCCCATCAACTTTGTGTGGTCGAGCACACATTGCTGCATCCACCTCTTCAACACAAGAATAGGTCACAAAACCAAAGCCCCTGGAACGTTTTGTTTGGGGGTCTCTCATCACCTACAAAATAAAAAATTTAAAGCACTGAAACACACCAGAGATCTCCTTACCCCTTAACCTTTTTTGTTCCTTTAATCACTTACCACACAATCTGTAAGTGTGCCCCATTTCTCAAAATGTTCTCTCAAACTATCATCTGTAGTTTCAAAGCTCAGACCACCAATAAACAGTTTTCTCAACTGCTCTGGTTCCTTTGGATCATGGCCCTGAGGAAACAAACCAATACATTTTATTTTTAGTAGGTGAACTGCAAAGATGCACAAGCCTTTAGTCTGCTTCACATAAACTAAACATCAAATTCCTGTAAACACTTTGTCCAGTTAAAAAATCGGGAGTAGAATCACACACATCGACTTACCAAAGGAACAGAATTACCAATACCTATAAACGAGCCTTTCAATGCCAACAGCACTTCAACTAAATTGAAGTCTAACTACAATCAAAAAGACCCTTAATTTTAAACTAGAAGTGGGGATTATTTTCGAAGTTACTACTGAGAAATTATTTTCTAAGAAACCGTAGTGTTGTAGAAAAATGTGCTTCATCCATGCCATGTCTTTCATGGCTTCCCTTCTCAGTCTACACATTCCAAACATTTAATCTTAAACCACAAAACTGTGAAGTATAATTTAGAAGTTCAGAGTAGCAAATTTAAGGAAATTCACCAGTTCAAGCAAATAAACATGTTAAATAGGTATTCCTCAAAGGCCAAATCAGCACCCACCTCAATCTCCCAAAAAAACTACGGTGGGAAAAACCCACCATTGTTATCTTGAGATAACTTCCTTTACCCGATTTTTGTTTTAAGTTATATATATACTGCAAGTTACCTGTTGACACTTTGATCACAGAGCAAAAATTTCAAACACAGGATCACAAAAGAGCAAGTTGGACTTTAATACATTTACAAGAATGGGACAGTATAAAAAAACAAGTTGAGATTTTTTTTTAAAGATTAACGTAGCCTGAATTATTTTACAACTGGCTCTTTAATAAATTATAGCTATTTAATGCATGCATTAAGATATCGTTCAGCCAAAGTCCTTAAATAAAGGGGCTCACATTTACATTCTAATGTCTTCGTGGGTCTTCTAAAAGTAGAGATGTTAAGGCATTTAATATGAAGACTGTCACATGCTAGAAAAAAATGTTAAATCATTAATAGCTTACAGCATTAATTCACTTCGCCCCATCTTTTCACGTCTTGGTTAAATGCATTTCATTTGCATTACACAAAGTTGATGAAAAAAAACAATGAGAACCCACATAAAATTGTCTCGAACACATGAAACTGAATTGTGGTTGCAATCCTCAAAAACAAAAACCCAAAAAACTACAACGAAAGGTGACCCATCAGAGAATGGAAAAGATGGAAATAAAAAATTTTTCAAGTTCCTATTTTACATCTACACTCAAATTCTGGAAGTACCTCACCTACATGGCTAGAACACATTTCACCTAAAGTACTTTAGCAAGAATGGCAAATAAGGAAGGATTTTAAAGCAGCAACCTTTTTAAAAATACGTTATTTTCAACTGAGTGCTGTGAAGGACAGGTCAGATAATTTAATTCTCGTCGCCTTAGATCTCTAGGGCCTAGAAACGCCCCGGCAGAACTTCAGCGAAAACACTAAGCCCCAAGTGCTTCGAGGCCATTTGCAGCATTTTCTGCCGAGCCGCCCTCTCCCTCTTCTTCCAATCCCGCGCTCTCTCCCGGCGGCGGAGCGAGGCGGCGGCCATTGCGGGCCAATGCGCCATTTCGTAACGCGGCAGCGGATCAATGTCAATGTGGCCGCCGCCCGCCTGTTCGCTCGCCCGGATGTGACTGCTCGTCCCCTCCCCTCCCCCACCGCCTCCTCCCAACCGCTCCCGCCGAGGCCCGCCATGCCGCTCTCGGCCTCGGATCTGAGGCCGCGCGGCCGGCGGCCCGGCTTCCCTACTCCCCTCCCGCTATCTCCCCAGCCACGCCGCGCCTCCAAGCGGCCACCTAGGCAGCCATAGCAGAAAGCGAGGCGGACAAGGGGCCCCGAAAAAGGCCTCAGAAGCCCGCTCCCTTCCCCCTCCCACCGCCCGTCTAAACGCAGAGCGCGGGACGGCCAACCACAGTGTCCCCGGCCTCCCCGCACCCACCGAGCCAGGCCCCCCACGCCGGCCACTACCCATCAACCCCCCGCTCTCCCCCTAATACCTCCTCCCCCCGGCGGCGGCGGCGACGGCCGGAGTCGGGCTGGGGGCGACCGGGCGGCGGTTTTACCTCCATTTTGAGACCGGACTCGCCTCTTCCAACTCGAGTTCAATATGGGACCGAGAGGAAGAGGCGGGGTCAGCCGTCACGTGACGCACTTTCCGCGCGCCGCCGGCCTGGTGGAGGAGGGACGAGTTAGGACGGGGGCGTGCCCAACTGGGCGCGAAGAGAAACTGGATGAGCGGGTTGGTGGGCTGAGGGCAGGGGCGTGCCGAGGCGCGGGAGCGCGCGCGCCTCGCTGACTTCCAGTGTGGTGCCGCCCTTTCCGCTGTTCGCGCCCGGGCGGTGGCAGGGACGTCAGCTTGGGCTCGGCCAATGGCGAGCGCCCACGTCGGGAGAACGCCTCGTGACCGCGCGTCACCAGAGTAGGCCTTTTTCTTTCTTCTTGCGCTTTTATCCCCTCCCCCACGTAGGCCTCTAGGTCTGCATTTCCAAATTCGTTTGGTTTCGGTACCTGAGTAAAACCACACTTATTTCTCCTGTAGTTTAAGGTTGCAGGGAAGGTCTCTCGGCCCCGCGCCATCTCCTCTCACGTTTTTCCCATTGCCAGGGGCCATTTCTGCGATTGTGATCCCCCCTGTGAGGGCCCGTTCCGAAAACTCTGGGACGCTGACACACCTGATTTTTGGACACCTTGAAAGGGCTCAAAACGCAGCTGACCTAGAGAAATCTCACTCCTAACGAGCTGAGGCAGAACTGGTCGAGGGCAGTTCATTAGGTACTTACTGTTCTCAAGAAAACTGTCGGCGCTATTTTCTAACACTTTTAAGTTAACTGGGGAATGAGCTGAAGCAAATGTTCTTCGACATAACCAATGATTTACAAGATTTCCTAAAGCAGGATAGACACATACGCTACCTGTTCGCAAGTGATTTTTACCCTAGTGTTTACAATTACATTGTGAAGTATAATGAACGAGATAATTGAGTTAAAAACTAGAGATCTAATCCTTTCCCAGCCTAGGCAAATGGTTTTAAATCTTTTGACCTTACTGAGCTTTAGTTTCAGGGGCTTTTTTTTTTTTTTAACGAAAATGGGGATGACATTAGGTGATCTCTAACACCCTTGACAGGCTTAATCTGTAAATCCATATTTAAACAGATAATGATGGAAGTGATGACAATTAACAAGTCTCCCTACCCTGCTAAGAAATGCCTGTATCTTAATGTAGCAATCCATATGAGCAGCCCTTCTAGAATTCACCAGGCTGTCCCTTGGAAATACTGTAAATCTAAAAAAGTACATGGTAAATTGAAAAATTTGTGTTAACGAATGGAAAATGGTCAGCTTGGAGTTTGGCAAAAGGATGCACAAAGAATAAGAACTTGCTGAAGTTTATCTAGCATTGCCTATGTGGAACAGGTGTTTTAATTGGGAAACATGAATAAAAGGTCCTTTTGCAGGGCAGAAACCATTCACCAGCGCTTACTGTAAAAGATTAAATTAACCCTCCTGTTATTAGCCTCTTGGTGTTGCTCTGATTCCATTACCACATGCAAACTATTAATATATTTTATTACATGCCAACAACAGTATTTAAGACATTGTGAAAATATGTACCCTTAGTGTCTCATTAATATGTCAAGGCTTTGTGAGTTTGATTACTATGAAATAGGAGTACCTTGGTCAATTCTGAGTACAGAGAAAAACATAAAGACTTTAGGAAGATGGCTTTCATGCTAGGATACCAAGGGTGATCAAAAAACTTGGCTTAGCTTAGGGTGTTTTCTAACCAGGTTATTTCTGATCAATAACTTATATTATTCTTTCTTTGTTGAAAAGTATCAGATTCTTAATTTTTTAAGAAATAATGGAGGATGGGATACTGAGTACTTCCATCCAAGTACATGGTATGATGGTCCATTTATTTAGGTCTTTTGTCTTTCAGTATGTCTTGCCAATGGGTTTCAGCCCCGGGCAAGTTAACTATGGATTCAGTGTGACCAAAGAAATGACAGTAGAACGTTCTTGGGGTGAAAGAGTTATGCCCAACTTTATTTCCACGGTGGCAGGTCAATCATGAGAATCTCATTCATTCACAGAGAGTCTGTATGCAGCAAGCCAGTCTCTGCCTCTGGGCCTCTCTGCCCACTCAGCCGTCCTCTGGCCCTCTGGCCCTGGCGCTGCCACCACTCTAGCCTCTGCTCTGCTCTCCTGCAGCTGTGTCACCGTGTCGCCCAGAGCGCGGTAGAGCTCTTTATATAGAGTTAGTAATGACATATTGCCCACACCTGTGTAGTGAGCCAGTCAACCAGGGCCAGGTGAGAATCCTGGCCAAAGGAACTTTCATTTTATCCATACAGTAAAATGTGGATTATTCCCTTTGGATTCTTTCAGATTTGTTGGTCATCCTAAATCTGTGGTTTTTAGACATTTGCTATATTTATGTTTTTGTCTCTGGGGCCATGTGGTAGTTCATACAAAATAACCCTGTTGGAGTTCTTGCCCCTATTGGACACAGACTTGAAATTGCTGTCTATCCCTGTAGCCCTGGCTTTCTGAAATTTGAGAAAGAGTGTATGGGGTGGGGAAGAGGAGACAAGGGTCCTAGGATGAGATGGGGTGGTAGATAGACTTCATAGATAGTCTACATCAGGGCCTCTCAATTTATTTCATGTCACAAATACAAACAAAATGCTCAATTTTGCGCAGTGCACTAGGTTACATAGATTCAGAGACATTTAAGTGATGGTGAGAAAAATTCATAACATTTTCTTTAAATTACACAATTATGAAATACATATTAGGGAAGATATTAAATATTGAATTAAAATAAAACATAAAAATTTGCACATTTTTTTAATGATCAAGTTGAACTTGTTCCTGTGAATGTATTTTGATATTAGGTTTTGTTGTTGAAATAGCTTTTTGCAATTTCTGATCTAGCCTTTTTAATAATAAACTCCTCATATTCTGAATAGTAATTATCAGTGAGGGACTCTGATCACATAAGTGGGTGATAAAATATTTAAAACCATTTTATACGACCATTCAAAATTTACAATTGTAATTATATTTAAAGAATAACAACTCTTCTTTTATTGACAAATGTAATGTTGCAATTTCATGTGATAATGCAAATGGATTTCAAATCCAATAGTAAATTTTATATCAAAATTTCCACATTGAAACTCTAGCCTTCAGAACATGCATTTATTGTCAACAGCTAGCCTGGGCACCATTAAAAGAATGCACCCCTGCAAAGGATTACAAATAACCATTATATGTAAAGACAAATATTAAGGGCATTCCCTGAAGCTGAGCCTACCAGAAACCCCCCTCTTCCCAGGCTCCTCTCTCACCAACAGACTACCCCTGAAGCTGTGTGCTGTGCCCCTTGAGTATCTGGAACACAGATTTGTGCATTGGCTTCAGAATCTCTGGTCCAGATGGGCAGTGGGGTGCTTTGCAGATAGGTGCCCATGTGGCAGGCATCTCCTTGCCCATGCACACACAGCAGAACTGTAATACCGGCTGTTGTTGTTCACAGTGCTTGCTGCTGCTTTGGTGTATACCCCAGACTGGTCTGCATAGGCTGCTTTAAGGAGACCTAAACAAGGCTGCTCATGGCCAGAGATACTGGCCCAAAGAGCTCTGGCTTCACCTACCCTTCTCAACTGCCCCATTGCTGGAGTCAGTTTCTCACCCACATTCAGGACGCCGGTATGCAAAAGTCCACTGGTTGGGATGTGCTATCAGAATTGTGTGCCTCATTTTATGAATGAGGATAGTGTATTTTAGATCAAGGAGTTGATTTTTCCAAGATTAATAGCAAGTCATAACTAAAGGAAAAAATAGAAATTGAATGAAAATATTTTGGACAGGAGGAAGGCAATTCTTAGAAGGGAGAAATTTTAATATCCTGTAAGCTTTGTTATCTGCCACCATATTTAGAATATGCCTATAGCTTTATTTTTCTAAAATCTTGGTTTTTAAAAAAGGCGTGTATTAAGTAAAACACAAAACAAAACAAAAATCTCTCTCCCTCAAATCCTATGACACAGATTTGACCATAGTAAACAATAACTTAGTGTATATCCTCTAACATTTCCTTTTAGGCCTAATCAGTGCTTTAAGTATGTATGAATGTCTGTGTATGTATGTATATAGCCATATATGTATGTATATCCATATCCGTTTCATTTCCTCAAAAATATATCAAACTATCCAGATTGATCTGAAGCTTCCTTTTATCCGTTTAACAGACCAGTCATTTATTTATTTATTTATTTTATCAAATGTATATCACAGTAGTTCAACAGTCCCCCTCCCTTGGTAACCACTAGTCACTTCTCAGAGTGCATGAGTCTAATGCTGTCTTGTTCCTTCTGTTTTGCTTTGTTTTTATATTCCACAAATAAGTGAAATCATATGGTATTTGTTTTTCTCCGCCTCGGACCAATCATTTATTGAACAATATGTGCCAGAATATTCTAACTGCTGGAAATTCATCATAGTCACTTATGTTACTGAACACTTACCATGTACCTTGCATTGTTCTAAGCACCTTAATGTTCCTGATCATCTCATTTAATTCCCCTAGCAACCTAAGGAGTAAGTTCTATTATTATTGTCCTTTTTTCTAGGTAAGTAAACAGGGCTCAGGAAATTGAGTAAATTGATGAGGGTCATAAGGCTTTCATCTAAAGAGCTGAGGTAAAATGCCATGTCATAGCTGTATTTAAACCTTAATATTCTTGAAAGTAACAACATTTTTTAATAAGATTTTCTGGGGGTGGGGGGAATGGGTGAAAGCAGTGAAGGGGATAAAGAGGTCCAAACTTGAGATTATAAATTAGTGATAAGAATGGAAGTCCAATTTAGAGAATATAACCAATAATATAATATAATATCCTGGTGTGATAACAGGGTAACTACACTTAATATGATGAGCATTCCGTAAGTATATAATTATCGAGTCGCTATGTTGTACATCTGAAACCAATATAATATTGTATATCAACTATTCCAATAAAAACATTTTTTTAATTAGAAAAATAAGATTTTCTGTCATGCATGTGCATATTCACTGCCTTTTTAATTGTGTCTCCAGAGATACTAGAGTGCCTGGCTAATAGTAGGCAATTCATTTATTTGTTATAAATAAGTGAATGAACAATAAATGAAATATTTGGGGTTCCCTTCAATGCACTGCAGGACCTACTGCATAATTCGTGGGCCTAGTGCAAAATGAAAATGCACAGCCCCTTGTTCAAAAATGATTAAGAATTTCAGTGACATAAATCCATTCAGCCAAACTAGGACCTTTTGAGCACAAGGCCCATGTCCTGAAAAGGTCATACACCCTTGAAGCTGGCCTGGTTCCTAGTGTAGTACCCTGTCTAGAGCAGGCTGCCAATCTCTTTTGAGCAATTCATTTTTCATTTTGTGAACTACTTCCACTCCCTCATCAGCCACTCATTTCTTATGTGTTCACAAGGAAGTTTCTACCCCAGACTATGAAAATTCTTTCTCCAAAGTCACAAATGGTTATCTGTCAAATTAATTTCCCTATTCTAAATATTAATCCTCATGCTTTAGTCAGTTAAGGCTGCTTTAACAAAATATAACAGACTGGGTGAATTAAAAACAAACATTTATTTCTCACAGTTCTAGAGGTTGATAAAACTGTAGGGTTCCAGCATGGTTGGGTTCCAGAGCGAATCCTTGTAGGTAAAGTTGCAATATTTCCAGAATCTCTCCTGGTCTTAGTGCATCTCCATATCAATAAGGGTTTCCAAGGGGTGAAGAGAAGTAGCCGTCTCTGTATCAATAGGTGATTACATGGGGAAGCGAGGGCATATCTGGTCCAGAGAGGTTGGTTAGGGCCCCTTTTTGCAGACAGGTCTTGAGAGACATGGGTGAGCAGAAGTGGACGACTACTTGTAAGCAATAAATGGGTTTCTCCCACTTTATTTCTCTCTTTGACAGATTTCAGCTCCAAAGGCAATTTGCCCCAGCCTGGGAACTTATTTTCCCCTGGAGTTATATTTGATGGTAGTTGGCATGACCTCTGAAGCCAAAATCTGTCTTCATGGGTGCAAACCTTGGGTGGGCTGTCCCTAGAGATGGTGGAGAAATACCTGGAATCCCCCTATGGATGGTAGGGAGGCCCCAGTGGCTGCAGTGATGGAGGGTGCAGCTTTACCCAGAAGCCTCCTATCCGTGGGGCTACCATTTTGGGAGAATTGGTCTAGGGTAAAGCAGCTCCTAGATGGGTGTGGCCTTCCCCCAAATTGGGGAAGGGTGGAGACACCAGAGGCTGTGGAATTAGCCCTCTGTGAGATAGAAGACTGCTTAGAAGCCTTGAGTGGCCACGTAGCAGCTGGGATTGTGGAATGTCTGCTTCTCGAGATAGTGGAAAGGGTTATCGAGGAGAGAGACACACTTTGGCGTCGATTGGAGGAGCTGGGTGATGACCTATGGAATGCCCTTGAGAAAGAGAGACAGTTTTTGAGAAGATAGGAGGTCACGCTCCTGGAAGATTTCTTATCAGCAATGAGGGTGAAGACAGCAGGAAAAGCCACATTGCAGAAGGTGCTACATTGCAGAAGGTCATGAGGGAGGGGGAGGAAAAAGTGGTACCATCAGCCCCAGAGATGATAAAGGAGATGTTGGGAGAGAACGAGGGGTGAGACTGAGGGCTGATTTGTTGTGGAGGCCACCACCCAAGTCACCAGCCTCTCCAGTATTAAAGGCCTGCCCGGTTATAATTAAAGTAAAAACAGAAAAACCATGGGCTCCTCAGGGGGAGGAGCTGCCTCCTCCCCAGGTTGTGGAGCCTCCAGGCTCCACCCCTATACCAGAATGAGCTGGTGGACATGAACGTCCATTATAGGCAGAAGCCATCAGAACCTCTGCCTACGTGGCTTTTGTGTCTGTGCGATATGGGGGTGGAAAATATTGTTATGTTGGGTTCTGAAAGAGTAGACTGGCTTTCCTGATGACTCACCCTTCTCTCTGGCAGCAGTTTCAAAATGCCCTCCACACCTCAGGGAATTGGGTGCTTTTGGATTGGCTGACAGCAGCCATCAGGGCAGTTTGGCCTAATCAGGGTGATTTTCCATACTTACTCACTAGCTGGAATATGTATGTAGAGCTCCAACAGGTGTTATGGGAGCTGGGCATGAAAAATGTCATCTGTAATATGGACCTCCAGGGCCCTGATGAGGAGTTGTTCACCATAGGAATCAGCTCCCCCATCTCTCTTTGGGTCCCTAGTGACTACTCTTGCCCCCAACAAAAGGTAACCCATAAGTGAGGCTACTCATACTTTAGCAGATCTGAGGGAGGTTAAAACAATAAAAGCAGACTTCCGGGAAGATGGCGATGTAAGCGGACCGGCAGAAAAATTCCTCCCAACATTATATTTATTCACGAAAATACAGCAAATACAACTATCCCTAAAAGAGAGACCAGAATACACAGGAAAGTGCACAGCGTCTGGAGCTCCGGCGGTCAGCCACTCCGGAGGGAGGACTCGGCACCCAGTGAGACCAGAGCGCTTCTCCACCCCAGCACTCCGGCGGGAGTCCCGGCAAGGCGGGTAAGGTACGGAGCCGCGACCCCAGAGGGACCGAGCGCTCCTCTCCCCCAGTGCTCCAGCGGGAGGAGAGGATTCAGAGCCGGGAGGGAGTGGAAGTCTGTGCCGGGAGTGCCGACACACAGCCAGCGGTGTAGCGGAGATTGGAGAGACAGAGGGCACAGGGTCCCAGCCCTGAACGTGCAAGTTGCCCGCGGCAGGCTCCGGGAAGGAAAGAGAAGGGAAAAAAAAAGGGAAGAAAAGCGCGCGCTCTTTCTCAGCGGTCGTAAAGAGACAGGAGCTCAGTAGAGGGGCCGGATAGTCCCGCAAGCTGAGCCCAGCACGCTGGGAGTCCTGGGGAGTTTTGGACCCCTCAGCCGGCGACTGGGAAAGGGTGACTGCTATTAAGACCCCCACAGAGATCAACAGCTTCTCATTCGTTCCCAACCCAGCCAAAGCTATAAGGGGCCTTGCGGAGCAGGGCGGCCATGGCTCTGGAATAGTGGAGCAACAGCGCCACCTACAGCATTCACACAGAACCCACTCCCAGGGGCTTTTTTTTTTTTTCTTTTTCGTTATTGTTTTTTTCTCCCCTTTCTTTTCCTTTTTTTTCTTTCCCTCTCTTTCAACAGCCTCCCATTCACCCTCACCCCGGCCACAGCTTTAAAGGGCCGTGTGGAGCAAAGTGGCCACAGCTCTGGAATAGTGGAGCAATAGCGCCACCAAACAGCATTCACATAGAAACCACGCCCGGTGGGCGTTTTTTTTGTTTTTGTTTGTTTTTGTTTTGTTGTTGTTGTTGTTTTTTCTTTTACGTGTTGCTGCTTTTTCTTTTTCT
>JAQQAC010000477.1:10911128-10951925 GCA_029783875.1 Phataginus tricuspis
TGATGGACAGTGACTGTAATAGGGTTGGTGGGGGGGACCTGATGAAGGGGGTAGTTTAATCATCACAATATTGCTCATGTAATTGTAGGTTAATGATACTAAAATAAAATAAATTGTAAAAAAAAAAACAATAAAAGCATAGAAGGAAGTATGGGCTGTTACAGAAAGGAGAAGTGCAGAGGGCCCCATGAAGGTCTCCAGGACCCAGATATGGGTTGATTTGATAAAGGCCTGGCTAGTGAAAGAAAAATCTTGATGGGCACCCAATAAGATCTTGTTAGAACTGTGGCACCATTTAAAGTCAGAGCAGCAGTTCCAGCCACTGAGGTCCAGGACACAAAAGCTGGAGGCAAAGCCCCATGTCTGGCTAGTCTCCCTGCAAGACTTCCTGGAGGACTGTACTCAGGCTCTGCCTGAGCCCTCACCCCCACAGGATGACGATTGGGCATCGCTGGTCAACTGAGGGGAGGGTCAAGGCCCCCACGTTGGGGGACGAGGTGGGGACCGGAGGCCACATGTAGAATTAGCAATTCATTGGTCCCCTGTGAATGTGTAATATGTCCTGGCACTGGTGGACACAGGAGCTGAATGTTCTCTGATTTATGGCAACCCTGAGCATTTTCCCAGGACCCCTGCTGTGATTGATGGCTATGGGAGTAAGGCAGTTAGAGTGAAGAAAGCCCAAATCCCATTGGGGATAGGCATTTACCCCCAAAGGAGTACACTGTGTACATTTCTCCCATCCCTGAATATATTTTAGGGGTAGATATCCTTCAGAGCCTGTGGTCACAGACCACTGCAGGTGAGTTCAGACTGAGGGTACGTGTGGTAAAGGCAGGTCTAAGGGGGACATGCTAAGCACCCACCTGTAGCTCTACCTGTACCTCAGCCAGTGACAAATACTAAGCAGTATAAGTTGCCAGGGGGGCACAAGGAAATTGGAGAAACTCTACAGGAGTTGGAGAAGGTGGGCATCATAAAGCCCACTCATAGTCCTTTTAATTCCTCAGTGTGGCCAGTGAAAACGCCAGATGGCTCCTGGCATATGACTGTGGACTACAGGGCATTGAATAAAGTCACACCCCCTTTGCATGCTGCTGTCCCCACCATAGCAACCCTTATGGACACACTCATCATGAACTAGGGATGTATCATTATGTTGTGGACCTTGATAATACCTTCTCCTCTATTGACATAGCACAGGAAAGTCAGGAACATTTGCCTTCACACGGGAAGGCTGGCAGTGGACATTTACTGTCCTTCCACAGAGATACCTCCACAGTCCCACCATTTGTCACAGATTTGTAGCCCAAGACTTGGCCACATGGAAGAAACCACAAACAGTGTGGTTGTATCACTACATTAATGGTATCATGCTCATGTCTGATTCTCTCTCAGATTTAGAAAGGGCAGTTCCTAGACTGCTGTAACATCTATAAGAGAAAGGATGGGCTGTGAACAGCACCAAGGTTCTAAGCGATCAGTCACGGCTGTACAGGCCTTGAGTGTAATGGACTCATCAAGGCCGTGTGAGCTAGATGTTCATGTAACTGGAGATGGTTATGGATGGGGTCTTTGGCAGTGGCTTGAATGGACACGCCAACCTATTGGATTCTGGTCACAAGTATGGAAAGGAGCAGAGGTCCTGTACACCTTGATAGAGAAGCAACTGGCTGCTGTGTACCATGCCTTGCTGGCTATGGAGCCCATCACCAGAACAGCTCCAACCAAGGCAATAACCACCTATCCCACCCCACGGGGTTGGTGCGAGACTAGACCCAAAGGCCACAGAGTGTCTTCACTGGCCAAATGGGGTGCATATTTACAGCAGCGTAATACCCTCTCTACTAGCCCCTTAAGTGGAGAACTCCAACGCTTACTGGAGCCAGTGACCTATACCAATGGAAAGCAGAAAGAACTTGCTTTTGAGCCACTGGTAGCTGAGAGTCTTTATCAGAAAGGAAAAGCCCCTATACTGAAGATGCTTGGTATACAGACAGCTTCAGTTGCGGGCAGCCCCCGAAGTGGAGGGCTATGACTTTCCATCCTAAGACTGAGACAATATGGATGGAGGATGGAGAGGGGAAGAGCAGCCAATGGGCTGAGTTGCGGGCAGCATGGCTCGTGATCACCCAGGAGCCCTCCCCTGTAGTTGTCCACACTGACAGCTGGGTCATCTACTGGGGCTTGACCCTGTGGCCACAAACATGGTACCATGCCAACTGGATGGTTGGTCACCAGCCCCTTTAGGGACAAGACTTGTGGCAAGACCTGTGGGCCTCTGGTCAGACTGAGACTGTTACTGTGTATCATGTGACTGGCCATTTGCCTTTGGCATCCCCAGGGAATGATGAAGCAGACACATTGGCCCAGGTGTGCTGGCTAGAAGGAAAGCCTGCCTCTGATGTGGCCCAATGGCTATACCAGTGTTTGTTGCATGCGGAGCAAAAGACAATGTGGGCTATAGCCTGTCAGTGGGGCTTGCCATTGACCTTTGAAGAAGTCAGCAGGGCCCAAAGGGAGTGCCTTGTGTCCTCTAAGAGGGACTTACACGGAGTCCTGCAGCAACATGGGACAATAGTAAAGGGGCTGGTATCCCTTGTCAGGTGGCAGATTGACTATATTGGGCCTCTGCCCATATCAGAAGGATATCAGTATGATATGACTTCTGTGGACACAGCTACTGGCCTGTTGGTTGCTTTTCCTGCACATCATGCAGATCAGCAAACCACCAAGAGGGGCCTAGAGTGTCTCTTTACAGCCTATGGCTGGCCACAGGTGATGGAGAGCAATCAAGGACATGCATTACAAATATGGCTGCAGCAATTAGGAATAAAGTGGAAGTTTCATGTACAGAGAGGTACAATGGTTTGTTGAAATATGGCCTGAAGTCGGACACCAGTAGTCTACAGGGCTGGTCAGTTCGCTTATGGACAATGCTATGGCGTTTGAATGAGAAGCCCCAAAAAGGAGCCTTGAGCCCTGTAAATATGCTAACAGACATTGCTGCCTCTCCTATACAACTGTATGTACAAACCAAAGAGAAGTTACTGAAGCCAGGATATGGCCAGCAGAGCAACATCCTGCTGCCAGCCCCAACTGCATTTAGCCCTGGAGACACTGTTGAATGGACATGGCCCTGAACATTTTGACACATGGACGAGCAATGGCTGGCCCCTCTGGCACCTTGAAGAAAAGGCCTGGAAGCTAGCCTCATGTGTATTCTGAAGTAACAGCAGAGTGGCCCCCAAAGATCATGGTAGTGTACCCAAAACATCCCAGAGGTAAGAGCATTTTACGGGGAAGTTTTGTTTTATCTTTATGGCCAGCGCATGTACCTTTTGTAACCCTATATATTGACCTATCTGTAACTCCCACAAGGAGGGAGGTGAAAGACCAAGACAAGATCCCATTCCTGCCACTGTCCTATCACAGGACCACTCTCTTGCATGCATCCTACTGAGAAAGGCACCATAGGCCTAGACAGAATAGGGGGAGGGCCTCCAGAAAAAGCAAGGCAAGATATTTACAGTTAGAACAATGTAACTACATGCAAGGAAACCTCCTGCCAAAACTCTGTGTTAAACATTAAGCCCTAGAGTCATTCTTCAGTGAGATCAGTTGATACTCCCCAGATAAAGGAAAGTAGCCCATGTTTTTATTATGCTAATTGTAATCATCTGTAAGATTCACTTTAGCATGCTAAAAGGGATTTAATATTTCATCAAGGACAAACATCCTAAGGCCACTTTAACAAGTCCACACCCTAAGCCCTTCATCAGTTCTCCAAATCCTTAACTGCCTATAAATGCCCTAGACAACACACAGCCCTAGGCTCTCTTGTCCCCTCCTGGCGTGAGCCAGGAGCTCTTTCCTCTCACTTTATTTCTAAATAAAATCCTCTGCCCTGGCTCTCCTACCTTGACTGTTTGCTAAATTCATTCTTTGGCTCCACAAACAAGAATCCCGGCATCACTACTGGATGGACAAGATTTGCCTGTGCTGGTGTCATTGAAACGTATCTTATTGCCCTTAAGGTTATTTTCTTCTATAGTCTTTGTGGCCTGGATGCGCCCCCTGGCTGCAGCTGCAGTGTGATGATTGCTCTGAACTCCCTACCTGTTCAGCTACTGACCACCTGTGGAGTGGTTGAGATATGGACTTAATCTGCATAGGACTTTGAACCTAGCTGAATCCTCCAGCTTGAGGATTATCGTGATTTTATTGCGGTTGCTATTGTATGTCATTAGTCTGGTTACAATGCTCCAGTTTTCTCACCCGGGGACCATTGCAGAAGATAGGGACCAAGTAGATAGTAAGGCGAGTTTTCTGGAGGGGTAGCCTGTGGGTAAAATTGCAGTATTTCCAGAATCTCTTGCCTGGCTTTAATGCATACCCATACCAGAGGTGTTTTCAAGGGGTGGAGAGAAGTAGTCCATCTCCATATCAGTGGGTAATTACTTGGATGAACAAGGTCTTATCTGGACCTGAGAGGGTGGGTGGAGCTCTCTCTTCATCTGCAGCAGGGTTGAGAGAGATGTGGGAAGACTGCATGTGAGAAATAAACAGGTTTCTCCCACTTTATTTCTCCCTTTGACTGAGTTTAGTTTCAAAGGTATTTTGCCCCAGGATTTTCCCCTGCCCCAGAGTTATATTTAATAGAACAATTAGATCTTCAAATTTACTTGGTGTAATTTTGCCTTTTAACAATAGCTACAGAAATAATTTTTTTAAGGGATAAATGAGATAATATCCATGAGTGTTACTTACAGTACAACTCAGTGTCTCCACAGCATTCTACTAGGGTGAGAGGGATTTGGAAAGCATAGGTCTTCAAAGGTGACCACAACCCAGACAATGCTCGTACTGATGTCTGATGAATGGTAGGTAGAACCGAAATAAACTAGGCTGGAGGGGCTCCAAACCAGGGGAAGCTGAGAGGGTGAACTGTCAGCTCCAGTCCTGGAACAAGACACAGGGTTTTGAATGGGTTGGAGGAATCTCAGTATGAAATGGGAGCCAAAGTTTAGAAAGGAGCGAAGTAGATTAAGAAGAAGGAGCTGGGAGCCTAGAAGTGGACGGACTTTATTTTGGAGGACAGTTCCCCCAGTTCAGAATTACTTCCAAACAACTGGGAGTGCAGTAGGTATCAAACTTGGGTTTCGCATTTCCTACTTGGTATTATGGTAGCTATCACTGGGCAGTCCTCAATGTATGTTCATTTCTCAACCCCAGTTCTACACACCAATCTCTACCACTACCCCATCACCCTAATTTTGATTTACTTTTACTTTAATTTCAACATCATGCATCAGCCTGACTTTTATGTTGCTGAGAAAGGTCAGTGTACACACTGAATGAATGAATATCAAAGAGAGTAATCTGATTGAAAGAAATAAGATTACCATCCAGTTGACTGACAGACCTTTAATTCTCTCAGGGCTTTTTTTCCAACTTTACTATAGAAATTCTCAAAAATGCAGAAAAGTTGTCCAAAAATCACCTTTGTACCCATAAGCTAGATTCAACAATTGATAACCATTTGCCATATATTCTTTATGTATCTCTAAGGAAACAAATTGCAAACATCACGACACTTTTCTCCTAATAATTAACCTGCATAACCTAAAAATAAGGACATTCTTTATATAAATACATTACTGTTTTTAATTAAATGTTTTATGATCAATTGTCATTATTCCTTTGGATATTGAAATTGCCCCAGATTTGGCTTCTGTGTCCTTTTTGTCATGTCTCCACTAGTGTGGGTAAAATTATAGTATTTCCAGAATATCTCACCTGGCTTTAGTACATCTGCATATCAATAGGCGTTCAGAGGTGGAAGAAGTATGGCTTTAGTACATTTGCATAATTCCTTAGGGGTGGAGAGTAGTTCATCTCCATATCAATAGGTAATTACCTGGGCAAGGAGGCCTTATCTATACCTGAGAGGTAAGGGGAGCAGTGGTTTTGCTTCTGGTGGAGCAGGAGAGACGGCCCGGGACTGCAGTTTGTGAGCAATAAACGGATTTTAAACTTTATTTCTCCTTTGAGTGATTTCAGTTTTTAGAGGTATTTTGCCCCACGATTTTCTTTCCCCAGACTTACAACTAGTCTAAAGGAACTTACTTGAATTTTCTCTTATGTGCATTTAAATGTTGCTAATACAAACTCTGGTGAAATTTTAGGCAATATGCAGAAAACAGGATGAGAAGAGAGAAAGTGGCCTCTCTATAGGTAAGCCAGTGAGATTACCCTTGGGAGTAAGCCAACTAGACTCACGTTGACCTGAAGAATCTTTCCTTCCTACATATCTGAGTCCCAGATTCACCAAAAACTCCACTGTTTTTCAGAATTTATTGGCAATAGAAGGCCAAAGTTACTACATAAATGTTTTGCTTGTTTATAAATTAAGAACTGCCTGCTTGTCTGTCTAGGAAGAGTGAAGGCAACTATGACCCAAATATAATTAATTAAAATTGAAGGAAAATAACTCATCAATAGCAATATGGGATATTAAATGAGGGGACATGTTATTAAAAGCAAGAAAACAGGCCCAAAATGAAGTTGCTTGACCTAAGCCCCATGTCACCAAACCAAGACATAATTTATAGTTTCAGCTCTCCCAGAAATGGAATCTTAAACCTGTGAGTCGGGAACCACCTGACCAGCACTATTTAGGTAATCTCCCTGACAGACCTCTGCCATCCCCTAAAGGAAAGTAACCTTGCAATTTATAACCTGCTTTTCTGCCTACTATCATGTCCTCATTCCTGCTCCCTTTTGCCTAGAAAGGTCTTTCATTTTGCACAGCTCCTTGGAGCTCCTTTCTATCTGATAGATTGGATGCTGCCCCATTCAAATTGATTTTTGTTCAAACTCTTAAAATTTTCAGCATGCCTGTTAATCTTTGAATACATATTAATGTGTGTAGTGACATGAAGCTTTTGACTTCGATGCTGAGAGAGAACAGGCCCTTGGGGTCTCCACACACAGAGACTTACCTGTCCTGCACCTTGTTCTTTCATGGCCTTCTGAGCTCACACTGACAAATGAATCCCACGACTTTGGGCCATCTTAGCTATCCCAAGAGAAGGCTAGGTCTTAAGAACATTTCTTGTGACAATAAAACCTTAACCCAAATCAAACATTTTCAAAGGGTGGGAATTTGAACCACAGAAGCAAGTCAGTGGAGGAATTTAATTTGATTTTGGACAGAGGCTCTTTCAGTAAGTCACTCCATAATAGCTACTTTCTATTCTGATAACTATCCCTGACCCTGGCTCCAGTAGTATCACTATACAGCTGTGAACATAGAAGGTAGAGAAGATTAAATTACCCTGAGTGGCAGTTATGAATCTCCTTCCTTATAGGAGCAAAGACATATGCGTTCATGTTGCTTTGGATGTCGGTGATGCTCACAACATAATTGATATAGGAAATTTAAATAACTGTGTGAAGGCTTAAAGAATGGAAAAGAAACTTAAGATTGCCAGTTTTTTTCAGTAATCCTCAACCCCTTTTCATTATATTTACTTAGATACCCACTTAGTTTTTAGAATATTGTTCTTTTTGCTGATGTTAATTTCCTTCTGTTTCCTTTTCTGGTTCATCTGGTCCTTCTACTATCATTGGCCTTCATTAGTAACTTGGATATAGTGTCATTTTGAATCCCATCAAGAACTTTTTTTTATACTTCAGTCTTCCTAACAAGGAGCTTTGGGGTTTCTTGTTTTAGTGAAATCTTTTCTGGGGACAAACATATGAAGGAGGTTTCCTAATAAATCTTATGCATTATTGTAAAATTACATACAATCTTAGAGGACATATACTTTATAAATTATTAAGGATGTAGCTCATAGAGACTTAAATGTAATCAGGTATTCTTTCCTTTATTAGATGGAGTAGCTGAAGTAGTGTCCATCCCCACCGCAGGCTCCCTTTGACCTCAGAGCTCTGTTCAAATATTCTCCCTCTGTAAAAGGCATCTTGGTATGAGCAGCTAAGAATTTACTTGTGCCCACACATCATTAAAAATAAATAAAGGAGATCATGTACAAAGAAAAGTGCTTTAATTTACAATTATTCAGCTAAGCAAACAAAATATTCTGGTTACCATTGCAACATATCTTTTTTTTTTTAAAAGGTATCATTGATACACTCTTAAGAAGGTTTCACATGAAAAACATTGTGGTTACAACACTCACCCATATTATCAAGTCTCCCCCGTACCCCATTGAAGTCACTGTCCATCAGTGTAGTAAGATACCACAGAGTCACAGCTTGTCTTCTCTGTCCTACACTGTCTTCCCTGTGACCTCCGTCACACAATGTGTACCAATCAAAATACCCCTCAGTACCATTCTCCAACCCTCCCCACCCACCGTCCTCCACCCCTCCCCTTTGGTGACCACTGGTCCCTTCTTGGAGTCGGTGAGTCTGCTGCTGTTTTTGTTCCTTTAGTTTTGCCTCATTGTTATACTCTTCACAAGTGAGGGAAATCATTTGGCACTTGTCTTTCTCCACCTTATTTCACTGAGCATGATACCCTCTAGCTTCATCCATGTTGTTGTAAATGCTAGGACTTGTTTTCTTCTCATGGCTCAATAGTATTCCTTTGTGTATATATACCACCTCTTTATCCATTCATCTACTGATGGACACTTAGGTTGCTTCCATATCTTGGCTATTGTAAATAGTGCTGCAATAAACATAGGGGAGCATGTGTGTTTTTGAATCTGAGAACTTGCTTTCTTTGGGTAAATTCCTAGGAGTGGAATTCCTGGGTCAAATGGTATTTCTATTTTTAGTTTTTAGAGGAACCTCCATATTGCTTTCCACAATGGTTGAACTAATTTACATTCCCACATACAGTGTAGGAGGGTTCCCCTTTCTCTCATCCTGGCCAGCATTTACTATTGCTTCTCCTTTCGATGCTGGCCATCCTAACTGGTGTGAGGTGATATTGCATTGTGGTTTTAATTTGCATTTCCCTGATAATTAGTAATGTGGAGCATCTTTTGATGTGCTTTTGGGCCATCTGAATGCCTTATTTGGAGAAGTATTTGTTCATATCCTCTGCCCATTTTTTAATCAGGTTATTTGCTTTTTGATAGTTGAGGCATGTGAGTTTTTTATATGTTACGGATGTTAACCCCTCATCAGATATATTGTTCACAAATATATTCTCCCATACTGTAGGATGCCTTTTTGTTCTACTGATGGTGTCCTTTGCTGTACAGAAGCATTTTAGATTGATGTAGTCCCATTTATTCATTTTTCCTATATTAATTGATCTTTTTCCTATATTAATTGATCATGTATACTTGGGTTTATATCTGGGCTCTCTAGTCTGTTCCATTGGTCTGTGGTTCTGTTCTTGTGCCAGTACCAAATTGTCTTGACTACTGTGGCTTTTTAGTAGAGCTTGAAGTCAGGGAGAGTAATCCCCCCAGCTTTATTCTTCCTTCTCAGGATTGCTTTGGCTATTTGGGGTCTTTTGTGGTTCCATATGAATTTTACAACTATTCGCTCTAGTTCGTTTGAAGAAGGCTATTGGTATTTTTATAGGGATTGCATTGAATCTGTAGATTGCTTTAGGCAGGATGGCCATTTTGACAATATTAATTCTTCCTATCCATGAGCACAGAATGTGTTTCCATTTATTGGTGTCTTCTTTAATTTCTCTCATGTGTGTCTCATTGTTTTCAGAGTATAGGTCTTTCATTTCCTTGGTTAGGTTTATTCCTAGGCAATTTATTCAGTTGTGAATGGAATTGTTTTCCTGATTTCTCTTTCTGTTAGCTCATCATTAGTGTATAGGAAAGCAACAGATTTCTGTGTGTTAATTTTGTATCCTGCAACTTTGCTGAATTCAGATATTAGTTCTAGTAGTTTTGGAGTGGTGTCTTTAGGGTATTTTATGTACAATATCATGTCATCTGCAAATAGTGACAATTTGACTTCTTCTTTACTAATCTGAATGCCTTGTATGTCTTTGTGTTGTCTGATTGCCGTGGCTAGAACCTCCAGTACTATGTTGAATAACAGTGGAGAGAGTGGGCATCCCTGTCTTGTTCCCGATCTTAGGTGAAAAGCTTTCAGCTTCTCGCTGTTAAGTATGATGTTAGCTGTGGGTTTGTCATATATGGCCTTTATGATGTTGAGGTATTTGCCCTCTATACCCATTTTGTTGAGAGTTTTTATCATGAATGGGTGCTGAATTTTGTCAAATGCTTTTTCAGCATCTATGGAGATGATCATGTGGTTTTTGTTCTTCTTTTTGTTGATGTGGTGGATGATGTTGATGGATTTTCAAATGTTGTACCATCCTTGCATACCTGAGATGAATCCCACTTGATCATGGTGTATGATACGCTTGATGTATTTTTGAATTTGGTTTGCTAATATTTCGTTGAGTATTTTTGCATCTACGTTCATCAGGGATATTGGTCTGTAATTTTCTTTTTTGGTGAGGTCTTTGCCCGGTTTTGGTATTAGAGTGATGCTGGCTTCACAGAATGACTTTGGAAGTATTTCCACTTTTATTTTTTGGAAAACTTTAAGGAGAATGGGTGTTATTTCTTCTCTATATGTCTGGTAGAATTCAGAGGTGAATCCATCTGGTCTGGGGTTTTGTTCTTGGGTAGTTTTTTGATTACCGCTTCAATTTCTTTGCTGGTGATTGGTCTGTTTAGTTTTTCTGTTTCCTGCTTGGTCAGTCTTGGAAGGTTGTATTTTTCTAAGAAGTTGTCCATTTCTTCTAGGTTTTCCAGCTTGTTAGCATATAGATTCTCATAGTATTCTCTTATAATTCTTTGTATTTCTGTGGGGTCCGTCGTTATTTTTCCTTTCTCATTTGTGATTCTGTTTATGTGTGTAGATTCTCTTTTTCTCTTAATGAGTCTGGCTAGGGGTTTATCTATTTTGTTTATTTTTTCAAAGAACCAACTTTTGGTTTCACTGATTTTTTTCTATTGTTTTATTCTTCTCAATTTTATTTATTTCTTCTCTGATCTTTATTATGTCCCTCCTTCTGGTGACTTTGGGCCTCATTTGTTCTTCTTTTCCAATTTCAGTAATTGTGTCTTTAGACTATTCATTTGGGATTGTTCTTCCTTCTTTAAATAGACCTGGATTGCAATATACTTTCCTCTTAGAACTGCCTTTGCCGCATCCAACAGAAGTTGGGGCTTTGTGTTGTTGTTGTCATTGATCTCCATACAGTCTTTGATCTCTGTTTTAATATGGTCATTGACCCATTGATTATTTAGGAGAATGTTGTTAAGTCTCCATGTATTTGTGAGCCTTTTTGTTTTCTTTCTACAATTTATTTCTAGTTTTATACCTTTGTGATCTGTGAAGTTTGTTGGTAGATTTTCAATATTTTTGAATTTACTGAGGCTCTTTTTGTGGCCTAGTATGTGGCCTATTCTGGAAAATGTTCCATGTGCACTTGAGAAGAATGTGTATCCTGTTGCTTTTGGGTGTAGTGCTCTGTAGATATCTGTTAGGTCCATCTGTTCTAGTGTGTTGTTCAGTGCCTCTGTGTCTTTACTTATTCTCTGTCTGGTTGATCTGTCCTTTGGAGTGAGTGGTGTGTTGAAGTCTCCTAAAATAAAGGCATTGCTTTGTATTTCCTCCTTTAATTCTGTTAGTATTTGTTTCACATATGGCAGCGCTCCTGTGTTGGGTGCATATATATTTATAATGGTTATATCCTCTTGTTGGATTGACCCCTTTATCATTCTGTAATGTGCTTCTTTATCTCTTACTACTTTCTTCGTTTTGAAGTCTATTTTGTCTGATACAAGTACTGCAACACCTGCTTTTTTCTCCTTGTTGTTTGCATGAAATATCTTTTTCCATCCCTTCACCTTTAGTGTGTGTATATCTTTGGGTTTGAGGTGAGTCTCTTGTAAGCAGCATATAGATGGGTCTTGCTTTTTTATCCATTCTATTACTCTATGTCTTTTGATTGGTGCATTCAGTCCATTTACATTTAGGGTGATTATCCATAGATATGTACTTATTGCCATTGCTGGCTTTAGATTCGTGGTTATCAAAGGTTCAAGGGTAGCTTCTTTAGTATCTATTTGGATGGTCTGCCTTCTTTGCTATGATTTTATTTTCTCTGGTGACCTCTTTTTAGCCTTAGGAGTGCTTCCATCTAGAGTAGTCCCTTTAAGATATCCTGTAGAGGTGGTTTATGGGAGGCAAATTCTCTCAGCTTTCGCTTGTCTGGAAATTGTTTAATCCCTCCCTCAAATTTAAATGATAATCGTGCTGGATACAATATTCTTGGTTTGAGGCCCTTCTGTTTCATTATGTTAAATATATCATGCCATTCTCTTCTGGCCTATAAGATTTCTGTTGAGAAGTCTGATGATAGTCTGACTTCTCAACAGAAGGTGATAGGGTGTTCCTTTGTAGGTGATCTTTTTTCTTTCTCTAGCTGCCTTTAATACTCTGTCCTTATCTTTGATCTTTGCCATTTTAATTATTATGTGTCTTGGTGTTGTCTTCCTTGGGTCCCTTGTGTTGCGAGATCTGTAGGCTTCCATGGTCTGAGAGACTATTTCCTTCCCCAGCATGGGGAAGTTTTCAGCAATTATTTCTTCAAAGACACTTTCTATCCCTTTTTCTCTCTCTTCTTCCTCTGGTACTCCTATAATATGAATATTGTTCTGTTTGGATTGGTCACACAGTTCTCTTAATATTCTTTCATTCCTAGAGATCCTTTCTCTGCCTCAGCTGCTCTGTGTTCCTGTTCTCTGATTTCTATTCCATTAACAGTCTCTTGCATCTCGTCCAGTCTGCTGCTAAGCCTGTCGATCGCTTGTCTGATTTCTACATTGTCTTTCCTCAGTTCCCTCAGTTCCTCCCTTAGCTCTTGCATATTTCTCTGTAGATCCATCAGTATGGTTATGACTTTTATTCTGAATTCTTTTTCAGGAAGATTGTGCATGTCATCCCATGAGGCTCCCTCTCTGTGATTGTCTGGCTAAGATTTGTTTGTACCATATTCCTCTGTCTTTTCATGGCGATAGAAGTGGTCAGAAGAAGAAAGAAAAGGAAACAAGAAAAAAAAGAAAGAAAAGAAAAAAAAAACCGGCCAGGTGTAGATTCTGCGAGGATGCTGTAGGTAGCGCTGCTACTCCACTATTCCGCAGCCGTGGCCGCTCCACCAGGCCCTTTGAGACAGGGAGGGAGGGAATCGAGGTGGCTGCTTTTTCCCAGCCACCAGCCAAGGGGTCAGAAATTCCCCAGGTATCCCAGCCTGCTTGGCTGAGTGTGCTGGGACGATCCTGCTCCTCCATTGGGCCCATCTCTTTAAGACCCCTAAAAAGAAGTGCGCGCTTTTCTTTTGTCCCGGGGAGCTGGCTGAGAGGTCCCGCCTGTGTTCTCCATCTCAGATCCTGCACCTCTGTCTCTCCAATCTCCGATACACCGCGCGATGTGTGTCAGTGTTCCCAGCGTAGATCACCAGGGCCGGTTATTTGGCGGGCCTGTGCTTCCACTCCCTCTCAGCTCTTATTCCTCTCTTCCTGCCGGTGCGCTAGGGTGGGGAGTGCTCCGGTCCTGCCGGTTGTGGCTCCATATCTTACCCGCTTTGCGAGGTGCTGAGTCTTCTCACGTGTAGCTGCAGGCTGAGTGTTGTCCTGTATCTTCTGGTCTCTCTTTTAGGAATAGTTGTATTTGTTGTATTTTCATAAATATGTATGGTTTTGGGAGGAGATTTCTGCCGCCCTGCTCACGCCGCCATCTTCGCGGAAGTCCATCTTCAAAGATCTTTCTATCCGTTTTTCTCTCTCTTCTTCTTCTGGTACCCCCATAATGCGGATATTGTTCCGTTTTGATTGGTCACACAGCTCTCTCAATATTCTTTCATTCCTAGAGATCTTTTTTTCTCTCTGTGCCTCAGCTTTTTTGTATTCCTGTTCTCTAATTTCTATTTCATTTATGGTCTCCTCTACTTTGTCTAATCTGCTTTTAAATTCCTCCATTGTATGTTTCATTTCAGATACTGTATTCTTCAATGCTTGTATCTCATTCTTGAATTCCTCTCTGAGTTCTTGAATGTTTTTTTGTAGCTCCATGAGCATGTTTATGCTTTTTATTTTGAAATCTCTTTCAGGGAGATCGATGAGTTCAGTTTCATTTGGGTCTCTGGTGTTCCTGGAATTTTGGTTTGAACCAGGTTCCTTTGATGTTTCATATTTGTAGGTGGCGCCCTCTAGTGCCCAGAAGCTCTACTCTCTGGAGCTGTTCAGCCCCTGGAGCAATGGTGGGGGTTGCAGGCAAGCAGCGCTGGTGCCTTTCAGGAGAAAATAGCTCTTTCCTGATTCCCGGCTGCAGTGCCTGCCTCCACTGCCAGGGCCAGAGGGCCGAGGGTGTAGGGAGAAACCTCTATGCTTTGCACTTGTAGATGCCATATGCAGGCTGCCCTCTGGCTGGCCTGGTGCAATGGCAGTGTCAGCCAATTTGCGAGCTGGTGCCAGCAAGAAGGAAGGAGCAGCAGGCTGCATATTGGTGGGGGGCCTTTTAGCTGCTTAGCCAGCCAGTTGGATGGATCACGTGAAGCTCCTGAAAGTTCCCAACCTGCTCAGCAGAGCGTTCCCGGACCATTTTGTCCGCCTGTCCTTTCTCTTGAGCAGCAACTCTGTGCAATCCTTGCCCCTTTAGCAGCCCTCTTGCTGTTAGGAAGTCTCTCAGACTGTCTGCTTTTATTTTGTCCCAGAGTAGCCAGTTGTGGATCCCTGTTTTCCACAAGTGGCTGGCATCTCAGTCTTTCCAAGTATTCCACCTGTTTTAGCTTTCCAACCCCACTAGTCTCCAGAGCACCATGTACTGTAGATTCATGCTCCCAGAGCAGATCTCTAGGGTTGGGTGTTCATCAGTCCTAGGCCTCCACTCCGTCCCCACTCCATTTCTCTTCCTCCCTCCGGTAAGCTGGGGAGGGGGAAGGGCTTAGGTCCCTCTAGATCACGGCTTTAGTACTTTGCCCTTTTCCTTGGGTCTGCTGTTTTCCCCAGGTGTAGGCAGTCTGCCGTAGCCTTCTTTTCTGTTTCTTTTTCAGAATTACATGTATTTGCTATATTTTCATATTATATGTGGTTTTGGGAGGTGGTTTCTGTCTCACCTCTCATGCCACCAACTTTAATCCTACCTCTGTTGCAACATATCTTAACACATGTTCTTTAAACTCTAAAAAATACATAAAAATTAGGCAATAGAATAAAAAGAAGTAGGTGTAGGAAGAGGCAGATTATTATAAGGCTTTAGGAGTGTGCATCATTCTGTATTTCCTCAAGAGACATTTTTTCTGACACTCATTTTCATTGTGGCAAAATACATATAACATAAAATATGCCATTTTAGCCATGTTTGGGTATACTGTGACATTAATTACATAAAGTTTTGTGACCATCAGTACTATTTCCAAAATTTTTCTATTGCTGCAAACAAGAACCTGTACCCACTAAGCAATAACTCTCCATCCCCCTCTTCTAAGTCCTGGTAACCTCTAATCTACTTTCTGTGTCTATGAATTTGTCTGTCATTTAAAAAAAAAATTTTTTTATTTTGAAGATCTTATTGGTTTTATTTATTTATTTATTTGTTTATTTTTATAATTTATTTTGGGATCATTAATCTACAATTACATGTGCGATATTATGGTGATTAAACTACCCCCTTCATCAGGTCCCCCCCACCAACCCCATTACAATCACTGTCCATCAGCATAGTGAGATGCTATAGAATCACTACTTGTCCTTTCTGAGTTGGACAGCCCTCCCCATGCCCCCCCAACATTACATCTGCTAATCGTAATGCCGCTTTTTCCCTCTTCTCCCTCCCTTCCCACCCATCTTCCCCAGTCCCTTTCCCTTTGGTAACTATTAGTCCGTTCTTGGGTTCTGTGAGTCTGCTGCTGTTTTGTTCCTTCAGTTTTTTTTTTCTTTGTTCTTATACTCCACATATGAGTGAAATCATTTGATACTTGTCTTTTGTCTGTCATTTTTAAAAGATGAACTTTGATGGCTACATGGATGGGAAATTGCTTAAGAAAATGCAAAAGAACAGAACATAGTTCTTTTTCTTCAAGCAATTTAACAGGATAACACTTTGAAAACCATTATGTGACATTTTCTTTTGCTTTTCTCAAAACACAATCTTTAGTTGGCAGAGTTGTTGATCTGGCTGGCAGAACTGGGAAGTTGGGATTTGAGATGGAAAGGATGCAAAAAGTAAAAGCTACATGATTTTCAGCTTCTAAAAGCAACATAGTAATATACATGTCAATAGGCTTTCAAGCTGAATTTTTATGCTAAGAGGATTTTTCCAAATTCCTTTAATATTCAGTGACTGAATCTTGAGGAACAGGCTCATAAAGTTCTGTGGCTTAGAGAGGATATTCCTTTTAATTAGCAAAGCCACAAAGAAGTCTTGCTGCTTAATAACAGAAAGAGAAGAAATAGTTAAGACTGTATACAAGTAACAGAAGGTTTGTTTCTCTGTCATATTCCAAAAGTGTTTTTAGTTCATGAGGTTGTTAGTCCAGTGGCATGGCATTCAGTGAAACTTAGAGACTTAGGCTTCTTCTTTCTATCTGTTATGCTTCACTACAGAAATGAAATCTTCACTGCATCCAGCAGGCAAGATGAAAGGGGAAAAGAAGTGTATGTCACCTTCCTTAAGGGCACTTCCTATAAATTTCACACAATATATATTCATATCCTATTGCATAAAAGTTAGACTGTTATCAGCCGAGATGCTGTTTTCCCCACAATCATGTCTCAGAGGTGATGAAGAATGAAGCCAACCGACAAGAATACAGAGCAACCAGCGAAGCTTTTAATGAAGAGTGAAAAGAATAGGACACTCACTAATCAGGAGGGGCTCCAAGGGACGAAGCCATTTGGGCTTTAGTGTCTAGGGGATTGTAAGCACTGGAAAGGAGAAAGTCCACCTAGTTGCTTAGGACTTATTGCTAAGCTGGACTGGGGGATCAGAAAACTCCCTTATTTGTCAGGCTGGCTGTTCTAGGGAGTTTCTTACGTGTCACGCTTGGCCGGCTGACCACAATGTCTGATGTCCGCATCCCGCTTGGCTGATCTCTACCAAGGCAACATGTCCTGTTCTACCTACTCAACCAGCTACCTCCTGCCTCAACATGGCCATAACTAACTGCAAGGGAGCCAGAAAATGGGAGTTCTGCCATTATGGAAGGGGCATACAGATATTGAGGAATAACTAGCACTTTCTGCTACAGAAAAAGAGGTAGTTTGATGCATAAGACTTCAAGATGGAGGGTAGTTCTGCGTGGAAGGCAATCATGGGGGGCTCTGGGCAGCCCAGAGGCAACCCAGTGTGAGGATATTGAGTGTCAAGAGTAGGTTAGTTCTGAGTACATGAAGAGGCTGGAAATAGGTTTTATTAGCTGGGAAAGTAATACTCTCTATTGTATAATTTTGACTAAGACTGGTCCTGTCCTGTTTTCACTACAAACTGTGTGAAATGGCTTCTTCCTTCAGAAAGTGAGTCCCTGGAGAGAAGGGAGCCTGATGGACATCGCTCCCTGTCATGCTTCCTGAAGAGCCTGGTGGTAGAGCAAAGGAGAGTAGGAACAGCCTTAACCAGAACATCTAATACAGGACCTGACCTCTGGGCTGCTGAGGGATATGGCTCTGGTGAGTAGCAGCAGGTGGAGGTGGAGGGGATGTACTTGTGGATGTGTACAACTCTGATGCCTTCACTTTCAGAGGGAACTTGGCATTTAATTTATGCCACATGGGCACAGAGGCTATATAACATAGTGACTCACAGCAAGGATGTGGAAACTAGACTGTCCATATTTGAACCCCAGCACTATCCCTTGTTATCTCTGTAACTTGGGACACATTACTTAATCTTCCTACATGAAAGGAAATAATGATATTAATACTTACCTTATACTACATGACTATAGGATGTAAACAAGACCAGAGATGTATTACCATTGTAAAGTTCAATATGGTGCATCCTACCAAATGGAGAGTGTTTGCCTATCATACCAAAAAACCCCCAGACATTTGGGATTCTATCTGTCTTGTCCCTACACCTCTGTACAGTGTCTCTCCTCTTATGTCAGATTTCTTACTAGTGGTCCTGCTTTGTTGTTTTTTTTTTTACAATGTTTTTGTAAGGTTCTTATAAGGATTATATTAATTAAACATGATATAGAGAAAACACTAAGAAAAAAGCTAGCTATTAAGTATTAACATACAATATAATGAGTCATAAGAAATACATATCTGGTCATTCATATGACCAGATATGTATTTCCCAGGTATATTTGGTCCACAGTTCCTGAAAACACTGCAGAGTCCTAAAGGTGAAATGGGTTATTTTAATGAGAGACTTTTGGACTCCCATCCAAGTAAGGGGGCTGGAGGCTGAATCAGCCAATGGCCAATAATTTAGTCAATCATGACTATGCAGTGAAACCCTCACAAAAGCCCATGAGAAGAGCTTATCACTCTCTGTTCTCTTGGATCTTGCTTCTCAGTCGGAGAGAGCTTCTAGGAGGCTTGGGTAACCAGACGGCCTCCATGTGCCACCAAGCCAGGCCCCAAGCACCACAAGGACAGAAGCTTCTTTGTTTGGGACCTTGCCCTATGTATGGCTGTTAATTTGTATCCTTCATGGTGTGCTTTCTTAAACTGGTAAACGTGGTGTTTTCCCTGAGTTCTATGAGTGGCTCTAGCAAATTAACTGAACCTAAGTGGGAGGTCATTGGAACCTCCAGTCTGTAGCCGGTAGGTCAGCAGCACAGGTAATAGCCTTGGGCTTGAGACTGGCCTCTGGAGTGGAGGGTGGAGCACAGTCTTGTAGGACAGAACCCTTAACCTGGGGAGTCTGGTGCTGTCTCCAGGCAGAGAGCATCAGAATTGAACTGAGTTCTCCAACACCCTGCTGGTGTTCGATAATTGCTTGGTGGTATGTGTGTGGGAAGACCTCCCTTATCATACACACACATTGGAATTGGGTCCGGGGACCTGAAAGGAGTTAAGCACACCATAGCAAATATTATTATGATGACTCATAAAGCAAAATGGAGAAAACTGCTGAAAAAAATGGAACTATAAGGGGTCTATGGAGGCTCAGGAAATAGGTATTTACTGACTCTTTGTAGCTGTTGATGGGGGAATATAGATAGTGATAACCCATAATCCTTGCAAATGTTAGTAGATGAATAAATATGCTTGTAGTTTTGTTATCAGTTCATGCAATGGAAATAAACTTAACTCCGTAGGAAATGACAAACACAAATGGTTAATGAATTGTTTTTACAGTTGAGCAATATTAAATCCAAGCAACGTTATTCTGCTGTTTATATGACAGATCTTTGCTATTGGCTAGTCCCTTACAGCAATTATGGCAATCAGAAAACTGCAAGTAGAAAACAAAGTGCAATTCAAATTGTTGTTAGGAATAAATATGAGAACAAAGCAGGACTGCTAGTAAGAAATCTGACCCAATAGGAGAGATACTAGGAAGGGTTACAGGACAAGGTAAATAGAACCCTGGATGTTGTTGTCATCTTCTCCTCTTCCTTCTCCTCCTTCTCCTTTCTCCTTATTCTTTTCCTTCTCCCCCTTCTCCTTCTTCTCTTCCTTCTTTTTTTCCTTTTTCAAGATACAAGCAATCTCCATTTGGCAGGACTGACCATGTTGAATTTACAGTGATAATACATTTCTGGTCTTGTCTACATCTGTCACTTTTTCATAGAGTGTACTAACTAGCATATACTGTGTGTTTACTTCAAGCTTACAATATCAACTGTGAATTTTGGTCAGTCCAAATACAACCATGGTCTTTTAAAGTTGTAGTTATAATATTTTAATCACTATCTATTGTATATGCTAGTAAATCCCCAGGCTTTTTTTTTTTCAGTTTATATCTCAGATTTCTTCAGTTTTTATTATTTCAATTATCTATATGTTGTAATTAGGTTCCTACTTACTTTTTTCTAGGAGTTTAATTATGAAACTTGATGAAATGTCCCTTAAATCAGATGATATCATATGAACAATATGAAAAGAATAATTATAAATATTATAACATGCCGTGATTTAAAGCAGTTTTAATGAGTTCTATGAATAAAATTTATATATTGCTTCATTAATATAATTTTAAATTTGGATTTATCTTAAGCATTAAATATTACTATCAGGTATAAGGTAATTTAAAAGGCAGGAAGAATTATTATAAAATAATAGAGCAATAAACATGTTTTTTGGGCGAGGGGGGAAGGTTCATAATACATCTGAGCAGTGACCTTAGCAGCCTAATAAAAAATCATTTAGCATTAAGCACCTCAAAATGTGCTAGCATGTTCAGAACATGATTCCATGTATCTGAGGGAAAATTGTCACAAATTTTGATCCCCCAATTTGAAATAATTTTTAGTTTTTTTCTCCTTTTGGCTAAAAAATGACCTTGATTGCTCAATTCTTAAGTACCACATTTCTTAATCAAGATCTTATAATAAGTAACAGAGATAAACTGGCCATATACTGGTGTAACTGCTCAAATTAGAGCTGTATCAGTTAATCTGAGTTGTTTGTAAGTTGTAGAAAACTGGCTCTCTTTCAGTGAGTATTGCTCTCTACTGAAAGGTAAAACTTACATGGTTAGCTGTTGGGGTGGTAAGCGCACCTCTGCTGGTGGGTGCTCACTGCTGCACAGAATCAGACACCCCAGTCTCCCTGGGTCTCCAGCCACCCTCAGGAAGGACTGTGGGTCAGTTAATTCAAAACTAGGCACTCATCTCATTGTTCCCAGTAACCCAGTAGCACAGAGCCTTGTAAACCAAGACCGTAGCCAATCCATGAAGTCCTTTCCAGGGTTGCTTTCTATTCCCTTTCTATCAGAGACCACAGCAGCCCTACAGGAGTCAGTCAGTCACGGGGTGCATATCCAGGCATTTTAGCCTCAGCTCATCTTGTAAGAACAAAAATCTGCTCAAATTACTTCAAATGAAAGGGATGGAGGCATCTGATAATAAAGATGTCATAAAATCAAATATAGGTAGGCTTCATGGAAATAAGGCTGTAAACTATGAAGCTGTCAGGGACCAAGGAATCTACATTTTCCCTCTTTCTGCCTCACCAGGGACAAGTGGTGTCTCCTTTTCCTTTCTCTTAGCACATCTACTCAGTTTTCTTTCATGAAGCTGTTAGGCAGGAAAATAGATATGAGCGGGGTAGAAAGAGAAAAAGGCCAGGGAAGTCCACTAAAAAAGACGTGGAGTTAATCAATTAAAGCTCAAAAAGCCAGGAGCAATTTAGCCTGGAATCTTTGAATATTCCCCAGATAAAGGAGGGTACCTCAGCATAGCACGTGTCTTTATTATGTTAAGTATACAGGCCCAGCTTATTTTTTAACTTTACCTAAATGCTGTTTTTTTCTTCTCCCGGCCCTAATCAAGTAGTTTGTAACCTAGGTAACTAATTTAGCATGACATAATTTAATCATACAGGCCCAGCTGTAAACAACATAGTAAAAGGCAGGAATGATTCCATCTTAAAGATTGTATTTTAATAACCAAGAAGTTAAGAAGTAAGATTCTTAACTTACTCTTTAGTAAGCAGACAATAATTCAGCCCACCTTGGGGGTTGGGCAGGCAGCCTTGTTTGGTAAGCTCCCGGACCAAGACTCCAGGGAAATCAGAGCTGGAAGTTGCTTGTGTTAAGTTAATTCTAAGTATTCAAAGACACTTAACAGGTCTGCACACCCAGGCCTTAGTCACATTCCTGAAGAATCCTTAAAAGGGGGAACCCCCAACCCTTCAGGGCACTCCTCTCTCTGAAGTCGCCTCCACTTTCTGACTGCGAAACTTCAACTTTTCCCAACCTTTCAGGGCGCCTCTCCTCACTGAGGTTGTCTGCTGCACTTTTTCTCTCTTTAACTAACTTTAAATAAAACTTTACTCTGCTTCACTACTGTGTCTCTGTCCTTCAATTTTTTGTTGCAGTGGGGACAAGGATGGAGGAAAATACCCAACGCTCCCCCAACAGAGCTGATATATTAATGCACACGTTTCCAAAATGGCAGACAGCTTCCAAGTCCATATGAACTTTCAGCATAACCACCTTCAGGCTTTAGGTATCTGTTCAAAATATTTGAGAGAGGGACCAGGGAAAAGACAGAATATGACTTGATACAGGGAGGCCAGTGAGTGGACTCATTATACCTCAGATATCTATCTTTGATCCAATCAGCTTTGCTTGTAGGGGTCACAGATATTAAACATGTCTTATTCATCAAAAACAAAGAAAAATAATTAATTAAGAAGTAAAACAGAAAGAGCAATGAAAATAGTAACAATTACCACATTTTCACACTCCCTGACATTTCATCTTAGATTTTATGATATTCAGTTGGTAAGAGCTTAAAATAAGCAGTTTGTAGCAATGTTAGGTGTGGATGGAGTTGTAGTAGATTACTACTTTCTTATACTGTGTACTTGTTTCTATATATATGTCTTTTTCTTCTTTATTTTATTTGTGTTGAAGTAAGTGTGATGCTGGGGTTCTTGTTCATGAAGCCGAAGAATGAGCTTCACAAACACTCAACGTAGGAGAGCAGGGTACAGGCTTTATTTAGAGATAAAGTGAAAGGGCAGAGCTTTTGCCTCACGCCAGGAGGGGGGACAAGAGAGTCCCTAGTGATGCGTTGTCTAGGGAGTTTTATAGGCAGTTGAGGATTTTGAGAATATGAAAAAAAGCTTAGGGGTGTGCACTTCTTAGGTAGTCCCTGAATATTTAGAATTAACTTAACACAAGCAACTTCCTGCTCTGAAGATTTCTCGCTGAGATACCAGCATCTTGGTCTGGGGGCATATGAATCAAGGCCACCTGCTCAGCCCCCAAGGTGGGCTGAGGTATTGTTTGCTGAAGAGTAAGTTAAGAATATCTAATGTCTTAACTTCTTGGGTATTAAAGTGCAATCTTATCTTTAAGGTGAAATCCTTCTTGTCTTTTACTGTGTTGTTTATGACTGGGTCTGCATGCTAAATTAGTTTGCCCTGTTTGCAAAATCATTTCATCAGATCTGAAGGAGGAAAGACAGCACATAGGCCTGGGCCTTTTAGCATGTTAAAGTGAATCTTACATATGATTATGAATGATTAGCATAATATAAACATGTGCTACTCTTCTTTATCTGGGATATATTAACTGATCTCACTGAAGAATGACTCTAGAGCTGAATGTTTAACACAGAGTTTTAGTAGGGGGTTTCCTTGCATGTAGTTACATTGCTCTGACTGCAAATATCCTGTCTTGCTTTTTCCAGAGGCCCTCACCCTACTCTGACTACACCCACGGTTCCTGTCTCAAGTGTAAATACTGAATTTCAAGCTGTAGCCCTAGGTGTGCTAGGGCTGCATTTTGATATATTCAAAAGACGTTTGAAATATTTGAACTTTCAAAAGGATAGAACCCTCGCTAGTTGTGATTATAGTATTTTAGAGCTGGAATAGGCTTATGGTTCATTTAGTTCCGTATCATACTTTTACAGAAGAGGAAATGAAAACACAGACAAAGGAAGTGAGGGATAACAAGCCCACTTGAAGATGGAACTGGATTCAACTTCTTGTCACTATGCTACTAAATTCACATTATTTCTCAAAAATCCTGTTTAACAAATAGCTCACATTAACAAAAGGGACAATGCCATGGACTGAATGTTTCCCCCCAAATGCATATTTGAAGCCCTTATTCCCAGTGTGTTGGTATTTGGAGGAGGGGCCTTTGGGAAGTGATTAGGTTAGAGGGGGGAGCGCTCATGAACGGGGTCAGTGCTTTTATAAAAAGGAGCACAAGAGAGATTTCTCTTTCTCTGCCATGTGAGAACATGAGAACCAGGAAATGGACTCTCACCAGACACAGAGTTTGCTGGCATCTTGATCTTGGACTTCACAACCTCTAACCTTAACAAATTTACACTGGACTAACATGTAACTGGGTGTGTGTTTTTACTCTCTAGGGACTATGGTTCTTTTGAGTTATTATAATTCACTTTCTAAGAATCAAATTCCATGTATATTCAAACCCATCAAAAAAGAATTGCCTGATTACAGATTACAGAAAGGATTCTACTCCTCAGGTGTTTCAGTTAGTTCATTATTTCTATGATATTATTCTCCTCTAACTCTCTTTATATTATTTATGAAATTGTACTGTAATAGAATTTAGAATATTAGACCTGGTGGAAATATTAGAAATTATGTAGTCCAACTCCCTCATTAATTTATACCATACTTTATTCTTCTAATTAATGATATACCACTGAGGTAGCAAAAAGAATAAGAAAAATCTGGGACTACATAAAATGAAGCACTTTTTGGAGAGGAAATGAAACTTAAATGAGGCTTTACCTTTATCAATGGAGGTTTATTCATTTACACTGTAATTATTACCTGATATTTACACAGGATAGATTTTTGTTTTAATTTATATCCCCTGAATCATAGTATTCACAGATAGGAAATAAGAAGGTAGCTATGTTTATGGTTTCTATTATAAGAAATGAAATTAACTTTTAGGTGATTCTCCCATATTCATAATTAGTGGAGCCTCAAATATACATACACATTAAATATATCATTAATGTTGAGATTTTCTTTATAGACAAATATGAAGAACTTAAGTCTTAAAATAAGCTTTGAATATTCTTTATGCTGGTTATAACAAAAAGCTTATTTCTACAATATATTCATTAATATTTACAGTGCTCTGATAGGGTGCCAACTTGGCTCTAAGGAATATATGCTCTGAAGTCTTCAAGCTAAAGTGCTGTGTCAGACACTTCAGTTTTGTTCTTGTTTTAGTGACCACACACCTTTGAGATATGAAAAAGTCTCTCTGCATAGTGTTGGATAGACACCAGACTATTTTTAGTTGTCAAGAACATCACATTCTAGCCAGTACATGTTTTTTACATGAAAGTATGAGTCAAGTCCAAGGGTGTCATTAAAGTATTTCTAATGTGTGCAGTAAAGATTGTTTCTAAAAAGTGTTCATAAAGTCAAATTCCTAAACAGTAAAACAAATTAAAAATAGGTATTTAAAAAAAAGATGTTTTAAATAAAAAATTTTAAATTCTTACTCATTCCTTTAAGAAACTCTTTAACTAGAGCTAAATAACTCTCAGGTTAAGAAGGGAGCAGCCATCTCCCCCATTCTTGGCTCTGTCAGTTTCAGTGTTAATTCTGTGCTATTTCCTGTGCTGGACTGGGCTTAAATTTCTAGGCAGTAAAGATAACAGGGTAGGAGCAGTGTGGCTTCTCTTTCCCCTTCATTTAAAAGACAGGAGCTGGCTGGAAATTTACACAGATTAAGAGCCCACTAGTTGCCAAAAGTGTTTGCAAACATAGTTTCAATTAATCATTTTATTGGCCATAGGTAGGTTTATTATGACCATTTTAAGATAATAGGACACTATGGGTCAGAGAAACTAATTTGCCTAAGATCATATGGCCAATAAGAGTAAGACTGGAAGAGAACATCAGGTCTGACTGAAAACAGAGATGGTGTGAGATAGATGTCTCGCTCCATAAGCAACTCACCCACACCTTTTTTCTTGGCCTGCTGCACAAACAGCAGCTGTAGAGTTTAGACAGCCCTGGGCCTCTGCCATCCCACAGAAGTTTTACTTTTCTGAAATAAAGACACAGCCTGCCAAGTATACTTTGAGTAAAATGCCATACAAAATTTAAGATATAATATCAATTTCTTCTTTTATTATTATCAGTTTCGTAGAGCAATTTCTCCATATAGTGTGTGTGGTATAGATACAGGGCCATGTGGGGCAAATACCAGATCTCTCTCTTCTGGTGACCTCAAATAAGCCTTATGGGCCTATTTTTGTGCTTTCTAAACTTTCCCCAGATTCTTTCAATCAATGGTCAATTTGTTTTGTAAGACTCAGAATTAGCTTTCAGTAAAGATTTTTTCTTTCCAAAGTAGTGTGAAATTTAGGTGCTAATTGTGTTCCACTCATCTAATTAGATGTGCGGGTTAAGCTACCAGCCCACACATCAGGCAGTCTGCAGGGTCCCTTCCCTGTGGCTCTCCTCCCTAGGATGCAGCACTCTCCTGGCTAGCGTGTCCACAAGAATCTTCCAGAGGCTGTTCCCAGTGTAGGTCTGAGGAAGAGATGGGAAGAGAAGGTGGGGGTAGACTGTAGACAGTGAACTTCACTTGTACTCTTACCCCAGGCCCCACATATATTTCCTCTTTCCCCCGATGGGACTGGAGTGGGCTTACTCCCCCCTACAAGGGAAATGGTTGTTGCACATAGACACTGAAATGTGTTTCCCTTAAGATTCACATAAAGAGCAATTTTGCCAATAGCCCATTTCCTTGGGGAAGCTGCACATTTGAGTCCCCTGACAAAGTTATACAGTTACCATAGAATACACTTTGATTTAAGGTATAGATTATTTATATATCATGTATTGTATAGTACAAGGAGAAGCTAGTTGTCACTGCTCACCCCTATATGGTGTATCTAGCCTGAAGGGATGCCCCTTTATCTCAGACACACAATAATGTAATTCTAGGAGTAAAGATCCTTGTTCTATGCATACAGGATGGAAGCTGGGACGTTCCATTTGATTACTGTAATTAAAATATCATGTTGCTTTTGAGATTTTGGGGAAAGAATTCTCAGAGAAGATGGGAGACAGTCCTCTCGCTCTCTGAACTTTATAATGATACACTCTATCAGAGGCATCGTACACCCTTCCCTCCATTCTCTCTGCCCCCACAGGGCTGGTTGTCTTTTCCAAGTCCTGGGCATAACTGACTGGGCTGTGTGTGGTTCTGCTGCCTGGGGCTGACCAGTGGCTTGTCCAGCGCCTTGGTTCTTCCCGGCTGCTGCTGTGCCTGTCCTTCGTTTGGAGTTCCTGCTTCGTCCCACCACTTTGGGACTTGAAAAAAACACCACACTAAAGAGCCTATCTGCCTTCCCAACTGGCTGCCAGAGAATCTGGATGATGCAATGCAAGGGCGTGGGTACTACCTACACACAAGATGAACTTTGACCAATAGAAATAGGAGAGTGCCGCTGATCAGTCATCACCCTCCTTCCTTCTGTAGGCGAGGAACATTTTTCCTTTCTAGGTTCTTTGACTTGTCTAATAATTAAGTTGACATAAAACAGATCAACGGGAGAAAAATTTAATATTGTACATTCGGGAGCCTATAAAAATATCAGACGCCCCAAAGGAACCAGAGCAGGCAGCTTTTATACCTTTTAACAAAGAAACAATTATTAGTGAAGAATCGACAAAGGGAGTTGGGCTTGGGGTAGCAAGTAAACGAAGTAACAAGATGTTACTTCCTGGCTCTGAATCCCTGGCTCTAGGGGTGAGGATGCCTCTCAGTTCTAGGGGCAGGGGCGTTGCCTCACATTTTTTTCCTGCTTTCATGGGGACAAAGGACGGTTGGAGTGTTCTTGCACTGACTGTTTCTTAAGTAACTTTAATTCAAAATATGCAAAGTGGCATATTTTGGAGCGGCCAGCTCTGAACTATCCCTGCCTTTTACTGACTGCCTGTCTGCCTGTGGCAGTTTTTCCACACAGCCCACCTGTGCCTTTGCTTCCCATTTTTTCCTGCCTCTCCCCCTCTCTCTGCTCTGGGTTTATAACTACCAAATAAAGCAAGAGCACTCAATTTCCCTCAAACTCTGTTTGCTGGTAATCTGTGTTAAAACATAGGTCTGTTGTATGAGTCAGAAAAAATAAGATCCTGAGAGTATGTAAGGCACAAAGCATAATTGTTTCCATATGAATGTGGAGGTACAATAGTGCTTGGAGATAAATTTCATCTCTTTTCCCCTAGACTCCTAAGACACTTTCCCTATGTCCTAATTAATCAATAATTTCTTGAAATTAAGTATATTCGTAGCACTATGCGAAGCTTTAAAAACACTAAAAGGACTTAAGCTACCTTCTCTGTCCTCATAATACAGTCAGAACAGGGAGACAATAGAGTCTGACTTTTGTGGTCTAGATTCCTTGTGCCTCAGAGAAGTGGGGAAATAATTGGTGGTCTAAAGGATCTTGGAACATTTCTTGGTGGAGGTTCTGCACCCAATTCTAATGTGGGAGGGGCGTTTCCCCACACCTACAAGCAATTCTCAGACAACAGCTGCCTGACCATTCAATTCAATTATGATGATATCTACCCTGAGATAGTATCATATTCCACAGGTAAAGGGCTCAGACCTGAAAGACTGCCCTCCATCCCCACCTGACTACAGTTGTAAACCCAGGTTATCACCTGTGCTTCTGACTGGCCATCTATGAATGGGAGATTCCAGAGCCCAGAGAAATATTGTACTTACTAAATTACCACTTTGTTGTAAAAGCATGTAATTCAAGAACAGCTAGATCAAAGCAATGCATAGGGCAAGATATGGAGAAACAATGTGGAGCTTCCATGTCCTCTCTGAGCAAGCCACTCTCCTAGCACCTCCATGAGTTCACCAACCTGGAAGCTCTCCAAATCCCGTCTTTTTGGGTTTATGGAGGCCTCACTAGGCATGATAGATTAAATCATTGGCTGTTGGCCATCCATTCAACCTCCAGTCCCTCTTCTGGACCCTGGAAGTCGGGGGGATGGGACTGAAGTCCCAATCCTTTAATCACAAGGTTGGTCCTCCTGGTAACCAGCCTTTATTCTTGGGTGCTTTCCGAAAGCCATTCATTAACCTAACAAAAGACATCTTTGTTACTTTCATCACTTAGGATATTCCAAGGGTTTTGGAAGCTGGATGCCAGTAACAGGGATGAGGACCAAATAAATATTCCTTATTACAGATCACAGTGTCACAAGGTGAAACTTTGAATGGTGTTTTAAAGAATGGATAGTACCTGGATTAGTAGAGAGGAGACAGAAAAGTGCTCCTGGCGAAAGTTTCAAATCTGAGTGAAGATTGTGGTCTTGATTCCCTGTGAAATCCACCACTTGTGATAGATTTACTATTCCTGCAGTCTTCCTAACCCCAATCCCAGGGGTTACACACTTCCTGCAGCTCACCAGTGGAATCCAGGTTCAACTATGATATATATATATATATATATATATATATATATATATATATATAAAATTCCATAATTTGACAGTTTTCTTAAAAGAATAACACCAGGAACAAAACAAAACAAAGTGGAATCTAAATTTCAAATCTGGGTTTTCAAATTCTTAAAAGGGCCCTCTAAATTTTATTACTAAAAATAAACATTTCTGATAAAAGGTGACTCATTGATAACCTAGATGCTCAGAGTGAATACATTATGAAAAACTTATTAAGATGACAGATGTGTTCCCAGACTTTCAGTTACAAATTTCCCCTCTCTTTTCTTGAGTATGTTAGGTCTCTATTATCACACAGCCCTAAACCGCATGCGCTGTAGCAAACCCCTTATCACTTGCAGCAGCTGCATCCGGGTGTAGCAGAGTCCCTTATTGCCTGCATCAGTTCTTAGTTTCTGTTTCTCAGAAGTCACGAGACCAACATCTTGCTCACCAAGGCCCCAACCCCTCATATAAGCGCCACCCTCCCTGCTGCCGCTGCTGCTCTCTTCTTTTCGAGGCAGCCATTTATCTTGCCGGCAATAAAATCACGCTGACGGAGTTCTCGTGTCTTTCCTTGTGAGTGAGCCAGGTAGCTAAAGGACCCTTTCAGAGTGAAATTAAAAGTACAAAAATTAAGTATTGTGGAGAAAATGGAAGTTCCTATGGTCAGGATCCTTATCTGACCTAAACTACTTGATGATGTAATTGGCCTACTGCTAGGCTAATACTTCCACACCCATTCGCAATGAGCTGTTATTGGCTGAGTAATTATATAAAGCACTTCGCCCAGTGCTCTGGGTGGAGGCAGAGATGGAGGTGGATTACAGACCTGCAGACTGCTGGATGCAGATGTGATTCTAGTACTCATCCTATTGTGGATATAAACCCTTTTACCCCAAGAATGTTCAGTTGTCATTTCTTGGTCTCACTGAATCCATAGTGAACTTGCCTGGGGCTGAAACTCTCAGGCAAGACAAGTATATTAAGTACATACTTGTGAACTGATGCAGTGAAAGAATTTGCTTCAATATATTCCAGGAGAAAAAAAGTTGGGAGAGGAGCGGACAGGAGGATCAATGATAGGTGATAGTCCTAACCATCCATTATTCCTTCTCTTTCTTCTGAAATTTTGATAATATGAAGTTCTTATAAAATCCAATATATTTTCAGTAGATAACAATGGATGAATTAATTTTCTGCAAGGGGCCTATAAAGTATACATTAATTATTTCATTTCAGCTAAATATCTCATGTTATTAGGAATGAATGAGGCAGAGGAGAGATAGAGAGGAAGGAATAGGTTTAGCAGGAGGAGCAGCAGGGCAGGGCAGAATTGTTGTATGTGAGGAAAACAAAAACAGGTTTTGAGAGAATTTATACAAGTCAGGAATTGATTTAAAAAGAAAGTAGTAGTTAAAATGTTTGCATCTGAGTGGATGATGACACCACTGACTCCTAAGGATGTCCTTAGGGATAGGAGAGAGAAAGATATAAAGAGTATGGTTTGGCAAGCTGATTTTGAGGTATCTAATGGATATTCTGCCCAGGCACATGTTTCAGTTTTTTGCCTTGAAATAAAATGTCACAATCCTTTTGAGAAGAACTGCACCTTGATATTTGCAGAAGTATCTTCCCTTTAAATGGGTTTGTATGCAAGGTCTCCCATGAGCAAATTCAGAAAGACTCAGGAACCTCTGGCTAGCATCATGTTGTGAGAAAATGGTATGTCTTCAGGGTTAAGAAATTAAACATTTAATTTACATTTAATTGCAAAAACAAACATTATAATTACCCAATCTTGATCGTGTTGGTATTTAGTAATGGGGTGCTTTTACAACCATTTGTTGTCATTTCCTCCCAACTCAGTCAAAATTGCTTCACTTCGTTGTGGGTTGAGTGATATGACCAAAGTCTAATTGCTAAACATGGGCAAAGTCCAGGTTAAAACTCAGCAATTTTATTCCTTATCTCTTTCACTTTATCCTAAAAAAAAAATCTCGACAGTAGTTATAAAATAATAAGAACCTATCCATGAAAGAATCAGTAGCATATTCCTTCATGGTGTTACTTATTCTCAGCTGAGTTCCATGTACCAGAGACCAGGACCAGAGCCCCTCCCCTTCCTAATGCACATTTGTCAAGTCCCTCAGTAACAGAATATCCTCTCTGCTTGTGGTTTCCCCGCAGTTCATTAGCCCGTATCTTCCAGGCAAAACAGAGACATTGTAGTAGATTATTCTTACATATGCATTTATGTATGGTAGCTTCTTCTTGACTCCATCCCAGGACAAATGTCCAGCACTAATCAGGCACCTTTTCTGCCCTCCTTACAGAGAAAGATTTTTGTGAATATTTGACTTGTTTTTATTAGATAAAACATAAAGTGTGACTTTCAGATTAATATCTTTTAACTTTTGCATTTGTTTTGCCTTAGGCACTACTCCTAAGACTGCTGGTTAAAGGTCCAATCAAAATTAAGGAAGATTAAATTCTTCTGAGGTTGTAGACAATTCCCAAACTTGTTGAGATCTTATCATTTGATTGGCTATACATGAAAGAATATAATGAGAGAGCGGTGGCTAGGAACCTGCATCAGGCTACCTACTGATCTAGTGGCTTGGGAAGAGAGCAGGGCTTGACCTTTGAGGACACAGTGAATCTGCTCAGCTGTAAACGTGGCTTAATTTGATGTCCAGCTCAGACCAATCTTAGACTACGTCTCTCTGGGGATGGGTTTGGGCAAAAAGGAAGAGAGGAAATTAGGAGAAAGGAGCAGACCTCAGTTTTCCTAAGGAAACAGACCACACTAAGTGTCTTGCCAATGGGTTTCAGCCCCTGGCAAGTTCGCTATGGATTCAATGTGACCAAAGAAATTGACAGCAAAACTGTTCTTGGGGTGAAAGGGTTATACCCAACTTTATTTCCAGGTGGCAGGTCAGTCACTAGAATCCTGTTCACTCAGAGCGAGTCTGTATGCAGCAAGCCCGTCTCTGCCTCTGGGCCTCTCTGCACAGTCGTCCGCACAGCCATCCTCTGGGCCTCTGTCCTCTGCGCTGCCACCACTCCAGCAGCCTTGCAGCCATGCCACCGTATCACGCCCAGAGCACTGGATGGAGCTCTTTATATAGAGTCGACAGCCATGTATTGCCCACAGGTGTGCAGTGAGCTAGTCAACCAGGATCAAGTGAGAATCCTGGCCACAGGAACTCTCATTTTATCCACACTAAGGTTTTGTAAAGTGAGTGAACCTGCTGGTGAGTATCAGGGATAAAGTTGGAATGACAAGCCTGGGTAGGGCAATGTAGTGGGCGGGGAAAAGCCAGAAGGGAACCTGCCAGAAAGGGATGCTGAAGGGGAGAAAATGGGGCTGCAATGAGAACTGTTACCTAAGATTTTACCTGGTATAGGTCCTGAAACACTCATTATCTTTGGCTTAAATAATACATACCAATTTAAGATCTGCTTTACTCCACTGACATTTTGAGTCACTGTAGAATGTAATTATAAAATATTTGAGAAGCAAAATGCAGAATAGATAAAATCACAATTTTTTTTTTGCTTGATGCCTTCACTTTTTTAAAGAGCTAAGATGCTGGGATGCTTGAAGATAAATTTTTCAAGGAGAAATGTAAATAATCTAGAGGGGATAAAAGAGCATTTCTGTACATGATTTACTCTAAGGTACTGGCCAAACAAATATTAAATAAAAGCAAGGTGGGTATATGGACAACACTCCACAGTAATTATTGCCTCAATAATTCTGCGCTAATGATCATTTTTCTTTTGGTAAATGTTCACAAATCACCTATTTAACTAATTGTGGACCTTTACCCAGGATTGGTATTAAAATCATACACTTTAAGTATTATCATCACCCTTTAATTTTGTTCTCTTCATACTCTCCTGATCTGTGTCATTTTAATCTGTCCTTTTATTTAAAGATCTGACGTTAAAGTAATTGAGTTGATGTCTTCTTTTCAAACTCCATTTGGAAATTATCTGATGGGTACATTCTTTTTTTTGAAGTGAAACAAGATTTTATTTTTTTGCTTGTCCACTTGTTTTACTTTTATAGTTAAAGTTGGAGAATGATCCAATAGAGGGAAAGTAATCAGAAGTACATCTTTTGCTAAATAGAGCTAGTAAATGTGAAAGATTGTCTCAATATTACATTTTTTTCTTTTTAATGGAGTTTCCAACCTAAAACTCAATATCTGGATTTAATCATCAACACTGCTACTAATACTTAAACAGTTTTACTAGTGATTCAGATTTAACATAGTCATAGCCTTTCTTTGAGTGGTAGAGTAAGGTGGTCATTTTTTTTTTAATTTTGCTATTATTAATATACAATTACATGAGCAACATTATGGTTACTAGACTCCCCCTATTATCAAGTCCCCACCACATACCCCATTGCAGTCATTGTCCATCAGCATAGTAGGATGTTACAGAATCACTACTTGTCTTCTCTGTGTTATATGACCTTCCTCTCCCCCCACCCCACCCCCACACCCGCTACATTATGGGTGCAAATTGTAATACCCTTTTTCCCCCTTATCCCTCCCTTCCCACCCATCTTCCCCAGTCCCTTTCCCTTTGGTAACTGTTAGTCCATTCTTGGGTTCTGTGAGTCTGCTGCTGTTTTGTTCCTTCAGTTTTTTCTTGGTTCTTATACTCCACAGATGAGTTAAATTATTTGATACTTGTCTTTCTCTGCCTGGCTTATTTCACTGAGCATAATACCCTCTAGCTCCATCCATGTTGTTGCAAATTGCAGGATTTGTTTTCTTCTTATGGCTGAATAATATTCCATTGTGTATATATACCATGTATTCTTTATCCATTCATCTACTGATGGACACTTAGGTTGCTTCCATTTCTTGGCTATTGTAAATAGTGCTGCGATAAACATAGGGGTGCATATGTCTTTTTCAAGCTGGACTGCTGCATTTTTAGGGTAAATTCCTAGGAGTGGAATTCCTGGGTCAAATGGTATTTCTATTTTGAGTTTTTTGAGGAACCTCCATACTGCTTTCCACAATGGTTGGACTAATTTACATTCCCAACAGCAGTGTAGGAGGGTTCCCCTTTCTCCACATCCTTGCCAACATTTGTTGTTGTTTGTCTTTTGGAAGGCTGCCATCCTAAATGGTGTGAGGTGATATCTCATTGTGGTTTTAATTTGCATTTCTCTGATGACTAGTGATGGGGAGCATCTTTTCATGTGCCTGTTGGCCATCTGAATTTCTTCTTTGGAGAAGTGTCTCTTCAGATCCTCTGCCCATTTTTTAATTGGCTTATTTGCTTTTTGTTTGTTGAGGTGTGTGATTTCTTTATATAATTTGGATGTCAACCCCTTATCAGATATGTCATTTATGAATATATTCTCCAATACTGTAGGATGTCTTTTTGTTCTACTGATGGTATCCTTTGCTGTACAGAAGCTTTTTAGTTTGATATAGTGCCATTTGTTCAGTTTTGCTTTTGTTTCCCTTGCCAGGGAGATATGTTCATGAAGAAGTTGCTCATGTTTATGTCCAAGAGATTTTTGCCTATATTTTTTCTAAGAGTGTTATGGTTTCTTGACTTACATTCAGGTCTTTGATCCATTTTGAGTTGACTTTTGTGTATGTGGTAAGGCAGTAATCCAGTTTCATTCTCTTACATGTAGCTGTCCTGTTTTTCCAACACCAGCTGTTGAAGAGGCTGTCATTTCCCCATTGTATATCCATGGCTCCTTTATCGTATATTAATTGACCATATATGGTTGGGTTTATATCTGGGCTCTCTATTCTATTCCACTGGTCTATGGGTCTGTTCTTGTGCCAGTACCAAATTGTCTTGATTACTTTAGCTTTATAGTAGAGCTTGAAGTCAGGGAGCTTAACTCCCCCTGCTTTATTCTTCCTTCTCAGGATTGCTTTGGCTATTCGGGACCTTTTGTGGTTCCATATGAATTTTAGAACTATTTGCTCTAGTTCATTGAAGAATGCTCTTGGTATTTTGATAGGGATTGCATCAAATCTGTAGATTGCTTTAGGCAAGATGCCCATTTTGACAATATTAATTCTTCCTAGCCAAGAGCATGGGATTAATTTCCATTTGTTAGTGTCCTCTTTAATTTCTCTTAAGAGTGTCTTGTAGTTTTCAGGGTATCGGTCTTTCACTTCCTTGGTTAGGTTTATTCCTAGGTATTTTATTCGTTTGGATGCAATTGGAATGGAATGTGAATGGAATTGTTTTCCTGATTTCTCTTTCTGCTAGCTCATTGTTAGTGTATAGGAATGCACCAGATTTCTGTGTATTAATTTTGTATCCTGCAACTTTGCTGAATTCAGATATTAGATTTAATCGTTTTGGAGTGGATTCTTTAGGGTTTTTTATGTACAATATCATGTCATCTGCAAACAGGGACAGTTTGACTTCTTCCTTGCCAATCTGGATGCCTTGTATGTCTTTGTGTTGTCTGATTGCTGTGGCTAGGACCTCCAGAACTATGTTGAATAAAAGTGGGGAGAGTGGGCATCTTTGTCTTGGTCCCGATCTTAGGTGAAAAGCTTTCAGCTTCTCCCTGTTAAGTATAATGTTGGCTGTGGGTTTGTCATATATGGCCTTTATTATGTTGAGGTACTTGCCCTCTATACCCATTTTGTTGAGTTTTTATCATGAATGAATGTTGAACTTTGTCGAATGCTTTTTCAGCATCTATGGAGATGATCATGTGGTTTTTGTCTTTCTTTTTGTTGATGTAATAGATTTTTGAATATTGTGCCAAACTTGCATCCCTGCAATGAATCCCACTTGATCATGATGGATGATCTTTTTGATGTATTTTTGAATTCTGTTTGCTAATATTTTGTTGAGTATTTTTGCATCTATGTTCATCAGGGATATTGGTCTGTAATTTTCTTTTTTTGTGGTGTCTGCCTGGTTTTGGTATTAGAGTCATGTTGGCCTCATATAATGATATTGGGAGTATTCCCTCCTCTTCTACTTTTTGGAAAACTTTAAGGAGGATGGGTATTAGGTCTTCACTAAATGTTTGATAAAATTCAACAGTGAAACCATCTGGTTAAGACGTTTTGTTTTTAGGTAGTTTTTTGATTACCAATTCAATTTCTTTGCTGGTAATTGGTCTATTCAGATTTTCTGTTTCTACCTGGGTCAGCCATGGAAGGTTGTATTTTTCTAGAAAGTTGTCCATTTCTTCTAGGTTATCCAGTTTGTTAGCATACAGTTTTTCATAGTATTCTCTCATAATTCTTTGTATTTCTGTGGTGTCCGTTGTGATTTTTCCTTTCTCATTTCTGATTCTGTTTATGTGTGTAGACACTCTTTTTTTCTTGATAAATCTGGTTAGAGGTTTATCTATTTTGTTTATTTTCTCAAAGAACCAGCTCCTGCATTCATTGCTTCTTCCTGTTGTTTTATTCTTCTCAATTTTATTTATTTTTGCTTTAATCTTTATTATGTCCCTCCTTCTACTGACTTTGGGCCTCATTTGTTCTTCCTTTTCTAGTTTCATTAATTGTGAGTTTAGACTGTTCATTTGGGATTGTTCTTCTTTTATGAGGTGGCCTGTATTGCAATATATTTTCCTCTTAGCACAGCCTTCGCTGCATCCCACAGATTTTGTGGTGTTGAATTATTGTTGTCATTTGTCTCCATATATTGCTTGATCTCTGTTTCTATTTGGTCATTGACCCATTGATTATTTAAGAGTATGTTATTAAGCCTCCATGTGTTTTTGGGCTTTTTCGTTTTCTTCGTGTAATTAGAATGATATCTTTTGGAAAATTAACACTTTAATTTTGAACATCCTGATATATAAACCAATAAAATGTTCCTAGAAAGATCTGTGGTGCTAACATATAATATTTTTAAGTTAAAAGTATAATTTTCATGAAAATATAAAGTGAAGATGTGTCAAAGATTTTATCAGAACTCATTAATTAATGAGGGACCAGTAAGTTATTAAGACAGAAGAGAATTGGAAGAACATATTTTTATCAATAAATATCAATATTGTAGTGATTATATACACACATACAGTCAAGAATGCTGAAATGAATTTGTGAATAAATATAAAACTGGTTAATATTCTATCGGGCAGCAAAATACAATGTTTGCTCTTTCCCTGGTCATCTGTCACTGAACTTATACTGAGGCCCAATATCTGGGAAACAGATGCCTCCACATTATCACTCTGTAACATCTCCCTAAGTGTGCGCCTCCCCACACCAGATAGAATAGATTGGAATGAGGAAGGGCAAACGTGTAGTTTGAAGAAAGCTTCTCCCTTCACTCGCTCCTGCTGTGTGTGCTCCATACCGTGAAATACTCCACTAGGACAAAGTGTCTTTCCTTATTCTTGAAAATCATTCAACTTCCTCCTTTCCCCATCAGTAAAGCTTATTTTCCGTTGTCCCATTCCTACATGTTGCAAGAATGTAGACTTGCTTTTTTTTTTTTTTGGCTCATTTAAGGTGTTAAGTGTATTCCATTTTTTGGCAAATGTATTTTTAGCTTATTGGGAGTCTTCATTGCCTTAATGCAAAGAAATGACCAGTGCAGGGAGTTCAGGCAGGATGGTGAGTGGGAAGGAGCTATGTTTTGACATCTGTTCAGCATTTCCTGACAATCTGGTGAGGGCAGGTAGTGTGTATTAGGTGCCGTCGAGGAAATCACGTTGCACAAGGCTTGGTCCTTGCTCTCACCTTTTGGAAAGTGAAATAAAGTATTTACACTGATGCCTATAATGCAAGACATGTCCTTTCTTTTGCATATTATGAGATTTTTAAATTATAGAAATGATGGGCAGTCAATGAAGAAAATTGTGAATGAGAGAAAAAAAAATTATCCAGAGTTCTACCACCCAAACATAACCATTAATATTTTAGAGGAATCTCTTCCAGTTGATTTTTTGTTTTTTGATGGTCACTTTTCCTTTTCTTTTTTCCTTTTTTGGTTTTACATACTAGTCATTTTAACAAATATATGGTTTTGTATCTTTTTTAAAATATGCAGTGTTATATATTTTAAGTCCTCTGCATGGTTTTATAGATATCTGGTTAGTTTTTGGTTTGTTCCATGGCCTGTATTTTGAGAGCAGCCTCTCTCCTGCTCTACATGATTATGGCTAGCTGATCACAATACCCCACTCTTCTGGAAAGAGAAATTGGTCTAAGAATGGGCTTGTGACCTGTCTAAGAAGTGCCAACCTCGTTTTGGGAGATTGATAAGAATGTTCAAGAGGGAGAATTTTCTGAACTGCCAGGGATCATATTTCCCACCACATGCAGCAACTCCACTTGAGAATAAAAGAACTAAGAAAAGGAGGAGAAAGAGAGACAAGAGAACACTGTTTAAGCATCTGAATATAGACATGCTGAAGCCAGCTGGAACTATATAGCTTTGTGAGCAAAAATATTTTATTTGCAAATGAAGAATGCCAAGAAAGGCCAGGGCGGGGCTGGAGGCTGGAGCCAGTGATGAAGAGGAGGACTAAGCCAGTCATTGTGTTGTTTTCCAGTCAGATAATGAAGCAAGATTTGACACTTTGGACAAAAAAAAAAAAAGTTTTATTTGCTTAAAATAAGCAAAATGGGGTTTCTGCCACCTGAAACCAAAAAGTTCTGATGATACATGTGATTACATACCCTTAATAATCAACATTTAAAAATATTTGGCTTTTTGTGCAAAGACCTAATTTGCAGTAACAGTAATAATTTGGTCATAACAAAAAGGGTTCCCGTAGTAGGATTTGGGAAACTTCCTCCCATTTATTTTCCATGATATTCTCCTTGCCACCCTCCCTCCCTTCTTTTTATTCTCCTTCCAGGTTTATTCTCACCAAACAAATATTTATTGATTGGTTATTAACTATGTGCTGGCCATAGTGCTAAGTGCAAGAGCTGATAAAACAGACTTGGTCTCTGCCTCCTTGGAGCTTATGAGCTCACAGACTTCCTTTTCCCTGCATTGTGTAACATTGTACAGTACTGTATAGGAATTGTTGCATTCTTCTATGTTCTACCTTGAGTCATAAATGGAAATGCTTTTTTAAACAGCAGATCATATTAATATGCTAATGCTATTTAAGAAAAACTTTTATGATCCTGAGGCAATTACAGTAATGATTATGTAGGTATTAAACAGTATAAGTCAAATAGTAAGTAGAAGCCTTTAAAATTGACAAATGCTGTAAATATTTATGATACTACATAACCTGTTGACTTATTTGCTTATGAAATACCTATGCCTTAAGTTTCCCTAGTTTTTTGAGTAGACACCAAATTATTTTCTATGTATTAATAATAATTAAATCAGTGCAGAAATGCCACAAGTACAGTATGTCTGGTGAGTGGAAATAAGTAAAATGAATGTTATTTATGGAAGAAGATTATTCCACGTTTTTTACAGTTGCCCCTAGCATGAAATATAATTAATCCTTTCAAAATGTTTTGACTAAAATAAATGGTGTTAACCTCCCCTGAAGTTACATATTACATAAAATGAGGCTTTATTACATAAAAACTTATGTAATATTTTTAGAATGAAATACAAAAGCATTTTGTAAGGTGATGATAAATATATTTGAAAGTAGCAAACTTCAGTTCGAAGCCATTATAGAAAAGTTGTTTTCTCAGAAGTAAAGGTAGACTCTCTCTCCTCCCATACAAGTGTGCAGGGGCACTGTAGAGTAAGTCTGGCGTTCCCGCCAGGAGTCTGGCTCTCCAAAAGGGCTAAGGGTTACTGCTTCTTGCCTTTCAGGCAGGATCTATGTGCAATGACAGCAGAGATGTTGGGGGTGGGAGGGAGGCGGTTGTGTAATCTGGGGGTGGTTCAGACCTCCTGGAAACTGTGCCTTCCCTCATTACGTCAGGAGAGGAGAGGTGGTTCTGATCCTTGTGCTTGGCACAGCGACAGAAGTACATGGCTCAGGTGTGTGTCCTGTTGCTTTGTGCCCTCTGGAAGAGATGGCCATTAAAGCCGCCCTCTGATAGGTCAGTTGCATACAGTTCAGACTCTTAACCAAGGGTAGCCAGGGATTCTGGGATTCTGGGGCTGGCCTGTTGAGACACAAGTAACACACCGAATATTTTTAAATAGATGAAAGCCAATCATATGTTTCAAACCTACCATTGACAAATAATTTTCAAACTTGACTGTACATTAGAATCAGCTGGGGAGCTTTTAAAAGTCTAGGCTGTACCCAAGGCCAGTTCAGTCAGAATCTTGGAGGGTGGCATCTGGGCATCAGGAGTTTTGAAAGCTTCCCTGGTGATTCCAATTGGCAACCAAGATTGAGAACCACTGCATTAGAATCTAACTGCCAACAGCTGTATTAGGATCAAGTATTAACACCTAAGGCTTCTTTTTTAAGGCCTACAGGCTTTGATTGCATTAGGGGATGCCTTTGTGACTAAGGAAAATAAAGCCTTTCTACAAAGTGGCACTTGGTTGGAGAATTTCAGAGAGAAAGACTATCCTGCCTTCCAAGGACCTTATTATATTATTTTTATTCTTCTTTTCTTGTTATATTGGTTCTGTATTTACTCTCACTTTTTGCTCTTCTTGGGGCATGCTTACCTATGGCCACTGGATCACAGTGTGTGTGTGTGTGTGTGTGTGTGTGTGTGTGTGTGTGTGTGTGTGT
>JAQQAC010000477.1:10951935-11040476 GCA_029783875.1 Phataginus tricuspis
TGTGTGTGTGTGTGTGTGTGTGTGTGTGTGTGTGTGTGTGTGTGTGTAAAAGAACATCAATTTTGAGTTCAGTGCTACCTTTACTTACCTGGGGTTGCTTTGTATTTCTACCAAAGCACAGGACAAAGGCGGAAACCACAACTTGAACTGGGGTCTCCAGAGTTTCAGACCATAGCTGCTCTCAATGTCCCAGGCTTTTCCACCCACCTGTAAGGGAAGGGAATGTCGAGATCAGCTTGCCAACCTGGAACTTGGAACATAGGTTAAGTTCCTGAAGGGGCTTCATTCACCCCCCCAACACTAGCAATTAGGTAGAGGATCCCACCTTACCTTACAGCTACCCTGAAAATGCCATTACCTTCAAACACCCTCAAAAGAGGAATTGGTGAAAGGCAAAATATTTTTCAAAAACTAAAGATATTTCCTTTAAGACTCTACTTCAGAATTAACAGGCTTTTAATCCAACATTGCCCTGCACCCAAATCCACTTTATGCCCAATAAGCACATGGATTTACAGTAAAAGTTCATATATTCAATCTGTAAATAAATTGGGATTATGATTTAGAAAGTCCACAGAGGTTCAGGTAACTATCACTGACTTTCCTTCTGTTCATGGGAGCTCTGTATTTCAGAGTAGAATCAAAGAGGGAGTTTGGACTTTCATATTAGAAGGATCTAGATTTGAATCTCTGCCTTGTAACTCGCTCTGACTCTGGCCACTTTATTAAACTTTTCTGTTCCTCAGTTTCTTTGTACAGTGCCGTTATATGTGCAGTTTTTGGTACAGGATGGGGAGTCATATTTAATATTAAAGTTTTAATATTTTTTAAAAGCCTGAGGATTTCTATCTTAAATTCCCCAGTAATAATCTATAACCACTGAGTTCCCACACTTGATGGGAAAGTCCATGAAAGTGGGAATTCCTATCATTTAGCTTACGGCCTGGAATTGAGGAGGTGATCAATAAATATTTGCCCTCTGTTGTACAATGTGTGCAAAACTTGTTATGTGAACAAATGTCTTTACTATGACATGAAGGAATTTTGGGACACCTAATGATGAAGTAAATTATAAAAACACAATCTCATGTTTCCCATTTAAAGACATTAACTTGTTCTTCCCAGTTTTCTTCTGTTATTCTTTTTTCAGGATGATTCTGTAGCATACTGATTAAAGGTGTGGGCTGTGTAACCAGAGAGGAACACTACCTAGTTTTGAATCCAGACTACATTACTTACTAGCTGTGCAGAAGTAAATTAGCCATTCTGTTTCTCAATTTTCTCATCCATAAAATGGGTATAATAACTCCCATCACACAGAGCTATTGTTGATGGTTAAATGAGCTAATACATGAAAGTGCTTAGAATAGTGCCTGAAACACAATATGAGTGTTAGCTTTTCTAGTTCCTTCCCTGGGTCAGCCAATGCTGATTACGCCATTATCCTTTAATTTTCAGGTGTAGGATGAATTGTCTCTTTTGGGCCCTCCAGTTCCTGGTGAAGTGGGGTTTTTCCTGACTTTGCTCTAATTCACCAGATTGGCATCCCAGTGTTAACACTGTTCTTTCACCACCACCAACTGGCGTTGTCAGCAACATATCCTGGGCTTGAGTGGCTGGAATTGCTCCAAGGTATTTCCTGCTTATAAAGTTCCCCTCTGATCAGTTTCCCTTCAGTGAGCTTCTCATCAGCAAGCATTTTCTTTCCACCCCTGCTCCTTGCTGGAGCTTGTCTCCTCTAAATTAGTACATGCTGGAACATCTCCTGTGGTTTCTCCAGAAAGTCTTTAGCCCTTCAGAAACCCTTCTCCGCAAGTCCTCAATCTGCCTGCCAGACCCAGAGGACATACCTACCCCCCTTCCCTACCATCCTTTCACAAGTCCCCAATCCTCACTCCTTCCCGGGCAGAGTGCACAGTAGCTCTGGTGGAGGTTTGGTTGGAGTCTGAGGTACGACCCTTCAGGGTGTATGCAAGGTATCTAATTACTGCCTGGAATGAGAATAGACTACCCTGCTCCCTGCCCTGCAAAAACCAAACAACAAAAGCAAGAAATGCGACAAACTGGGGCTCTTGGGCAGCAGGACTGATTTCCAGAACAGCTCCACGTAGCAATTGCGTAGCACGGAGTTCGGGCTCCACAAACGTGTGTGGAATACAGGTCTGGCCCAGGCCCAACTCCAGGCGGCAGTCTGGGAAGGAAGGCCTGCTGGGGCTCGAGTAGGTACTTAATTCTGGGGATCAGGCCCCGTCCCCTTCTTTTGTGTGCTTAACTTGATCTGCCCGAGGAGAGGGCGGCAAGTATTTCATTGTGGATTCCTAAGCATGTGTGAGGAAATGTTTATTTCTTGCTCCCTGATAGCGTAATCTAGCAAAAAAAAAAAAAAAAAAAAAAAAAAAACGTCGCTAGAGAGCCATGAAAAGAAGAAAAAAATGGAGTGGCTATTTGCTAAAAAGAAAGGAAACAGAACAGGAGGGGAGAAAACATGGCTATTGCTGAGAAGTGGCGAAAGCTGTGATTCCTAATCAGTTTCCGTTTTTCTCCGTGGTGTCCGTCATGCTCCGGGCGCATTCTCTAACCCGGCGTCTGTCTGTTATGTGGCAATGGCTCACGCTCCGGCTCCCCCGGCGTTCTGGGACAGGATCACGGGGACGGGGAATTTGCTTCTGGTCTTCTCTCCTCAATTTGACCTCCCCAAAACGTCTATATTCTTCAACCCAAAGGCTGGGGAGGGGAAAGGATTGAAACGTGCTCTGCTGCTGTACAAATTCCTCATTCAACCAAGATGAACGTCTCCAAATGTGTTACAACTTTTGGAGAGAAAGAGTGAAAGAGGGAGGAGAGGAGGGAGATGAGAGAATTTAGGAGAAAGAGATAAGGAGAGGGAGAGGGACGGCAAGTGGGCATTAGGTAAAGTTCCTGTGCTCTTGTATGATTTTTAGAGGACATTTTAAAGAATTTGTGTGCCCTTTTTAGAATTCCATATAAAGCTAAATCTGAGACAAAACATATCTAAATATACACTGGGAATGTCATATGATGTTCAGAAGGTTATCTAAATGAAGGAGGCGTGTCTGGGTTACTAAATTCCTACTGTGTATTTTTAAAGCTCTATCACTGAATCATAAGACTAAATACTTCTAAATACTGATAAGCAGCAATTTAGCAATCTTAGAGATAACCATCAAAACATTTCGCTGTACAAAGTTACCTTACTATGAGTTTTCAAACTGTACCCTTGGGTATTAAGGTGGGGAGGAATGAGCACCCAGTGGTCAGGGGTCTCAGGGGTGTACTGCTCACTAGCACATGGCGTACATCTCCTCCGGGTCTTCGGTGAGGCCCGAGGGAGCATTTACACCGCAGAGGCACCAGGGCTCTGTATCGGTTTTTCTTGGAGAGCCCCGTGTTCAGCGGAGTGTGTTACCAGCACACCCCCTGCAGCAGATCTGCTTTTATTTATAGAGAATGTCTGTGTAAAATAAGCTTTTAAAAAAGGTTTTATGGCCACGAAGTTTGAACACCATACCTTAGTTGGATGTTTTCTTCTTTTCTAATATCATAGTGAATATTATGTAGATCTTCCTTGACCTCCAATGGGGATATGTTCTGATAAAACGGACCTAAGGTGAAAATATAAGTGGAAAATGCATTTAATACACCTAACTCACTAAACACACACACACACATATATGGTAGAACACTGTAAGTCCGGGAAGAGGAAATCCCGGGGCAAAATACCTCTAAAACCGAAATCAGTCAAAGGGAGGAATAAAGTTTAAAACCCATTTATTGCTTACAAACTGCAGCCTGGGGCCATTTCTCTCTCCTGCTCCAGCAAAAGCCAACCAGCCCTCCCCTTAATCTCTCAGGTTCAGATAAACCCTTGGTTGCCCAGGTAATTGCCCATTGATATGGAGAAGAACCTTTCTCCACGCCGAGGAACGCCTATTGATATGCAGATGCACTAAAGCCGTGCTTCTCTCCACCCCTGAGGAAGCACTAAAGCCAGGAGAGATATTCTGGAAATATTAGTTTTACCCACAAATGTATATATAATATATGTATATAAGGTAGGACCAGCCTACCTTAAATGTGTTCAGAATACTTACATCAGTCGACAGTTGGGCAAAGTCCTCTAACACACAACCTATTTTATAATGAAGTGTTGACTGTCTCATGTAATTTACTGAACACTGTACACAGCATGAGAAGCACGATGGCTGGACGGGGACAGGATGTTCATAAGCATATGGGCTTTTACTCCGGTGATCTGGTGGCTGCTGCAGGGCTGCTGCTGCCCGGCATCACAACAGAGATCCCGCTGCATGTGGCTTGCCTGTGATCAAAGTCCAAGACTCCAAGTACATTTTCTACTGAATGCAAACCGCTTTTGCACCATCGTAATGTTGAAAAATTTTAAGTCGAACCATCCTAAGTCAGGGAGCATGTGTAATTTGAAGGACTATGAATCATTTTATTATTTTACATCACTGTTTAAGAGACTTCAGTACTTTTATTATTTACTAAAACTATAGCAGTTACATTACATTATGTATCATTAGTGTTCTAATAAATCTATGCAAAATGACAGTTTAAAGTATTTTAAAATGTTTTAAGACCTATCAAAAGAAAGAAAAACACTTGGTTGTAAGGTTGGAATTTAGTAAATTTAGCCTTTATTGGATTAGTCAGTTAAGTAATTACAGAAATGGATGTGTTCCAGAAAAATGCCACTCCTCTGTGTTTTATGTGTCAGGGAGCAGTTAATATTTAAGTTCCTGTTAACATTTTGTTCCTTTTGGGTTATGGTATTGGAATACTGTATTGCTTTATTCCAGATTACTTTTGGTCCCTAATTCATTTCTGCACCTGCTGCTGTAGTGACTCCCTAAAATTGCACTTTGAGAACCACTATGGCCAACCATGTTATCATTAAGTAAGGGTGACTGAAGCACTGGGTCAGTCTCCTGAGGTCTCTACCTCACTCCTCTTGCTGTTCTTTTCTCAGGCTTTGTTAGATCAGATTTCAGGCCACTATTTAGGCTATTTTTTACTGTGGTCTCTTGTCCCATGGGGGCCAGCTGGCTTAGGGGATGGATGATGTCAAGACTTGAGCTGGGCGTACGAGGAGGGAGAGAACTCATTTCATGTTAATGGCCTAGTGGAAGCTCTGCATTGGGGTTTTAGGCATATGGTTCTTTGATTTCCCATTTCTCATTGCTTTTAAATGTCTTTCCCAGGGTCTATGTGGAGGAGAGGTGGCTGGGCTGGGGCAGGAGTTGGGCATTTGGAATCCCTTGGCTTATAGCATGAACATCACTCCAATCAGGGCCTCCCTGTGTGGCTGCCTGGTTTGGATCACAGTTCCCTACCCAGTCTCTTCCTGGGCCAGGCTCTGAGACAGGGCATCTTTTTCTGATGTACACATAGGAACTCTGCAGCCTTGTTTTTTGACCTGATAGCAAATCCTGCTTAAGCCCCTAACAGTGATGATCCCATTAGGTACACGGATTCTGACCCTGTGTCCCAGTTTCCTAGGACTGGAAAACACTCCTAAGAATTACTCCAAGTGTTCACTTTGGCAGCATATGTGTAAGAACTGGACTGATACAGAGAAGATGAGCATGATGGGTGGTTGTCACTGGTCTGGGGTGGGGGGGGCATGTGAAATGGCTGAAAGGGGTCAAAAGTTACAAACTTCTAGTTATAAGATGAAAAAGTCATGGGGCTGTAATGTACACAACATGGTGACTATAGTTAATAAAAAACTGTATTGTATATTTGAAGGTCACTAAGATTGCAGATCTTAAAATTTCTCACCACAGGAGAAAAAAATCTGTAACTGTGGTGGCCGGTGTTAACTAGACTCACTGTGGGGATCATTTTACAATATGTGCAAATATCCAATCATTATGTGTACATCTGAAACTAATACAACGTTCTATGTCAATTACACCTCAATTAATACATTTAAAAAAAGGAATTATTTGGAGAGAGGAAAGTAAATTGGTCCCTGCGTCATGCAAATAAGGCTCTCCTCCTTACCTGAGAATGATGAGATATTTTCTTGGGAGTCGTTTCTGCATCTCACACATACCCCCTTCTGATTTGGCAGACTTGTCTGGATGTGTTTGGATTTAAGTAGCAGACCCAGTTTGAGTCCATTGCCAGGGGCCCCTCAGGCTTCTGCAGGGCCTGCCCCTCCAGTTTGATGAGCATGCCCAGGCACGCTTGAGCTCCACCAAGGGAGGACAGATTTCTCAGTACATAAATGAAGGAGGGAATCCGGAAAGGAAGCAGACGTCCAAGAAAGGAGAATGAGAGGGCAGTGTGACACTGAGCCCCTCCCTGTTTCAGGTCCTCTTTTGATTTTCATTTTGATAGTTAATTTGGTACAAAAACTGCCTTACACCCACCGGTCTGCCTCTCTTCTCTCCACATATTGGACCATAAACACTCTGGGGGCCTAGGTGTATAGCACACCAAAATGCTTAAGAAACATTTTTGATGGTAAAAAGAATGTTTAACAACTTTCTCTATACAAGGAGTAGTGACCAAAAATGAACTTAGATGTGAAACTAAAACAAAAAAGCTTTTCACTTTGCTTTGAACTGGATGCATTGTTAAAAGAACAAGGCTCTTTCTGCTGCATGACATAGTTCCACTGTAACCCGTTCCGCCAAGTGTGTTCAGTGACTGTCTTGGGAACTGGATCAGCTGTGATGGGCACCTTTAGGGATGGCAGTGCTAATCCCAGCTGCTGCCTTCAGCTCAGACACTGTGGGAAGGCAACTCCCCAAAGTCAGAATTGATCACATTTAGTTCTGGTCATTGCAAGAAACAATGAATGTACAACCAAACTCACCATCTCTGTATCTCGTATTTCTAGGACTATAACTGTGATATCATAGCAGCTAATATAAATTTGATTTTTCTGGTGTTTCTTTAAAAGTCACCAGATGAGCAAGTGCATGGAATTAATATGAATAGTGTCATTTCAAATCTTGTTGAAGTTAAAATGAGTACTGTTATCGCAGAATCTCTTACCAAATCAGGGATGTTGGGGAAGAAAAAAGCCCCTCCCCAACAACAAAATTAATTCAGGTAGCAAAATGCCAGGTTTCAGCTCCAGGCAAGTTCACTATAGATTCTGTGAGACCGAATAACAGCAACAGAACTTTGGGGGGGAAAAAGGGTTTATACCACGCTTTATTCTCATGGTGTGAGGTCAAGTGCTAAAATCATGTCTGCCTCTGGTAAATCTTCCATCTGTTTCGGTCTCTGCCTCAGCACAGAGCACTGAGTGGAGCTCTTTCTATAGTAACACAGTCAATAATAGCTTATTGCCAACATGTGTGCAAGCATGTGCCTGCAAGCATTGCACATGCACAGTGGGCAAGTAGATTAGGGTACGTGAAGATCCTGGTCATGGTAACTTTCATTTTCCATACACTCCACCCCTTCAGTATTCTTGCTTCACAATCTGTGTGCCCTCAATCTTCCACAATGGTCCCCGTGCAAGAAAGCTGGAAACTTGTAACAACAACAAAAAAAATAATAGTTCTCAAGCCTGAGATCAATTGCCACCAAGTGGTCATTCCAGCTGTATTCGACCCAGTCCCAATTCACAATTAGCACTTTCCACAGGAGGCCAGTAGCGGTACTGATAGGGAGCTCCATGAATGCCCAGAAGGAAGACATGCTGGCAGTTTTTGCTAGGGTGTGAGCCCAGTACATGAAGACGTTTAGAAGATACTAAATTTAAGGTCAATAAGACATATATTTTAATGACACCAACATAGACAAATCTTGTCCATCAGGTAGGATGCATACAAGAGAGTGGTTCTGTGATAGGACTGTGGCAGGAAGGGGGTCCCGTCCAGGTCTAGTATACCATACCTTTATCCCTCTCCCTGTAGCGGTTAGCAAGGGGTCTACATATAGTGCTATTGGAGGGGCATGCACTGGCAGTGAAGATAAAACAAAACTCCCTAGTAAGATGCTCTTACCTTCTTGTCATTTAGAGTATGCTACCATGATCTTTGCGGGCCACTCTGCTGTTACTCAGGAATACATAGGAGGCCAGCCTCCAGGCCTTGTCCATAAGGTGCCAGGAGGGCCAGCCATGGTCCTTGTGTTGAGACGTCCAAGGCCACATCCACTGAGTGGAGTCTCCAGAGTTTATTGCCGTTGGTACTGGCAGCAAGATGTTATTCTGATGACCAAACGTCGGCTTCAACGATTCCTCACCAATATAATGGTACGGCCTCACTGTTGGTGGTTTCTCCCATGTAACCAAGTCCTGGGCTACAAATCCATGACAGATGGTGGGGCTGTGGAGGTATCCCTGTGGGAGGATGGTGAAAGTCCATTGCCATCCTTCCCATGTGAAGGCAAACTGTTTCTGACTTTCCTGTGCTATGTCAGTGGAAAAGAAGGCATCAGCAAGATCCACAACATAATGATATGTCCCTAGTTGATTACTGAAGGTGTCCATAAGGTTTCAATAAAAGGGATGGCAGCATGCAGAGGGAGTATGACTTTATTCGGTTCTCTGTAATCCAGTCATACACCAGGAGCTGTCTGGCTTTTTTACTGGCTATACCAGGAAATTAAAAGGGATATGGATGAGTGTTATAATACCCACCTTCTCCAGTTCCTGGAAGCTTTCCCAATTATGCCCTCCAGGCAATTTGTATTGCTTGGTATTAGTCACCTGCTGAGACCCAGGCAAATATACAGGTGGGTGCTTAGCGTGTCCCCTCAGAACTAGCTTCACCACACATTTCCTCAGTCTGAACTCATCTGCAGTGGTCTGCAACCATAGGCCCTGCAGGATATCAATCCCCAAAATATATTTGGGAATAGGAGAGATTTTTCACAGTATATTCCTTTGGGAGTGGACACCCTATTCCCAATAGGATTTGGGCTTGTTTCACTCTGATAGCCTTACCCTGTGTTCATCCATAACAGTGGGAGTCCTGAGAAACCACTCAGGGTTGCCATAAATCAGTGAGCATTCAGCTCCTGTGTCTACCAAAGCCAGGATATGCTGTACATTCACTGGTGACCAATGAATAAGCATTTCAACATATGGCCTCTGGTCCCCACCTGGTCCCCCAAGACAGGTGCCTTGAATAACCCCCCCCCAATCACATTATATCACCCAATTGTCTTCCCGTGCAGGTCCCGGTGAGGTCAGCTCACTCTCCAGCACGAAGTTCTGCAGGCATACAGGCCAGACTTGTGGCTTTGTCTCTGGTTTCTGTTTCTTGGTCCTCAGCAGCTGAAACCATTGCTCGGCTTCAGTTGTTGCCACAGCTCCAGTGAGGTTCTGTTTGACTTCCCATCCAATTTCTCTTTATCTGCTCCTGTCTTTATTAAATCAATCCACCTCGTGACCTTCACAGGGCCCTTTGAGGCCTTCCAGTCAGTAGCAAGCTGTACTCCCTTCCGCGCCCACATTGCTTGAGCCTCCTCCAAATCTGCCACAGTATGGGTAACTGCATTTATGGGTTGCCCTAAGTGAGGAGCAAGAATGACCATTAAGAGCCCAAAGAGGGATGGGGTTCTGTTTACAGCACCATATCCCTCATCCCCATGGGAAACAGCTCCTCGTCTGGGCCATGATTTACTGAGTTATAAATGGCCTTTTTCATGTTCAACTCCTGTAACAACTGTTAGAGCTCCGCATATGTCTGCCATCTAGTGGGGGAACACGGTAAGTCACCCAGAGCGGACCATCCAGTGCGAAGGGTGGCGGTCAGCCGTTTGAGAGGGGAATAGGTTGGGGGGGTGGGAGTCTGGTGCGCATTCTGCAGTTATGGCTACAGGGCAAGATGAGTTGTCAGGGAAGCCAGTTTTCCCAGTCTGATCCAGACAGGAGGATACCATCCATCCCTACAGCCCAAATGGGCAAAAGACAGGCTGATATGGACTCCGCCGGCTTCTGTCAACACCGGGAGCCCAGATCCACCAGCTCAGCCTGTGTGTGTGGGCGGAATGTGGAGTGCTCCATGACCTAGGAAGGGGTCTGTACCTCTTCTGGAGGAACCCGCGGTTGCTGCGTCTTTATTTTCTTGACTACAACTGAGGAGTCAGTGCCTCCACCACAACCTCTACTTCCTCGTCCTCCTCTGACATATCCCTCAGCACTTCTGGCGCTGATGGCAAATCTCTCCTCACTCCCAGCACCATCATCCCAGTCACCACTACATCATCTACCTTCTCCACAGCACCTCGTGGCAATGCCATCTCAATCTTCAACAAATCTTTTACCTCCTTCACAGCACCTCACAGCTTGCGTTCTCATGCTGCGTCTTCTCATGCTTCTCGTGGGAGTACATCCTTCTTCTTTATGGCCTTTCTTAAAACTGTAAGAAATAGCCAACCCATGGCTCCCACTGTCATGCAGGTATCCCGCTTAAGGATTTTCCAATCTTGTGGAGGGCCTCCACCACTGCTTCAGGCATCACCTCCATCTCCCCCAGTCCTGGAGAGAGACCCAATCCTCTAGGAGGAATGGCACCTTGGACAACATGCCCACTGAGGGATACCCAAGTGTCTCCTTACCCATAGGGGCAGCCTGTTACAGTACTTCTCCCATGAGGGCAGCCTATTCTGTTCTTTGGTTTGCAACAAATCCTGCCAACTGTGCCAATTGTCGCACCAGATTTCAGCTCTGGGCAAGTTCGTTCTGGATTTGGTGAGACTGAAAAACAACAGAACTTTGTGGGTAAAAGGGTTTATAACAAGCTTTATTTTCACAGTGGCAGGTCAAGTGCTAGTATCATGTCTGCCTCTACCAAGTCTGCAATCCATCTCTGTCTCTGCTTCCATGCAGAGCATTGGGTGGAGCTCTTTATATAGCAACACAGTCAATGATAACTCACTGCCAATATATATACAAGCCTGTGCTTGCGAGCATTGCACATGCACAGTGGGAAAGTAGGTTAGGGTCAGGTGAGGATCCTGGCTATGGTAATTCCATTTTCCCTACAGATAGCCTCAATCTCTCATCATCCACATTGATTAATAATCTAATTACTTTTGCATTTTTATTAAAAAATGGTGATGGGTAGGCAGTGCAGTCCTATCATCAGCCTCCATTTACAAAAGGAGTTTTTGAGAATTCAGAGCAGAGTGGTAACACCCTGTTCTCCTCTTATGTAGTGAAACAGCCTATAATTTTTGGCTGAGCCTTATCCAGTCTTTATCTGTTCCCCTTCTCTTGCCACTTTAGGTGTAGCCCTGTGACCATGTTCCGGCCAGGGGGGGCTAAGGGGAAAGGAGAGCACTTCTGGGTGCTTCCTGCTCTCTGCTCCCTGGAATTCTAGAACATGAGCCATGGCCATGCACACCTGAACATCAAGACAGAGGAGCTTGGTCCCTAACACCATGGATCACTGTATGGCGCTCCCACTCAGACTTTTATGTAAGAAGGAAATTTAGTCTCTGGCTTAGCACAATAAGAGTTTGTTTCTTGATCATGACCCTTGTCCAATGTTGGTCAGCAGGGGCACTGTGTTCATTACAGGTGCTCAGAGCCTGGGCTGGAATGTTCCATTTCAACCAATGCTTCCACTCTTCCCAACACAGGCAAAGGGAATGTAGTGATTTATACACTCTTAAAGATCCCACCCAGAAATGACACATGTCACTTTGTTGGTAACACAAGTTACGTCTCCATGCCTAACGTCACAAAGGGTAGGGAAGTATAAAGTCTTACTTTGTGCCCCTAAAGGGGCAGAATCAGAATATGTGAATTGTCCTGATGGCTACTACAATTTCTATCTTGTTTCAGCCACTTGCAGCTTCACTGAATCCCAACCAGTACAGAATGACCACATCAATGCTGTGATTAGTAGGTTTAAACCAAGTGCTGTAAGGGAGGTTGTTGCTGAGCGTCTCCCTCATACTCTGCAGGATTTTCAGGGATTGTTTCCTCCCAGAGGTTTTTCTGGGAAGGAAGAGCCCCCATCTTTCTTAAGATTCCCAGTACCCCCATCGCCCAATCTCATTTATAGTTATCCTTGCATCATTAATATCTAGTACATTGGAGATAAATCTCTATGAATTCCCACACCTATAGTTTACATTGTCATTTCTAGCTCCTTCTAAGTCTAGGAAATACTTCCTGTTCTTTAGAAAAGAGAACTCTATTCTTGCTCTATTCTGCTTTGTTTCTACATTTAAACCTTAGTTCTAGAGATTTTCCCCAGCGGCTAAATATGTCCTTAGCTTCCTCAATTAGGTAAACATTTTCATTTGACCCCACTACACCTTGCAGATACATAGACAAATGGGTTGTTTACAAACTATTTTCTTTATTTCTTCCTGTTCACACTTTCTAAACTCCCCATAATGAGACAGTGATTCAAACTGCTCCACTGAAACTGCCCTAAAAGCCACTGATGATTTTTATCAAAAAGCCTTTGTCAAAATGTGGATAAAATGAGAGTTACTGTGGCCAGGAATATCACCTGGCCCTGGTTGACTAACTCACTGCATACCTGTGGGCAATACATGGCTGTTGACTATATAAAGAGCTCCTCCCAGTGCTCTGGGCATGACATGGTGGCACAGCTACAAGGCTGCAGGAGAGCAGAGCAGAGGCTGGAGTGATGGCAGCGCCGAGGACAGAGGCCCAGAGGATGGCTGTGTGGGACGACTGTGCAGAGAGTCCCAGAGGACGGCTGTGTGGGACGGCTGTGCAGGCAGAGAGGCCCAGAGGATGACTGTGCAGACAGAGGGGCCCAAAGGACAGCTGTGCAGACAGAGGAGCCCAGAGGCAGAGACTGGATTGTTGCATGCAGACTTGCTCTGAGTGAACAGGATTTTAATGACTGACCTGCCACTGTGGAAATAAAGTTGGGTATAACCCTTTCACCCCAAGAAGGTTTTACTGTCAATTTCTTTGGTCACATTTAATCCAGAGCAAACTTGCCTGGGGCTGAAACCCATTGGCAAGACACCAAATCTCTGGAATTCCCTGAAAACCTGCTTTCATATAGTAGGATAACAATAGTAGATAAACGTAATCAGAGGTTTTGTGAACATAGTAGACCTTCATTAGCATTTGAATAGTTCAGGAATGTAGTCTGATCTTCTACAGGTAAAATCCTATGTCGGTCTCCTACTGCCCCCAAATGCAGAAATCATCTGTGGCAGAAAGGCTCATTTTTTTTATATCAGCCCTATTCTGTAACACATCCATTAGATTTGTAATCCAGAGTGTTTATTTACTGTGTGTAGGTGTCACCTAGAAGCAGGCACAGCTCAGTAAAAAATTTACAAAATCAGGTTGGTCTCATGGATAACAGTTTTATAGGCCATGGACAGAGGAAGTCTCTTCCGTTACCAGAGAGCTAGCCCATCCAGAGTGGCCAGCGCTTGCTCTTTCATAGTCTCATTCTTAAGCAGGAAAGCAGTGTTGTATCAATAAGAATACGAAGGACAAAAGCAGCTCTGGAAATTCTAAGCCATAGTCTGTGTTACAGGTTTCACATGTGCATTGCATTTCATTGGAAAAAAATAATGAAACTGGTAAAAAGTCTTTATGGAACTGGAGGAAAGCATATTTTGCTGGTTTTACTTTATGTTTGAAGTTTTGGGTATAGCTCTGCCCATAAATACTGAAATGCCTAGCATAAAGAACGCAGCCTGGAGCATACCCCATAAAACTTACAGTGCAATTAAATGAGCAATTTCCACTGGAAATAAAATGGGCATGTTGAGTGGAATATGAATTAAACGGTGCATAGGACTCAGGCCTGCACTAGGCTTTGGAGAGGGACCTGCCTGTTTCAGTAGCAACTGATAGCAGTCCATCTATAGGTCAAGGCCAGAAGTAACAAAAGAGAACTAGTTAGCATGAAGATCAGGGCATTCCAAATTGTGGTTAATGTAGTTCCTCTGTCACTATATCTCCAGAGAAAGCCCAGCAAAATTACAACTGATAGCAAAGGATTATATCTGACCCTCCCTATGGCTGCTGACACACTGAGTTTCTCCACTGTGTTTGCTATACAGAATTTTGGACTCATCCCTCAAACTTCATTTTCACCTTCTGAATGTTTCCTTCTACATCAAAGTCACCCAGGCGTTAGATAAGCATTCATGATCATTTCACCAGGAAAAACAAAGCCATTTAACAAACCTCAGTTGTTATTACACATCTCACTCTGTTCCGGTGCATTTCCGGGACCTTATTTGGAGGCTAAAGGACAAAGATTCACTGACATCCTAAGGGAAAACTCAGCTCAGGAAAAGCTACAGCCCTCTGAGGCACCATGTGTATTTGTCTTACAGAGGGACTGGCTTGTAAGTACAGAAAACATGTTTATCTCATTTGCAGTTAGGGAGGGCAAGTCCTCCCAAGATAAAGTTCAGCATTCTTTCTTTGAAGAATAAGGATAGGGGCGAGGGACGGAAGGCTTGGCATTTTCCCTCCCGTGAAAGGCACAGGAAAGCTCAGAGCAACCAGCTCCTTCCCCTCCAACCCCCAGCGCCCCACCTCCACTGTCCGGGGAGGAAGTGAGCCTGGGGCAGGGCGGGGGGTGGGGAGGGTGGAATCGTCCTCGTGATTCGAATGTGTATTGCCAGCCATTTAAAACGTCTCTAAGTCAAACTATGAAGGATTTCTCTTAAAATTATGGCATTTCACTATAGTTTTTTTATGAATTCATTTCCTTTTGCCCAATCAGTGTCTGTCATTTTTCTAATTGTAGAAATGTACTACATATATATGAAATTTTCTCAAATGAAAAAAATTTCCACGGCAATATATACTTGGAATTTTTATCATGTGCTTTTGTTCTGTTCAGATCTGGATCTCGGTATGTCTTACTTGAATAATGATAATTTATGTCGTGAACCACATGCACCGTTTCCTGCTCTTTTGTTCAGGGGCCTGTTTCCCTAAAACGAGCAATTACGTGCATTTTGACGGCTCCTCCCCACTGACCTGCAGCCACGCAAGCGCCCGGGAGCGCAGCGTTCCGCTGGCACAAAAAGAGCCAAGGGCAGGATGAGAGGAAGCTGGTCTTCGGAGCATGTATGCCGAGTGGAGAGCTGATGCTAGTTACAGGAAGGAGGAGGCACGAGTGGATTAGGAACCAAAGCCGTAAGCGGCTTACCGTGCGTGACCCTGATGTGTCGGACATATCTTAGACTGAAGGCATACTAAAAAAAGCCACTTTATTTGGGTTAACAGAGCATTGCATAACCGGAAAATTATACAGTTTTGTATGTAGAGTGAACAGTTTGTAGAGGAACAAAAGACTTCCCCTTCGTTTTATTATTTGGATAAAGGAAAAAGATCCCACGAATTCTTTAATGATGGGTTTCTTGTTTTTGAAGACAAAAGCTTAGAGGCATTCAATGGAGTTATTTTCATCGAAATGGCAGCCTCTGCGCTGCTTTACTACATGTTCATAGTTAGTCATTTCATGTTTTCTTCGGATAACTACAGTCAGTTTGAAAACAGCTGTGTTAATTAGAAAGCGGTGGTGCAATATATCACCGCATCTTTAGAGCTCTGGCACCAGCTAGTGGTCGGAGCGAGGAGCTGCGTGGTCGCGCTCAAATGCAAGAAGGCGGATGTCGTCTAACTGCTTCCCTCTTTAGGCCCTGTCCTTCCCCATTCCCCCGCCTCCATCAATATAATGGGGGGTCATTGCAGTGTGGCCAGAGAGGGGAAGACGGGATTATTGCTTAAAGTAGAGAAAAATGGTGGCCAGGGCCGGAGAGGGGAAAGGCCTGGCAAATGCAGTCGTTCTGCTAAAGAATTTGAGAGGAGATCACTTATTTGAAATATTCCTGCCATGTTGATGGAGCAGCTCACTCTTTTGCCAGTGAACGTTTAGCCTTTTATTTTTCATTTGTGGATATATTTGAGTATTTTAGACATGTAATAACTGTGGAACTTCGTCACAAACACAGCACTGAGGACAGGCATGTTGTAGGCCTAAAACTGTTCATTTTTAAGCAGCAAATATTTCTTTTGTGAATGGGCCCTGCTACCTTCTCACTGGCACAACTCTAAGATGTGTAACTCTCCAGTGGTTAATAGAGCAGAAACCTCTGAAAAGGATATTTGTAACCCATACTCTATGGAAAATACATACAAATTCCAGGCAAAATCACTTTATTTGGGGTGTATGAAGTGAATTTGGGCATGGAGACCATTTTATCCTCACATTGAAATGGTTTGCGATGATCTGCAGGAAAACTGAAAACATACAGTATTTATTTTAAGGACAAAGAATCTTTGGCAGGCCAGTCTCATTTGATTAAGCCATAACCGATCTTACCAGGGTTATGGAAGGACTTCAAATGCTAATAAATAAAACTGGAAGCTGAGACATTTCTTTCATTAAATAGCTGGAGCTGTTATATAACTCTGTTACTTACTGCTAAAATCAATTACTAGTACTGATATTCGATGTGGAAGTTATTATGAAAACAAGCTAAAGCTTGTAAAGAAGAATTTTTTTTTATTCTTTTGGTATCATTAATATACAATTACATGAGCAACATTATGGTTACTAGACTCCCCCCATTATCAAGTCCCCACCTCACTGTCCATCCACATAGTAAAATGCTATAGAATCACCACTTGTCTTTTCTGTGTTGTACTGCCTTCCCTGTGCCCCCCTACCTACATTATGTGTGCTAATCATAATGCCCCTTTTTCCCCCTTATCCCTCCCTTCTCACCCATCCTGCCCAGTCCCTTTTCCTTTGGTAACTGTTAATCCATTCTTGGGTTCTGTGAGTCTGCTGCTGTTTTGTTCCTTCAGTTTTTTCTTTGTTCTTATACTCCACAGATGAGTGAAATCATTTGATACTTGTCTTAATCTGCCTGGCTTATTTCACTGAGCATAACGCCCTCTAGCTCCATCCATGTTGTTGCAAATGGCAGGATTTGTTTTCTTCTTATGGCTGAATAATATTCCATTGTGTATATATACCACCTCTTCTTTATCCATTCATCTACTGATGGACTCTTAGGTTGCTTCCATTTCTTGGCTATTGTTAATAATGCTGCAATAAACATAGGGGTGCATATGTCTTTTTCAAACTGGGCTGCTGCATTCTTAGGGTAAATTCCTAGGAGTGGAATTCCTGGGTCAAATGGTAGTAAAGAAGAACTTAAAAAAAATGTCATTCATATATCTATATCTATGTCAGTTATAGAGAACAAGGATAATCTGAAGTGAAATTTCTTATAGTAATATTTTTGGAAGGCAGATCTAGTTTGAGAGGCTTCAGGCAGGAAGACTGGTCACAATCTTACCTGGCAGTCAGATTCATGTTACTCTGTTGTTGGGAAACACATTTAAAGATCTTCTCTATGTGAAACATTAGATGGTAAAATATCTGGTCATGTTACTACTATGTGAGATTTACATAAACTACTATTTTAAGCTTATTTTACATTTTTGCTAAAAGCTGCATATTTCATATTGAAAACTCACCTGTCCTTGTTACCAACCAGGTTAAAATGCAGACATATTTTCTTTGGTTTCAGCTTCTTGTAACTCTTGGTATATAGTAAGTGTGTGGTTAAAAATCCTGAAATCTTCAGTTGCCCTGGTGATAAACAGTCTCCTCTGTATCTCTTTTATCTCTCTCTTGAGATGGGAGCTGAGCTTATATAATTGAATAAAAGTTTCAAATCTGTACCTGAAAAGGAGTATTGCTATTATTTTTTTGGAAAAAGAAAATTAATTTTAATAAGGCTCTTTCAGTGACAGTAGATTAATTGAAACTGAAGTGAGTGATAGAGTTGAACTGCCATACATTTTGAGAATTACAGCAAGAGAAAATAATTTATGCTCTTTTAAAACAGTTTTGTAGTATGTAAGTACTTATATTTTAAATGCTGAGTTTGTGATTAGGTCTATCTTTAAAAGTGTTTAATGGTTGCCTTAAAATATTTTGATGCCTGCTATAATCCTTATGTAATTTCCCATATGCTGCCAAATAAATGCTTTGAAATGTCATTCCATCATAATTTGAAACTTACTCATAAGGATTTTAAGATTTAGCATTTGAGTTTAATTTCTTATTACTTTTTGATATTATACAATTAGAAATTAACTCTATATTGCAAAATGAACATGTTTGAAGAAGGAAGGAAAACATACCTGAGTGTATATATTTTTCCTCTTTGGAGATTTCTCTGATGACTCTGAAATAGTGATAATCAGCAAATAATCAATTCACTCTGTTTGGATCCTCCTTTCCTTTTACATAGTCTATACAATTTTTACAAAAGAAACAAAGGTAGGGCTTTTATTTACAGTATCCTTGAATGTGACAGCATAAAAGCAAACTTACAAATAAACACACAGGTCATTCTGATATTCATACTTGAAAAGACGAGGCATACTAAGATGCATATATACATATAATTAAATATTGGTTTGGTCTCTAGATTACCCAGTTGCTAAATAGCACAATCTTCCCTCACAGAGTGCTACTGGAGCCCTTTGCAGACCTCCTCATTAGGAGACACTGGCACAGGATGGGGGGACACATCTGCCAGCAAAGTGCTACAGATGGTTCCCCTCATTAGCTTGCAGAACTCCAAGCAGCCATCGCGGAGGAGGCCTGGGATCTCACTTGGACAAGATATTAAGCTAGCCTCCTGTTCAATGTCATTACAGTTCTCCAAAATAATCTCCTTAGTGTGCCCTGTTGGGCTTGGGCTGGTCTATGTCTCGCACTTACACAGATTTGAGAGGGAGGCACTGTGTCCAATTTGCCAAAGGCCATTATATGAATTTCAGATTTGACAGAGATCCACAGCAAGTCGGACTTGGAAAACTTCTTAATCTAAATGCAGTGGCAGGACAGCCTTGATGCTCCCTAGAAGCTCATTAGTGTAGCTTTTTGAATTCCAGGCAATACTCACCTTCAGGTACATGCTTACTTATCACATGAAATGCATTGACAATCTCATTTCTCCTCTTCCCCTCAACGACTGATTTATTGACACAATGGCATTTTAATTTTGTTTTGTTTACCCTTTGTTTATGAATCAGCCTTAAAAGCAGGGCACCGGGCCCTGGCAACCGGAAATGTTAGTTAAGTTTAGCAGTAGAAACAGCAGGGGGAGCCCATAGTGTTTTATGCTCTGCAGTTTCTCTGGTTGGATTATTATTATAAAAATTACTATAGTTGTTTTACATTTATAACAAAGATGTTCACAATCTATGTACGCTTACAACATAGATGTTTATAATACAGACAATCACAATGTATTAGACTATTACAATTGTAGGTCACAGAGGATCAATTTTTATTCTTTAGTTATATGAAATTCTTTGGTTACCACTAAGAACAATTGATTGGCAAGAATATGGCAGTAAGAGTTTTCTTCTCTGCCTTTTAATCCAGGGAAAAACCTGTTCTGAATTTTGTTGTTTCTCAAAAAATGAAAGCACTTAATATCCCTATGTAATCTCTGTGGCTGTTCTCTGGCATTTACAACTTTTTCTTTTTCTGAAATAAAGCATAGAAGTTAGGATATACGATCTGACATATTTTTGAGATTGTGGTAGTAAGGAAGGTCATACCGCAATCACTTGGTAGTCTAATATGACTCCAACTAATTTTCGGTTTTGAAGTTAATAGAATGCAAAAGCCCAGTGACATTTAATATTGTTTTCTTATGCTTGATAGGGTCCTTGGGTCAGTAGGTTTTCACTACCATAAAAAAATCCAGAATATCTGAATGACGTTTGCTTTCTAAATAAGCCATTGTAGTGTCTCTGCACATACATTTATATATGGCAGCCATCCTAGATTATTCTGCTCTGTTGGAGGGGAAGGAACTCTAGAATGAAACTCACATACCTGCACTGGTGATTTTGCCCATAATATCAGAAAAGTCACCTCACAGTGTGAGGTTTCATAATTATGTTAAGAAGGGTTTTTGTAAACTTAAATAATTTCTATTGAATACTTTTTGAATATCATAAGAAATAGCTTAAAACCAAGCATCAACTTTATAGTGTCAAGGACATCGAGTATTGCTACAACACCTACAAATTTTTAAAAATTAAGAATTAATTTTTTTTTCTTTTTTGCCCAAATAGTGTAAGACTTAAAATTCTATGATGGTAAAAAAAAAAAAAAAAAATTCTATGATGGATCAACAATTCTGTGGATGCACATTTCTGGTTCCCTCTATGTTGAAATAAAAAAAAAAATACAGTCTCAGAGTGATCAGAAATCTATAAGGAGGAGTAGCACTTGAGCAGAGTCTTGACTGTTGGAGAGAACATTATGGGGGTCATGGAGCGGCTGGAGTATGTAGTTGTGAGGAGGAGATACTTCAGACAGAAAGATCATGAACAAAGGGACCCCAGCGAGGCCAGGACATAGGAGCCTTGGGTACCACCAGGGGGCGTGGGGGACGATCTGTGAAGTTTTGAAGCACAGCCAGGCAGTTGGAGCTTTATTCTGGAGGCAGAGGGGGCCGGGGGGGGCGTTTAGGAGACATACTAATAGGAATAATATTCCACAGGGATTGATATGGTGACAGGGGACAGGAGATGGGAATTTAATCAAATTGAGTTAACATCAGCACCGGAAAGCAAAATAAAGAAATTAGAATTTGAAGTCACTGTTCACATAATTATAGAATAGGATTTAAAGTGTTTTCTTATCATCTTCATTGATTAATATAGTCAATGCTAAAGTCCAGGAGAACAAGTCCAAGTAAAGTTGTGTGTGGGTATTTTCTTTCTTTGAATATTAATAGTAATCTTGCATTTGGAGAGCATATCTTATTATTCCAAATGTTAGCATATTATTTTGCTTTGTTCTTTCATGAACCTGCTAAGGTTTATGGATGCCTATAAAATAGCAGCTATTACAAGCACCCACCCCCCCCAGCTCCCTGACCTGGCCCCATGATCTCCCTTTGATTGCATATGTAAATATAGATTTATGGCTTAGACTGAAGTTTATGGCTATTTCAGTTTTTCTGTGAAGAGTTGAGAATATCATTTTATGGCTACTTGTTTAAAATAAGCTTTGAATTTCATTTTGTAGGTGTCTTACACTGTGGTACCATCGTTGATTCAATTACACACTCAGGAAATACTTTTTGGAGGGAAATAAGAGTGTCATCCAATTATATGTAAATGTCAGTAATGTCTTTCTTTTTCTAAAAAAAATTATGATTTACAGACATACTATATTAATGCTGATACAACTGTGCTTTTCCTTGTTCCAGAAAGAAAGACAAAAGGGTACAATAACATGAAAAAGCGAAAGGCAGTCCTAATAATAGAACAAGAAGAGATTAAAGATTTTAATGAAATGCAATATTTGTACCACTTTTGAAGGAAATAAAGTTTATATCAATAAATGTAAAAGCAGTGTACTGTACTTTTTAAAGTACCCAAATATGCTGGGAGAGAACGAGCTTGATAAGACAATCGTTTTCTTCCAAACCACTTGACAAAAAAAGTGAGAACTTAGAATAGTTAGCTGCTTAGTGTTCAGACTCTTTTAATGCAGTTCATGTGTTTATCTACTGAACTGAGAGCACCACGATTCAAGCAACACGTCACTTCTGGCTTATGTGGCTGTAATTGTCATCTTTGACTTCCATGTCCATACTTGCTTCCATCTAACTTTATATAAATACATAGGGCTCTTTAGACCCAGTGTTTGGCATTATCACAATTTTTGCTTGGCTCAGACAGGGCAGGTTGATTATCATTAAAGGGTTATTTATTTCTATTTTATTAAGCCCCTTTTACATTCATGTTACAGGTTAATTTATACTTTTATTTCATGCACTACTTGGCTTTACTGATTAATATGCCCCATGGCATTCAATAAAGTCAGGCGGTAGAGGAAATAAGAGTGGTATTAATTTCTAACATTGCTATAAATTTGCCTTAATAAAACTAGCTCAATAACATTACAGAAGTAATACAATGGATGCTTCCAAATTGTTTACAAAGATGCAACTAAACAATTTTCCTTCCTGAATTTAACATACCCTGATGGCCTTTTCTTTCAAGTGTTGAAATGAAGCCTGCTGTATATTTTTTTCCCTCTTTAAAAGTAATCTAATAGTTGGCATAATACAAAGCTCTCCATCTGACTTCAGGCTACAAACTGAGCAAATTAACACAGGCCCACAGGCCTCTGGGGGGCAAACTTTATTCATGTAAGAATTTTCACAAAGATTAAAATTATGTCTCTGACATCAGTTATTGGTCCTTCCTTTGTGTATTAATGTTCAATCCCAATAATAAATACTATTCCTGGGAAATTTGATAATGCAGAGGGGTTTGGGAAGAGCTATGTGTTGGAATTATTTTTTGTTGGTTAACGCACCACTCCCACCCCAACTGCTCAATTAAATAAGGCTGGAATTAGAATTTATAGGAACTTATAAAGACAAAACACACTACCACCCACTGATTTTTTGGTCACAAAATTTTCATGATAAAGAAACTGTTCTTTATTAAGTAACCAAATTCATGTGTTAGAAGAGAACACCTCTTCTCTCCTCATTTATTAGACTGTAGCCAAGACGGCCAAAAAATTGTCACAAACAGAAATTTGCTCTCATTTTCATTATTCTGAAATAAATATGTTTTATTCATCCTGAAGCTCCTCCTTTCTTAGCTTTTCAATAATTTCTTTAAGTTCTAGCATTTAGGGATTGGAAAGAGAATTGATTCAAAAAAGAAGCAACAGACAAAAATTCTCCTCTGCATAAAAATGTCAGGAAATGTGTTCATTCACAGAAAGGTATTTACTGATCAGCCCCTCTGCCAGGTGCTGCTCTGGCTCCGGGGATAGAAGTGTGAGTCAGTTACAGCCTGTGTCCTTAGAACAGCTAGACTTGCTCTTTTATTTTTTTTAATAGAATGGTGAAACTTCACATATCACAAAGGGATATATTTTGGGGCACAAAAAAGTTCTTTTTTGGATTTGTTTGGTTTTCAAATGGATGAGGAACTTCTAGGTTTCTTAAATCCCCCTTAAATCACACCAGGCACAGGAACAAGCATCTTTGCCCAGGGAACAGTTCAAGGAGTGGAAGAGTCTGTCATTCTCAGACCCATGGTGTCTGTGCTCAGGGGCATCTTTCCAGCTTTTACTAAATCAACTTCATGGAGTGACTTTTTTTCTCTCCACTCAACTCAAATGAATCCGACTCTATTAGCTAGGTGAACTTGATGTTACCATGCTTTTTCTTGCTCAGCTTTTGTTTGAAGTAAATTTTTAAGTAATTCACATAAAAAGAATGTCTTTTCATGTTCATGTATTTATGCAATCTCCAGCTTTATGCAAAAATAAAGATTCCATCTATGCTGTGTCTGTTACCATGCCAAAACTGGTCCTCTTTGCTCATAACAATGGGACTTTAAGAATAAGCATTTATAAATCACTCCTCAAATCAGTTTTTAGTAAAAAGTCCTTTTCTTTTCTAACTGAAGTATCATTGATACACAATCTTATATTGGTTTTAGGTATACAACACACTGTTCAACAGTTACCTATATTATTAAATCCTCACCCCCACTAGTGCAGTTACTATCTGTCAACATACAAAGATGTTACAGAAGCATTGACTATGTTCTCCATGCTGTACCACCATTCCCATGACCAACTTGTACTAATGATTGAGAAATTTTGTGCCCTTTTATCCCTCTCCCCATCCCTGCCCACCCAACCCCTCCCCACCAGTCCCTTCTCAGTGTCTGTGAGTCTACTGCTATTTTGTTCATTTTATTTTATTTTTAGATTCCACAAGTAAGTGAAATCATATGGTATTTGTCTTTCTCTGCCTGGCTTATTTCATTTAGCATAATACCCTCTAGGTCCATCCATGGTGTTGCAAATGGCAGGATTTCTTTCTGTAAGAAGTTATTTTCAAGGGAATCATCTACATTCTGGATCCTCAGGATGCTGATTCAAAGCAAAGAGACAATTTTGGAGACTTGGGGGTGTCCCATCAGAGAAAATTTTAGCAAGTGAAGAACTATTCGTTTCCAGAGACTAACTTACAACCTGAGCCTGGAAAATAAGGAGCTTCTGCTGAGTTTACAATCCTCATGTGATCATTCACAGACAAACACACTGGCTCAACGAATTGATTCTGTCCATGGAGAGTCCCATACTTGCCTCCATTGCTCCAGGAAATCTGTTAGACACTTTGGAAAAAGAGTTTGGAATATTGACTCAAACTCATTAATTCTGATGTGTTTTCATGGATTTTATGAAGCGGATTAACACAGTCTAGTTTATTTTGCTCAGAATTTAACAAGGCCTTTGATTGACCAGTAGCTGGTCAACACACAAAAGGAACTTGAACACATATCTCTCAGCCATTATGACAAACTAAAACTAAAGTTTTGCATTATAACCAAATGGGGAAATTTTATTTAGGTAAGAATGGGAAAATCAGACCTGTTGGTGAAATGAGTTAGGCAGTGAATTGAAACAGAATATAAGGTTGTATGTTTTTAGCTAATAGGAAATTAAAATATATTATTTGTAACCCCTCAGGACTTTGAATCCATATACAATTGCATTGGAATCCTCCCACCTCCCCATCATACCATCTAATCCAAAGTAATTGCACACAAAATACAAATTAAACAATGCCCCAAATGCTCCCGTCTTAAATTCCTGGTATATAAGTAAATCCAAAACCTTTAGGAGTCTGTAAACATGTATTTTAGCAAGCCATTGTTTGCAGAGTTTTATGGTGTACAGTGCTTAACAGAACGTATCAGCTGCAAAATTATGATAGTTTTGCAAATTGTTGATGTAAAAAATGTATGTATATAGCAAATGGACCTCATCTGATTGATGCTAACTAGACAATACTGTTGCGACTTTAAATTTCAGGTAGTCTCAACCTAAATCTTTAGTTAATGCGCATGATCAGAACTCTGCAAAATATATTTAAAAGTGAGTTAAAGAGTGCTGAGATTATCCCCCTCCTGTGTTTACATGTCAAACAACTACCTTAGAGAATTACCACCCTTTGAGGATAAGGATATTATTTTCTTTTGAAGGAAAACATTGTCCTCTATAGTATGACTTGTACTGTCTTTTGTGACATTAGTAATACATTTCCTGTTTAAGGAAATAACTTTTTTTTAAACATGATAGCTTAAACTTCAAGATAAGTGCGATTGACTTTTAAATTGTTTTATCTTACCAATGTCATTCTGGGCTGAAGAATAAAGTGTGGAAAATGCTTGTCATAATAATCCTACTGTCACAAGCTGCTCCTTTTTGAATAAAGTGGTTTATGTTTGGTCTTCTCTTTTGAAGAAAAGGGGAATTGGGGGCCAACTGGGAGAGGAAAAGTAAGGTTTGTGGATAAAACAACCGACTCTTCATTTTTAGATTGGTAATTTTTAAACATACAAATATATAATATCCCTAGAATAGCAATTAGAGACCAGGAATATCTTCCAAAGATCTTGTCCTCATATTTACAAAGGCCATTGACATGGCCTCATACAGTTCTATCTAATCAATTCTGTTTTCCTTCACATCTGTTTTTCTGTTCTTATTGTATTTAAGCAGATTTGAATTGCAATATTAAGCACAGAAAATAGCAATAGCAAAAGTTAAGTTTGTGTTACTGGATTTTTCATGTATGTGCTTAAAGTGTGTTTCACCAGTGAATAACAAACATGATAAACTTGTATTTAATAAGAAATGTAGATTCTGTGAAAATGCTAGCATTTACTGCATGCAATCCATTTATATTTTCATTTAATTTACTGTAGTTCAGATATTTTCCAGTTGTAAAATAAGCAAGATAGTTTATATTGTTAAAAAATACCTAATACAGTAGATGAATGGATAAAGAAGAGGTGGTACATATACACAATGGAATACTATTCAGCCATAAGAAGGAAACAAATCCTGCCATTTGCAACAACATGGATGGAGCTAGAGGGTATTATGCTCAGTGAAATAAGCCAGGCGGAGAAAGACAAGTGCCAAATGATTTCCCTCATTTGTGGAGTATAACAACGAGGCAAAACTGAAGGAACAAAATAACAGCAGACTCAGAGACTCCAAGAAGGGACTAGTGGTTACCAAAGGGGAGTGGTGTGGGAGGGCGGGTGGGGAGGTGGGAGAAGGGGATTGTGGGGTATTATGTTTAGTACACATGGTGTGGGGGATCAAGAGGAAAACAGTGTAGCACAGAGAAGGCAAACAGTGAATCTGTGTCAACTTACTACATTGATGGACACTGACTGAATTGGGGTATGAGTGGGGACTTGATAATATGGGTAAATGTAGTAACCACACTGTTTTTTCATGTGAAATCTTTATAAGAGTGTATATCAATAATACCTTAATAAAAATTTTTTTTTGCCTGAAATACAAGCATATGTTTTAGGGTTTTTTTCCTTTGATATGTACATATGCATAAAAAATTTTTCTCTCTCTGTTCTTATTGAGGCCTTAGTCTTTTTTTTATGCCTTTTTAAATGAAGGTATTATTGATATACACTCTTATGAAGGTTTCACATGAAAAAACAATGTGGTTAGTACATTTACCCATATTATCAAGTCCCCATCCATATCCCAATGCAGTCACCATCCATCAGTGTAGTAAGATGTGAGGCCTTAGTCTTGATGTCAAGGTGACCCTTAGGTTTGAAAAAAGTACAGAGCCTTGTAATGAATGATTAACAGATAATAGTCTGCAAAGTAACTGTCTTAATCATGCATTAATAATAACAGATAATAGCAACTGCATACCCACCTGTGCTAGGCAGTGTGCTAAGTGCTTTAGGTACATTAGGTCATTTAGCCTTGCAAGGAAACCATGGGTTAGGTATTTTTACCTTCATTTTATAGTGAGAAAACAAACTTGGGGTTGAGTGACTTACTCAAGGTCCTATGGCTAGTTAGTGTTAAAGCTAGGCTTTTAAACTCATGGCTGTCCATTTACACACACAGTGTTTTGAACAAGATCAGATAGTTTAACTTTTTGTAAAGCTTTTGATTAGTTAAATAGTGTGTGTTGATAATATAACAACTATGATAAGATCAAGAAATGTTAGAAGACAGGGTTTAAAGGACAAGGATATGACATATTACTTTTCCCTGGTAGAAGGAGTGGGTGAGAGAGTCGCAGAAGAGATGGCAGTGGTAGTCCTGCAAAATGGTGAAGGAAGCGTCTATTATTCGCCCCATTCATGAGCTCATTTACCTATGTTTTTGTTGGTCACTGTTTTGGGTAGTGGAGGACAAAGGTGAATAAGAAATAGTGCTTGCCTTTAAAGAGTTTACAGTCTTATGAGCACAGAGATCATCATGCAAATAGTGCAGAGGTTCAAGAATGATCCGGGGTTGTACTGATTACAAAGGAACATATGTAATCTAGGAAGGAGTGGGTTGTGGGTGGGAGGGAGGCTTGTCCTGAATTTTGAAAATTTATGAGTGAAGCAGGCACCATGGTAAAGGGTAGGGCCTTCCAGGCAGAGAGACCTGGTGGTGTAAAAGCAAGAAGGTCCAAATGAGTTTGGGTAGGTCAGCACAGCAAAAGATGAGCCTGAAGACAAGACAGGCAGACAGACAGACTAACCAAATCCGCCAGGGCTAAGGACCATAGGGGTTCGGATGAAGGCTCTGGGGAAGAGGCATGATGAGATTCATGTGTTAGGACAAACACTCTGGCCAAAGCGTGCGGAAAGGATTGGTTGGGGGGAATACTGGAGAGGATCGGTTAGTAGGACAGGAGGAAAGTGCCTGACTGTGGCCAGCAGTTGGAGTTTGGTGAGAAGGGGACAGCTCAGGGTACTGAGGAAGCCAAGAGAAGAAACCTTTCAGGAGGAAGGAACAGTCAACAGTGTCAAATGACAGAGAGAAAAGATGTTCGGTGAGTTCAATTGCAAGGTCCCAGGTGTCTTGCTAGAACAGTCTCAGGTGAGTGGCTCATGAAGGGGCCAGTGGGGCTGAGGGGTAACCCAGGGGTGGGTGGAAAGGAAATACAGTGAGCACAGACTCTGAGTTTTCTCCATTTCTACTCCCTGTGGTGGACTTCCTCCTCTACTTCCAGTCTCAGAGGGAGGATAAAACACTTATTGGACAGTTAATGAAAATCAGTACATTGGGTGAAGTGGGTGAAGGAGGTATAAACTTTAAATTATAGAAAAATGAGTCATGGGAATGGAAGTGCAGTGTGGAGCACGTAACCAACAGTACTGTAGTATCTTGCCATTGCGAGCCTTTAGTGATGTATATAGTTCCCAAGTCACTGTGTTGTGCATCTGAAACCAATATAATATTATTGTATATCAACTATATTCTGATAAAATAAAATTTAAAAAGTGGTTTACTTTATTGCAAGGAAAACCAAAAAAGAAAATCAGCACATTGTGTAAGCCTCATAATGATCCTGTGACAGGGGCCTTCTAGGTGGAGAGTGGACGGTTTGAGAGGTTTATATACACCAGCTCAAGACCCACGATCAGCAGGTAGCAGGCCTCTAGCTTGAATCCAGGTCTGTCTGACTCCAGCGCTCACAATCCAACACCACCCTCTTCTAGAATTTTGTCTTTTTGCTTGCTCTTCTCCCCTCTCATCCCAAGAGGGGCTGCAATCATAGTGCTAATAAACTTTTCTCACCAAAACATAAATGATGGATAGGCTTAATGTGTTCTTTTTCCTGAGACATTTTTGGAATGACCATTGGATGTGCTTACTGTACATTTTTATATAACATAGAAACAGAAAAGTGAACATAACATGAGCTTGATAAAGCGCCGTCAGACTTCCAGAAACTGCCTGTGTGTCCTTCCCTCTCCCATTCCCACTACTCCCAGAGGCGGCCACTAGCCCAGCTTTGGTGGTATTATTTCCTTGCACTCCTGTGTAGTTTTCCCATCTAAGGTCTGCATCCCTAAACAGTAGAGCTGAGTTTTGCTTGTTTGGGCACTTTATTGAAGTGGAATTACGTGTGTTCTTCTGTGTCTTGCTCCTTTTGCTCAAAACGTATTTTGTTTTGTGTATGGCTTTAGTGCATTCATTTTCAGTGCTGAGTAATATTTCATTGTATGAATTTACTGTGTTATTTATCCATTTTACTGTTTAGGGACATGTGCGTCATTTCCAGTTTTGAGCAACTATGATCAGAGTTGTCCCTTTTTATTTCAGTCAAGTGGCAGAAGCTCTAAGAATGCGATTTTAAACATGTTTAAATATTTTAGGGAATTGGGAGCCCTTTCCAAGTCCTTTGATGAAACCCCACAGGTGGTTCCTGTGGGATTCCTGATTTGCTTACTCAGGAGGCTGAGCCTGAGGACCCGGAGGAGCATTTCTAAATTAAAATGTTTAAAGAGGTCAGGTGAGCTGAAAAAACAAAGGAACAGTTCTTACCAGATCTCCCATTTCCCCTAGCTCTTCCACTTAATTGTTGCAATCTTAACTAAGTGCAGTCGGCTTGCATATTTTCCTACATCAGTTCTTTGATCAGCAAAGTAATTTCTTTTCCTTCCTCTGTACAAATCTTTTAATTATAGTAAGCTCATTCTTTGAAGAACGAACGTGGTAAAAAATGTGCCCAACTTGAATAATTTTAGCAGCTATCTAAAAAAACTGATTTTGCATGGGATAAGATGATAACTAATTTTTGTGAAATGAATCATCAAAACTTAATGAAATCAGTAGTAAGATCATAATGTAGCATATATTTAATAACAACAGAGAAGACAAAGTGGAGCATAGGGGCTCAGAAAAGAGGCTCTGGAGACAGGCTGAGATCAGATGCTGGTCCTACCTTTTCCTACCTGTGTCAGTAAGTGAATTTCTTAACCGTTCAGATTCAGCTTTCCTGAACTCGAAAATAAGGATACTTCATAGGGCTGTTGTGAGCATCCAGTAAGAAAATGTGTTAGTACTTAACATAGGACCTGTTTTAGGAGGTCAATAAATGTTAGATACATGTAGCCCACCAAAAAGGGCAGGATAATCAGAGTATTTATTAACAGGTCTTCATAGAGACAGTCATCCACTTATGTCATAGCTATTTATTCAACATGTAATAGGCTCCTCTGCTGTGGCAGAGGCTGTGTGTCATACAAAAGTTCTACTTATGCAGATAAGCAATTAGGAAATCTTAGACAAATGGCAATGTTAACTAAGATATGTTTGGAAACATAAAGTAGGAAGTGATTGTGGATCAGCCAGGGGTACAGCTTTCCAGGTGTTATATTTTGAGTTTGATCTTAAACTGAGTAATGGACATAGTTTTGCTAAGAAGACAGTTAAAGCGCTCTCATCCAAAAGATATGTTCATACAAAAAATGGAGGGGGGAAGGTATAAGACCTCTTTTGGGAGATGTTAGGAATGGATGGTATTGGGGTGAATGAGGAAGAAATGGTTGGTGAAGTATTTTATAATCAGCATCTTCAGGACTCATGTATTTATTAGATGGTGGGAAAAATAAGGATTCAATTGCATTTGGATTGGCTTACTGAAAATAAACTTTTAAGGTTAAAATGTAAGTGTATAGCATCTGATTTTGCAGATTATAGGAAAATGGTAGTATGTATTTGGCAAAATAAACTTTTCATATTTCCATTCTCTTAATAAAAAATAAATAATGAAGTACTTTGACATTTCAAAGACTTAAAATTCATATTGAAAAACCAGTTGTGAAATTCCTGTAAGTCACTTGAGTTAATACAATTCTTCTTTTCCCTTGTCTTTAGATAAGCCTGCTTCCTAATGCTTCACTTACAGATTGAAGATAATTTTTTTCATTATTATTAGTTTTTATTAAAGTATCATCAACATATAATCTTATGTTGGTTTCAAATGTACATCACAGTGAATCAGCTGTGGTCAACTTTTATTGTGATTGTGAAATATTGTGCCCTTTTATCCCCCTCCTCCTTCCCCCCATCCCTGCTTCCTCCCCTCCCCCTGGGTCATTCTCAGTGTATATGAGTCTAATGCCTTTTTGTTCCTTCTGTTTTGCTTTGTTTTTATATTCCACAAATAAGTGAAATCATATAGTATTTGTTTTCTCTCACTGAGCACAATACTCTCTAGATTCATCCATGTTGTTGCAAATGGGACAATTTCTTTTTATGGCTGAATACTATTCTATTGTGTATATGTACCACATCCTCTATTCGCTCTTCTATTCATGGACATCTAGGTTCTTAGCTATTGCAAACAGTGCAGTAATAAACATAAGTGTGCATGTATCTTTTCAAATCAGGGACCTTGTTTTCTTCCAATAAATACCTAGGAGTGGAATTACTGGGTCAGATGGTATTTCTATTTTTAGTCTGCTTAGGACCCTCCTCCATACTGCTTTCCACAGTGGTTGCACCAGTTTACATTCCCACCAGCAATGCAGGAGGGTTCCTGTTTCTCTGCATCCTCTCCAGCATTTGTTGTTTCTTGTCTTTCAGATAGTGGCCATTCTAACTGGTGTGAGGTGATATCTCATTGTGGCTTTAATTTGCATTTCCCTGATGATTAGTGATGTGGAGCAGCTTTTCATGTGCCGTTGGCTATTTGTATTTCTTTTTTGGAGAAGTGTCTGTTCAGGTCCTCCGCCCATTTTCTTCTGATCGGGTTATTTGTTTTTGGATGTTGAGGCATATGAGTTCTTTATGCATTTGGATGTTAACCCCATGAAGATAATTTTATTTTATAGGTTGTCTGTAGGGATTGTTCCCAGAATTTTACGTAATCTCTTGACGACTCCCCCAGATCAATAGACTCCACTAGGTGGCGCCTAGTTCTGCTGCATCTTGCCTCCTCTGGGCGCAGATCTGGAAAGAGCGGTGGATTTTCTCAGAATGGCTGTAGATATCATTATGATCCATGGGCAGCGGCTTCCTTAAGGTCTGCTCCAAAATGCTCTAAGGCTGGTATTCCTTCAAACTGTTACTGTAATGGAATCACTAAATATGGGCAATGATGGTGTAGTTTTGGTTGGAGAAAGTCTGCAATTTTGCTCTGTGAAACTTGCCACAAACAGGAAGATGGACAGGCATTTAGCAGCAGTTCGCAGCCTATTCACAGGCAAAAAAGCAGTAGCGGTCTGGAGACTTAGAAGCTGCCTAGAAGCTGCTCCTTAATGCCAAAACATTAATTTAGGCAACGACACTGCTGTATATAGTAAAGGGAAAAAGAGACAGAAGAGGGTATCAAAAAGGGAGAGATTATTTTAATATTAACTTTCACACAGGCATAATTCTTTCTCACATCTGTCAGACAGTTGAATACTGTTTACTATGTAAAATCGAGGATGTATTCTGATGTAGATGTCAGGTAATAGGAAATGAGGTTTTTGTTAGTTTTCTTTTTTGAGTAGTGCTAGCAAGTGTCTTTATTTTGCATATCAGACGCTGAAGGCGTTGTAAAATATTTTATACTTTATTAATATTCTTCTAAAAAGGGGCAGATCTCTTCTTTCCAATTCAAAGTACTGGATAATACATCTGGCAGCATTTACCTGCCTTTTTCAAGTTTATGGAAGCCCACTTCTCATATTAGGCTTCAGATGCAAGTGAGAAAGGGTGAGCTTCATTCTGGAGCTTGACACATCAATCTTGATCCTTAGGTGATTAAAAGAAGCAGAGGGATCTTGTAGAAAACGTTTGACAAAAGGTAATGGAAACCTAGGAACAGATGCAAATCCGTGATAGGCTAGGCGTAAATGGTCCGGAAAACCCTCTCTCCTAAGTACATTTCAGCTCAAGAGCAAAAATAAGACCCTGTTCTTCTGAGGCTCTTAAAAAACCTGACCTGCTCTGGCTCCACAAACTAAGGTTTATTTGAGGCTCCCTGAAGGTGATTAGACCCAGGAGGAGGTCTTTTTCTGCAGTTTAGTTTAGGAACTCTGCACCAGCCCAATGCTTAATGCAGCTGCTACTTGGCAGGTTCAAAGGTATGGAGATCCTTTAATTAAAAACCTGCAGGCTTCTTTTAATTTGGTCAAAATAGATTTTGTTATTTTTAAACTTCCTGTAGGATAAAATAGCATTTTTATTTCCTTTGCTCTTACTTGCCGAGCACTCGTATTCACATTTGCATCCTCAGCTGTCATAAAATAATGGGAGGGTTCAATGGGGAATTCTTAAAATATCCTTGGGGTTATAATTTTGGTTGAGGGATATACAATAGTTCAACATAAACATTTTTAGAAAAAACTTAATTTGGGGTGTATGGAAATTAGTATAGAAGTCACAGAGGCATTTCTTTGAAATGTTTTTGCTAATGCTGTTGGTAGGTTGGAAGTATATGAGTGGGCATGATATTCAATTCTGGAAAGTATTTTGCCTTGTGTTTTGTTGGTGGGTTTATTATTCTGGAGGAGAGAGATTGGTATGCAATTTAATCCAGAAGTAGAGTACTTAAAAAAAAACATTTATTTTTGTTCATTAAAATACTAGGAATTCATTATGCAACTAGGAAAAAAAGATTTCTCGTATGATACTAGAAGGGACAAAAAGAATGGCTGAAAACAGACTACAGTTAATCATATAAATCTCTAGAAGTAATATACTTTCCACCTCTGGGTGCCACTGTTTCACTGCTTCTTGTTTTTAACGACTGCTCGAAAGCCGGATGCTTCCTGTCGATGTTTTCTTAAAAGAATCTGTTAAAGAGACATTTCCTCTATCTCTAGTTATCTGCTAAATAACTTTTAGGCACATGGGTGTAAATTCAGCATAGCTGTGATTTGCCATTTTAATTACCAAATAATAACCAAATACCACCGAAGGTTGTTTATATGGGCAATTGGCCCAGTTAAGCCTGATTTCATCTCCCATGGAAATGAATCTTGACCTTACCTTTTTGGTAGGCATTTAACCAGAAAAAGCCACTAAAACACAAAGGAATTTTAGCTTGAATTTGTTGCCATTTGCAGACATGATTTTAATTCTGCACAAATATTTCAAGAGAAGTCAATTTTATAAAAGGGAAATAATGAGTAGACTTTGGGGGGAATTAATTAAAATAGGATTTTAAGAATCTAACATTGCTAACTGAGATGTTATTTTTCATTTAAATTTAAAGCTTAACTGCTTCAGTATTTCCATAAAAAAATCTTTACAGCTATCTTTCTGTATGTTTTCAGGGTTCTTAATTCTTAGATGTGATTATTTAATAAGAAGAATCATCACATTTGTGATTTTGTAAAATGGGTAAGTGATCTTTTCTTTCTACAAACTAGGCAGTAAGTTAGAACTCTGTATCAAAAAACAAATATGCATTTGTTTGGTTTTGAATTCTCCAATTCTTTATTTTAAACTTGGGGTTCATCTGAAATGCCAGTAGAAGGGGTTATAATGCCAAAGTTAATTTTGTTTTGTCATATACAAAGTAGCTAATCTAAAAATTATTGATTGATATTCTCCCTCTTTTAACTCTTTTAGGACTCAATATTTAAAGCAAAACCAATTTATCTAGGTGTCCTACAGCACAAAATTAATTCCACAGGGACTGGCCCAGGCCAAGCCTCATTATGGAGCACTTCCTCTTGCTGAACTAGCCTAAGCCTCGTTCTAACTGGGCTACTTCTTCAGAAGTATTCAGAACACAGATCTTAACCCCTGAGATGCTATAGAATCGACCTTCACTATTACAGGTATTAGCCCATTTTATGGTATCAAGGATACTTTAAAATGAGATTATGTCTTAGCCCTGCGGGTCTGCCAGGGACTTTTAAATGAAACAGCCGTGTTTGCGTGCACTGGGGGGATGTTACTTTTGTGATTAATGTTCCACAGTTGAAATATGCACTAAACAAAAATTTTCCCCTGCTCTAGTCTGTGTCCCCATAAGCATGCTGCTGACTTGTCTTTTTTCATTTATGTGTAAGTGGTGAATTTCTTTGCCTGGGTGGCAAAGTAGTGGTTTACATCACCAAGCATGTTTGACTGATTTTCTTTGCTCAAATGTCTTCATGAATTAGTTGGTTATTTCGGTGTTTGTGTGCATACACAAAGCCCAAGAGCATAACTGTTAAAGTGTGACAGCTACAGAAATAGTTCAGCATCATGTACATGATCCATGTGTGTGTGCACGTGTGGGCCTGGGTGAGGTTCTCTGTTAAGCCTGTGCATGATTTATTGGTGAATGGATTTTTTAAATGTCAGATTCTATGTTGACATTTTTGCCTGTTGTATAACCATTTGTGAGGATTTTCCACTGGAGAACCTTTTGCATTTAAGGTTCTCTGCTTACTGTGGCATCTCACCCAATTTTTGCCTCAGGTAGTTTTCCTCATTCAAAGTGCCTCTTTCCATTAGAATGTTACTAATCTGTGGCTGGTAAGAAATATTTATTTGGTGGTAGTGAGGGGGCACTGTGCCTGGTCTACCAGTAAGGTCTTCCCCAGAGAGTCACCTGGTGGTAAACTTGAGCATGGTTAGGTGTCTTTATGATGGAAAAGCAGTGATTTAGTCTTGTGTCAGTTGCTTGATCTATATGCTAATAAAGCACCTTCCTTCTGCCCCCCAAGAACTGACAGATTTCCATTAAATTAGTAAATTGACTTGTTGCCTCAGTCTCACCTAGATGTACCAACAGAAGGTGTTACAGTTATGCTGTGAGACCTAATTCATCAATTTAAACTCATTTTATTTGAAATGCAATGATAATTGCTAAATTTTCCTCATGTAAAAATAGCCTAAATCAATTCTTCTAGGCTATCATTAAACCACACTAAATAACAGGATTATAAGTAAACATTTAGGTTAATTCAGTGGTGCTTGATAAGGAAATCCCATTGGTTTACCTAAAATTAAATAGTGAAAAATCACCTATATAGGTCCTTTTGTTAAAAATAAGGTAGGTTTACAAAAAAAGCTTTGTAAGAACATAGATTGGTCTGTGGATTTAATTTCTTGGTAAGTTTTAATAGAAATTGTTGCCTTGTGAAACTGAATTCTCAATCTATAATGTGTTTCTGTTTTAAGTCCATTATAAAAGGCATTTAAACTGCATCAATTTAACCCCCTCTATTCCTGTTAGCTTGGATACACGAAAAAACTTTGCCGAAATTTAATAAACTTTAATTTTTTACTAGCGATTTAAATGTAATCTCCAAACAGATGCAGATTATTTTAGTTCAAATCCTTTCACAATAAATATCAGGGTCCAGGAAACTTCGGAGGGCTGTGGGTCTCCGCAGGAAAGTGTGCCTACAGCTTGGAAAGGGGCACTTTTACACGTTTCCCCTGCCTCTTCCCTCTGTAGATATCAGTACACCCAATCAACAATGAAGGAGAAACTTAAAAAAAAAAAAGCCCTTCACAGTTTTCAATTTATTTTTTATGTCAGTTGGAAAATCCCCACTGAAGGAGTTAAAAAAAAAATTAAATGTATCCTGGGAACATGCTGTTCAGGATTTTGGATTGGGAACTTCAAACGGAGTTGGTAAAGGAGTTAAATGCGTAAGTGGAAATTTTGAGGAAACTGGCAATGAGAGACTGGAACTCAGGCAGCCATTCACGCTGCACTCCACCACCCTCGGCCTGCGCGAGTACAAAGCAGGAGTTGGCACGGCTGTGAGTCGGAATTCTCCTCTCAGGAACCGAACAGAGAGAGATTCCCAGCATCTGTTTCCTCAACTATCACCCAGAGGATATTGGTGATAAATCACAGGGAATAAAAATAGCCTTAGAAGTCTAGTTTCAAACAAATGAGACATGGTGGGTATTTGACAGTGGTGTGGAGTCTCGTCTCTCAAAATTCTTCATTAGCTAATTAACCAATGTATTATTATTTTTACATTAGTGAGTTATATTGCTTATGTTGTTCATCATAATATTGAGGAAAACTTGACATTTTTATTGATCTGAATTGAACTATTACCTAAATTACATGGTGCTTGATATTAAAATCTAGACCATGTTGTTATATTAAGGTTGGTCTATAATCAATGATCACAGATGTTAAAGCTTTGCTTCAGATACAAAACACATCTATTTCTGAAATAAAAAAGACCCCCGCAAGCTTCTTACTATAATGTCAATTGCGAGCAAACTGGTAAGATCTCTGCATTTTGGCTGCAGGAAATTTTATGGCAGGATCTTACAATTTAACACAACTTAAGATCCTTTAAGGTTATATTTCACATACAAGAAAGTATTTCTTAGGTCTGCTAGAATTGTTGTAATTTGATATTAAGTTATAACCTCAGATTTTCAACCAAAACAGCCGCTTTAATGGATGAGATTAGCAAGTGGTGAAAAGTTCAAAGCATTTAATGGAATTGATCTACTAAATTAGCATTGACAATTTTTAGTGGCTACCTTAAATATACATTATTATCATGAAAGAATTAGTCCAATTAAGCCTTTACATTTGGAAGATGCCTAGTCTGATCTTTTTCTACTCAATGTAAAAAGAGAGAGGGTCTTTGGGTTCATTTAAATTTGGTACTAAATCAATAGTTTGGGGGACTCTTGCACTGCTATTTGGAAAGGAAAAGAAACCCAAAGGCACTTTATGACAAATAGGTTATTGGATGTGTTATTATGTATTGCAAATGTAAACGATGGCCAACTAATGGAACTATATAATATTCCATAAGAAGATCAGAGGAATCAACAAGAGTTAGTTATTTTCCCTTACTATTTCTCGCTACAACAATGTATATTACTGTATAAACTGAACACAAAGGTTGTGCATTTTGAAAATGGAATACTGTATGCAATATCAGTTTTTGTTTAGAACATTCAGAATTAATAAATAACCAATTAAAAAAAATAGAAACCTATGTGAATATATATGAAGAAATAAGTATGAGATTTTCCAGAAATCCATTTCCTATATACATCCACAGTATATTTTATATTCTACTTATATAGACCTGTATGATGCCTTGAATATAAGTATCACGAAAATAAAATTAAGGTCTGCATTTTCAGCTTAATCATGCAAAGCTTCTGATGATGGTTGATTATTCATATTTATCATGAAATTGTGGGGTCCTGGCTCTGAAAGCCACTTGCTTCTGAGAGGCCAGCTCCATAATTCACCAGGGTACATATATAACCTTCATCACTCTTTTATGAAAGCATTTAGTAAAATGTATTTTAGTTTTCTTGTTGTTGCTACTGTTATTCTCCACTATAATATTTAATGATTCATTTCCTTAATCAAGGCTTCTGACCTATCCATTTTGGGCACATTTCTGGTAGGAAAAATAAATATCCTTTGTGTAAGATATCTTCAGAATTTGAGCATGGTACCTAATATACTTTCTCATAAATTAAATAATCCAGTTCTGTAAACTGAATTATCTCATTCTCATTTATCAACCCCCCAGCATTTCTAAGTTTTCCTCTGAAGGGTCAGAAAATTATTCATATCCATCTTTAGTGCCTTAGTGGGCTTATCTGAGGACGGCTTGGGGTGATCTCATTCATTCTTCAGGATTTACTGAAAGGCTTTTCTTGCCAGACTCTGATAGGTGCTAGGAATACCTAAAAAAAAAAACAAAAAACAAAGAACAACCCCCCCCCCAAACCTTGACAGAGAGAAAGACTTGTCAACAAGTGATGGCAATACCATGTGGCAAAGGCAACACGGGCATGTCTAATGTGCGTTTGTATGTCATAATCTTAATTCCATATCCATTGTCAGAACAGTATTGTAAACTGCTATTGCAATGCCAGTTGGTAGTCAGATTTCTATCCAAATAATTTCTAGTTCTTTATTTCTCACAATTCAAGTATACTTGGCATGTTTTTCATACTAAGTTTAATTCTGTATTTTGTTTCTGGTTATTTGAACAATTTTAATTGTTATTTTGTCTTCTGAACACCCTTTTTGGCTTCTCTGTCTGTTGTTCAGTGTTAAAAACACTTTTGACCTAAATTTGAATGCTTTAGTTATTGCTCCCCAGCCAGGCTGTAGTTGGCCAATGGATGGTTGTCTGCTCCTGGTCATATTTTCTCAGCATGTCTTATAAAGACAGTATCAAAAGACTTCCTAAAGTCAAGCTAGGTTTCATCCATTTATTTTCTGTGACCTTACAGGCCTGCAGTTTGCTACATAAGAAGATGACTGCATATTACCAAGACAGGACATGCTCTGTGAAGTCATACTGGTCATTCATGGTCATGTAATTGCAAACACCCCCAGGAGTTCTGGTTCTTTTGGTCCCTTGTTCAGTCTTTAGGCATCTACTCAGTTCTCTGAATGTCACATCAAAGTAGAGATCATAATTCTGTACCATTCATTCAGTGTTGTCAGATGGAAAACGTCAGAGCCAGGGCTACCAGCAAAGGGGGCGAGTCTTGTATCTTGGTCACAATCTATCACATGGCATCACTCACAGTCCAGCCCCAATCATGGCATTATGCAAGTTCTTATTTGTTCTCTATTTTTCCCCATTTATTGATTTGTAATATACCATTCAGTCTCATTGTGGTGAAATAGGACATGGTAGATAGCAAAATGATTAAAAAAAACAACAGCAAACCACCTGTAATTCCCCTATCTAGAGATTAGCATTGTTAACACTTTGGTGTACACATTTCTGAGGTGGTTGTGCTTGCTTGTGTGTGTAAATGTGTATGTTAAACATACATAGTTTTTTGCAACTTGCTTTTTTGACTTAGTACTATACAGAGTTCATTATTCTAAGGTAATGCACATCATATAACCATACAAATTCACTTTTTCAATATTGAGTCTCAAATGTGTTTTTAAAAAGTGTTTAATAACACTTTAACTCCCAGGGTAAAAAGAAACTACTCCTTCATACATACCTCTTTTTGTGACATTCTCTCTTTTTAAATTTAAGTAGATATCTATTCTCTTAGTAACTGTGGTCTCTGAGCACAGGATCTGTTCATGATTTATCCTTAGGTTTCTTAAATTTTAGCTGCACAATAAATATTTATTGAATAAGTGAATAAATGAACTCTGGTAATGGGAGTTGAAATCTTGAATTTTTGTGTTTTGATCTTAGTTCTGCTTTTAATGTTAGTTGGTAACTCAGTTTACCCAGGAAAAAAAGGAAAATAAAGTATTTTTCACTTATCTGGTATGAAGTATGACACAGAGGGTGGTGTACCACATGACTGAAAACAGTTTCTTAATATTAACCTTTTTGGAAGAAGCTCTTTCTGATGTACTACAAACTTAATTTTTTTTAACAGGTAAAACATTTAGAAAATAAAAAAGAGAAAAAACAACCAATCTATAATTCTGCTGTCCAGAAATAAACCTTATTATTATTTTGATGTGTGTCCTTCCAACCTTTCTTTTGTATGTATTCCTATGCATGTGAAATTTGATTTTTATTTAAATTTTTACCAAATGGGATCATAACAAATTACTATTTATAAATGCTTTTTCTCATGAATATAATATCTTTAAATGACAAATTTATGCCTAATATTCAATGTTGATGGCTATATAGTATTCCACTATGGTGATACACCATAATTTACTTAATCTGTTCTCCCTTTATTGAGTATTTAAACTGTTATTTCCTTTATACATTGTAATGAATACCCTGGCTCATACATCTTTAGGCACTTGTCAAAGAAGGATTTTAAATATCCTCTTTTAACCCATCAAAGATTGGTAATCTTATAGTTCCTTTTCCTTCCATCCCCAAATTAAAACAAAATATAGCTTATTCAAGTTTCTTCAGTGAGATGGCCTGAGATTTAAAATGTTATGAAAGCAGGGTATGCTACTCTGATTGGTGATAATGGAATTACTTTCTGTGTCAAGTTGATTCTAGAAACCTTGTTTGGCTTTATTTTATCTTTTGTGGCATGCAAAGTGGACCTCTTTCTTAGAGTTAGTTATATAAATGGAAGAAATAAGAATCTAAATTTTTGCATTTCCTAGATGTTCATACCTAGCTAAATCTTTTTGTAATTTCATAAAACTATTGTTTTGTAGGGAGATTTGTTTCTCTGATCAGCTGTTTCCCAGATTCCATTTTTGTAAGTGGGGACAGTACTATCACTCTTCTCTTAGGGTGATAAGAATGACGATTTAGGGGACAATAGCTAAGTCACGATAAATAGCTATGGAAATGTGGGCAGTATTGCAGCAGTGCCTCCAGTGAGAAAACTGATGCACGTTGCATCCATACCTGTGGAAGTCTTTTAATTTGCTTTAGGTGTTGTTTCAACACTGAGCAATGTTTATACTAGATACACATTTGTAAGAAGGAGGATGGCAAAGTGGTGTCACCCAAGTGTGGAGTAGGAAGACTAGGAATTGCAGCACTTCTTGTGTTGTCAGACTGGGTAAATCAGATACTCTCCCTGGGCTTAATTTCTTAATCTACGTTAAAAAAAATCTATGGGGTCTTCATTATGTAGTCCTGATGATGCAGTCATTAGCCGTTGCAGATTTAACCTCCAGCCCCCACTCCACTCCCCGAAAGTCAAGGGATGGTCCTCCTGGCGACAAGCCCCCACCCTTAAGTGAGACCCCAAAGTCACCTTCTTTAATAACAAGACACCCATTTTACCTTTATATCTCTGAATCATTTTCGGCAACAGTGGATGAAGCCCAAATATGCCTGAGAAATATGTTTTGGTCTTTTTTCAGAGAGCTTCCGCACTTGGGGAACCAAAGTGCTTCCACAGCCTGTGGAGCTGGGCTGCACGCTCCACAAGGACAGAAGCTCCTTTGTTTGGGATCTTGCTCCATGCATCTCTTATCTGGCTGTTGATTTGTATCCTATATCACATACTTTAATAAACTGTTACATGTAAAAAATTCTATTATTTATCAAGTATTTACTGAACGATAGGTTCTTTCTGAGTTTTCCTCCCAAATAAATATTTATATTATTTTATTTAATCTTCACAAAACTGAGGCAAATATCATTATTACCCTATTTTGTAGATAAGAATGTGGAGTTATGGAAGCTTGTCTGCTTGATCAGCTTCACAGAATAGAAGTTGATGGAGCCACGATGGAGCCAGGATTTCAGCACTGACCATCAAATTCCAGAGTGAGAGCTTTTACCAATGACACGAGGTTGCCAGTCTCTTTTTAAAAAGATGAGTAGCACTATATGATTTTCATGGTCCCTTTTCTTTTCAATTCATATGAAACTCTAACTTTAGATATCTCTGTTGAAGGTGAAAAATGAACTGGCATCCTGATAACTTATACAAACCCCGAAGCATCCAGAAATTCAGAAGCTTTACATTCTGTGTCCCCAGAAATTGTAGTTGTACTGGCATGATTTTGTGTTATGACACTAAGTAGGTCTAGGTGAAAAAAGAAACTGCAGGAGATGTCCACCTGGAAGTAACATAGTTAAACCTCTTGAACGAAAATTGCAATCATTTCTAGAAAAGAACTTTGAAAATCAGGGTATTTTCAAAGCAGTGTTTACCCATTTTGATGGTGTCTACCATGCTAGACTTTTAAAAAGAGCTTCAGCAATTTGGTTTTGCATAGAGGAAGCACTCAGTAGCATGCATTTTGGGAATGGATGAGGAAAGAAAAAGTTTCTTCTATTTTTGCTTAAAATATTAATTGGAGAGTGTGGGATTTTACAATTGGGAGCTAGAGAATAAAAAGAGATCATTATTTTTATTTTAAATAAATCAATGCTGTTAATTTAGATCTGGTCCTGTTCAAAAGCAGAGGGAAATAGATTACTATTTAGTTTTGTGAATTAACACTGAATCACATTGTTGGGTTGCTTAGAGAATTTCCCCCCAAATAACCTGCCAGGAGAAAGTGGCCCAGGTTGTGATGTTGTAGAATTAAAAAACATTAACAAATCAACAAAATTTCATTACAGTTTCATTAAAATCATTGCTAGCAGAAATAAATCTACTGGATTTTCACACAGCAGTTTGGAATATTCAGATAAACGTGGTGTGTCTGGTTGCCCAGGGCTTACATTCTCCAGCAACTGAAAGTTCTGTAGTTGTTGGCATTATCTGTCCCATCACACCACAAGAGAATGATTTGTACAGCAGATGCCAGAAAGAGGAAAAAGGCAAGAAGGGAAGAAAAGAATCATGGTTAACCAAAACAGTTTGAAGAGAAAGGTGGAAGACACCTGAGCTTTAGGCGGAAGAGTTGAGGTAAACGCAACTCTTAACAAAAGGCATTGTGGGATCTTGGGGTCCTGCGGAGCTGACAGAGCCTCTGCTTTATAGGTCTCTTTGGGGAGATGTTCATGCACTAAGTGTATTGCACTCAAATTTATCTACCTTAGAAGGAGGCTACAAGAACCTTGTGTCTGTGAACTGTAGGCTCCAGAGAGCCAGTGCACAGGAGGATGAATTGCAGTGTAGAGGAAGGGACACTGGATGGGAAATGGGTTGACTGGACTTTAATGCCAGCACTACCACTCACTGTCTGTGTCACTTGCTTAAGTCTCTTACCCAATCTCTACTCAGCTTCCTCTTATAGAAAACAGGAGTTTGATATCGGGTCCTGGGCCAATAATCTCTTGAGTTCATTTCCACATTTTGGGCATATAGGTCTCAGGTAGCTAGGACTAGGAATTTTGTTTACTCTGTGTCAGTGTTAAAGAAATATTCTTTACTTGCTATGTAAATATGGCTATGGATTTGAACTGGTATGGATCTGGAAATGCTTCTTATGAAAAATTATGGTTCTCCTTGATCCAAGTCTGATACAGAGGAATGGCCAGGCTCGTGGTTACAGCCACAATGGCTACAAGAAAAAAACTTTGTCCTGAGGCTTAAGCTTTATGTCACTGTGATGCTCAAGGCAGGCAAGGTGCCATTGACATTAATGGGGAGGTTTTCTAAGGCTTATTTTGATATCTTGGTACATTTTATTCTTTTTTAAATTCTTAAACTGGTCTTGTATATGTACAAGGAGTACATATTCCCTGTGAACCTATTTGTTTTGGAACTTGAGGGGAAAGAAATGTTTGAGGTTGATAAGGCATTTTGATAAAAAGACTTACTTTTGTTCTTGATCTGATTCTAGGGTTATCAAGAAACAAAGTCACACTAATATAATCATCAAGAAATTACCTATAAAGAAACTTCCTGGATATTTGGTTTCATGAAATATAAAATGTAGCCATTTACTTTTATCCTTTACTTTTTCACCACTGGAATTAATGTATTTACAATTTGTCAGAAAAGAGTTATCCTTTCTATAGTAAAGTGATAAATATTAATATAAAATTTAAATTAAATTATTTGAGAACAAACCATGCTAGTATAATATCTAACAATTCTGTTGAAGAGGTGCTTTCTTACTTGAGAATTCTGGAAAGTAAATTTCCAAATAAGCAAGTGTTTCTTTACTTGCTTATGAAAAAATGACTAATCATTTGTTTTTGGATTGGTATGTATCCAGAAATGCTTCTGATGGAAGATTATGGCTTTGCCTGCAGGTTCTCCTTGACCCAACAACCATGTAGAGGAATGGCCAGAATTTTGTTCAGACTCCTCATTGTTCCCTTAGGATATCGATTTTACCCTCATCTTATTTGATCACTAATGACTAGGTTTTAGGTTATTTGTGTTTTAGGTTACTGCCTAAAAGTCCTTGTTGATCAACTCTATCAATTCTTATCAGTTTACAGCAAGGGTAGGCAAACCTTCTCTATAAAGGGCCAGATAGAAAATATTTTTGGCTTTGCCAGTTATATAGTCTCTGTTGTAACTGTTTAGCTGCACTGTTGTGTAGTTGCAAGAGCAGCCATAGATAATATATAAACAAACGAATGTGGCTGTGTTCCACATAAATTTTATTTATAGAGACTAAAATTTGAATTTCATATAAATTTCACATGTTGCAAACATTCTTCCTCTTTGATTTTTTTCCCGCCAACCATTAAAAAAAACGGAAAAAGTCGTCCTTATCTCATGGGCCACATGAAAACAGATTAGTGAAGTAGACTTGGCCTGCAGGGTGTGATTTGCTGAGCCCTAGTAAGGAAAATCGAAGTTATGAATAAATGTTTGAAAGACACAACTGATAAATTGTGCCTAGGATGTTCCAAGTTCTAGCCAGTGGAATGTAAGCAGTCATGATACGATGTTGCTTCCAAGCCTGACCTCTGTGAACCTTGCATGCATGGTTCTCTGTTATTTTCCCATATGTTGAATATGGTGGGGCCTCAAGGTGGAAGGAATCTGGTTCTCATTTTGGCTTTATGTGAGTAAGAAATAAACTCCTATTCCCAAGTTCAGTGATAAGCCACTGCGATTTTCAGGAGTTTCTATTTCAGAAACTAGTGTTATCTTAACTAATACATCATTAATTCTTCCATAGTGTTTCCAGTTTGATTCTTCTACTAACTGGGACTCTTTCAAAGACTGCATGCTTGGATGGACTTCCTTTGATCTCCTCCTCTCCTTTTCATTTCTTCCTTCTCACATTTAACTGGCACATGGTAGACTGGGTGACTTCCCGTGTTTTAACCCGTTACCGTTTGGTGACCATTAGCTTTTGCTGAGAGACATTACAAGAAGCGAGACTCATTGCTTTTACCACGGAGATGTTGGTGAGGGATCTGTCACCAGTAGGAAGCCCACCTGAGAAAGTCCTTTGGAATTCAGGGCCGGGAAAAGCTTATCTTCCTCTGAGGAACTTGTATGTTTTCTTATCAACACAGAGAGAATCACTGAATGTGCCTGATTGTATTCCCTTTTCCCTTTTCCCTCTGGTTGCCAAGAAGCTCAGAGCCAAATTTTTGGCTCAACAGTAATGACTTTGTAGGACCCTGTGGCCTACATATCTGCATTCTTAGTTTCCTTAGTCTTGACCTTCTATTCTGTGGTGTGCTTCCCTTGTTCCTGATTTTTTTGTTATTTATATTTTCCAAGTTTATTGCTTGTTTTCTTGTAAGCTTCCTCAGATCCTTTGTGAGACTAGGTGGGGTAAATAGAAAATGGCTTCAGCTTATTAATAGAATGCTCCCAAAGCATTCCTTAATCACCAATTCAGTGATCTGGGAATTAGAGCTTCCAATTTATTTTTCAGATTCTCTCCTTAGTCATTGTGTCTCATGGTTTGGTGAACGGATGGTTTTGCAATTATGAAAACTGAAGGTCTTCACATTTCTTTATTCTACGTCAAAGGAAAAAAAATGTTATTTTACCAAAAGTTCCTATTATTTGCCATAGAAAATGTAGAATGGTCATAGATAAATTTGACTAACAGATGATAACCTTGGGAAAGATATTTGCCATGTTTAAAAGCAACAAAGAATTAACATTAAAAAATATACAATGACCTGCTGCAAGTCAGCATGAAAAAGACAAGAAACCCAAGAGAGAAATGGTCAAAATATATGAATGGCTAATTTTTGCAAGAGTATACTAGAAAACCTAACATATATATTTATATATGAACTGATGCTAAACTTATCAGTAGTCAGAGAACGGCAAATTTAAACAAGTTTTCACTTCATACTCATCCAATTGGCAGAAACGAAAAGGTGGATAACAACAAGTATTGGCAAGGATGTGGGCAGTGGGAACCCCCCTGCACTGCTGATGGTACTCTGGACTGTATGGCCATTCCGAAAGCAATCTGTCAGTATTTAGTTTGTAAATGTCTTAGGACTCCCCCTAGGTATATATATTCCAGATAAATTCTTCCTTAAGTCCAGTAGAAGATACACACAAAAAAATTTATCACAGTCTTGCTTATGGCAGCAGGGTATTTGAGGCATCCCATGTGTCTGTCACAAAGGGAGTGAATGAATAAAATGTGGTGGATGCATATTTTGCAGTAGTTGGAAGCAATATAGATTTACAGTAACATATTTTTCAGTGAAAAACATATGGAAGAGTGATATCTTTAGAATAATAAGATTTATATACATTTAAAACAGCCACAAATGCAATATAGTTTAAAAGGATTCAGAAAAGCTAAGTTAATGTATCTAACCCATCAGGGTATGTATGCATAGAGTGATGAGTAGCAGGAGGGGAAGATGACCGTGTACCATGAACTCAACTATCTGTACTGAAGTTAAAGAAAAGAAGTGTGTGTCTTCCTGGTAGGAAGGGGCACCCTAGTGTTGCCTTTATATGTCCTAAGGTAGGCAAGTTTAATATGAGAATCCACTGGTGGTGACAGCACAGAATATAAGGGTGCAATCAGACTCACCTAGCTTTAATCTCAGTAACAGTTTAGAATTTGCCAGTGTTTTGCAGCAGCTTAAACATGAAAACTTGTTTTCCATTTAAAAATCTCTGTTAATTCATAGCATGGCATGTGGTGGGTGAGAGCATGAACTGGGAGGCCAGCTCCTGGTCTGCCATTACTTAACTGCGTGTGTTTTTAAAGCACTTAGAATGGTGCTGAGAACAGGTAAGCATTATACTAGCACTTATTAAATAAATAAAGCCATTTAACAAATACTGGAGTACCTAAGATGAGTAAGCACTATGCTAGCTTCTGGGAGTGCATCTCAGAAAGGAGGGTCTTCACTGCTGCCCTCATCCTGCCCTGGACCTGGGTTCCAGGGTCTCAGTTCTTGCCTTATGGCTTGTTCCCAGGCTTCATCTATTGTGTACCTGAGTCCTTGTTTTCTTTTCCCATACCTGAATCTGCCTTTATTCTTGGACAAATACCCTAATTACTGAGCGTTTGAGGACCCAGGGAGGGGCACTGATGTTGGAAGCCCTACTCCAAGCTGCTAGACTCTCAGTGTTAAGTGTAAACCTGACATGTGCTCTTGCCAGGCTCCTGGCTCTTCTAATATCCCACTTTGCAGTTCCACTCGCCTCTTCTCATTGTTGGATACTTGCCGGAGCCCCTCAGCAGGTCTGTGCAAATGTTTTGTCTTTGCTAGTCTTTCCCATTATAGCAAGTGGCCCTTTCCAGAGGATCAGGTCAGAGACCTAGGAGTCATCTTTGACTCCCCCTCCTTCCCGCACCTAATTGAATCCATCAGCAAGTTTTGTCAGTTCTACCTCCAAAACATCTCTTGAATCTGCCCAGTTCTGTTGACCTCTACTGTCATCACCCAGGTTCTGCCAAACACCATCTTGGGCCCGGGCCCCTGCACGAGGTTCTGAACTGGTTTTCCTGCTTTCACTCTTGACCCCAGCATTTTATTTGCTACATGCCAATCAGAGGGCCTTTTAAAAATGCAAATTGGATTATGTCTGATCTCTGCTGACACCTTTCAATGACTTCCTATTGCACTAAGAATTAGTGCTACTAAACCATGATTTAAATTTCTTTTAACTGGTAAATTTGACATGTAACATTGTGTAAATTTAGGTGTTCAGCATGTTACTCTGGTATATTTATATATTGTAATCTGATTGCCAGTGCAATGATATTTATCCCATTATACAATTATAGGACAATGGTATTATCTATATTCATTATACCGTGCAGTAGATCTCTATGCATTACTACTCATTAAAAGCTAGTAACCTTAAACGCTGTCACTCTTACCTGCCCCCTCCCCCAGTCCTTTGGTAACTATCATTTTTCTCTCTGGGTTTTACAGGTTCAACTTTTTTTAGATTCCACACACAGGTGAAATAGATCATACAGTACTTGTCTTTCTCTGACTTATCTCACGTTACATGATGTGCTTAAGTCCCATACATTTTGTTGCAGATGGGAGGATATCCTCCTTTCTCATGACTGAATAATATTCCATCGTGTAAAAATACCACACCTCTTCTGATAAGAGCAAGTTTTAAAATCAGTGTAGGGAAAAATGTTAAACCACCAAATAATTTATGACTTAGTTTTTACAAGTCACATTAAATAAACAGTCTAGGCAAAACTGTTCTGAATGTTTAAGAGCATCTACTAACTCAATAGAAGTATTAAAACATTTATTATGTGAAAAGTACATTTTAAAAGTAAAAATATGTATGTATTGAAAATAACCTCAAAAGATCATAAGTGGCTCTAAAGTAAAGAGTTTTATGGGGGCAATTCAATTATATACATCATTAAAACTTGTTACTTTTGCAAATCAGATTCTCTCATTGATTTTGATTTATACTTATTTTTAAAAATCTAAGAGTTATTAACCATCCTTTAATTTCACCAATGTCTATGCTTAATTAATCTTTTCAACTCTTCCCTGTAGTCCTGTCTTCTTTCCTTCCCAAAGGGGGAAAAGTGAGGTTCTACTGAGAAAGATAAGAAAAAAAAAAAATCCTAACACTTGGGTCAACCCCAAAGCTTCTTACTATGAAGTTTTAAAAATTAAAAAGGGCACAGTTGCAACATCTAATTGTTTAATATTCTCTGTTACCAGATATTTTGTTGCTAAAATTAATTGGAGCAAGAAGGGGGAAGGCAGGCCTAACTGCTAGCAGCTTAGCTCTGAGAGGCTGGATTCTATAATCTTCAAGCAGGTGAGCATCTCTCCCAAGCCCCCTGAGTCTTCCATTTTGGGGGGACGGTTTGTACTCTTTCTTCCTCAGAACAGTGGCGCTGAGAAAGTCTCTTCTAGTTCTGATCAGAATCAGGATCAAGGACCAGCCCTGTGTCAGAAACACAGGATGTGGGTGAAAGAGTGGAGGGGTCCTGAGCAATGAAGGCTGGGTCACCAGACAGTGCCTGGACTGAGGCAAGCTGCAGCCGGGATGAAGCAGACAGGGGATGACGGGGAAGGGGCCAAGCTGCAGGGGAGGCACGTGGTCAAGGCTGCAGGGGGGCGTGAAGGACTGGAGGAGGCCCACACAGCCTCGGGGAGAGGCGTGGAAGTCCTCAGAACCTGGCAGGGCTTCCTGGACCTGTTTGCTCATGTCACAGATCAGCTTCTTTTTACTGACCCAGTTGCTTTTCCTGGTGAACCCAGTCAGCACAAAGACCTCGCTGGAATTTAATACCTCTTTAAGCCAGTGGGTCTCAATCTCATTAGAATTACCTAGAAAGCTTTTAATAAAATAGGATACCTAAGTCCCACACACCCATGACTAATATCATGAGTCTGGCAGGGGGAGGGTGTCAGCTGATTTAGTGTAGGTGGGCTTGGGCCCAGGCATTGTGATTTCCTTGAGGTCACCTGTGATTCTGACACACAGGGACGGTCAGGAACCACTGCTTTGAGCGCTCTTACTTGGATCACACAGGATCTTCACACCCTTTAAAATTATTTTGTATTAGAGAATGCTGCCACAGACAGTACCCTAGAGTAGTCCTTCCCAAGCATGAATGTGCTTGTGAATCACCTGGGGGTCTTGTTAGAAAGCGGATTTTGGTTGAGGTGGCTGGAAGTGGGGCCTGAGAGGCAGAATTCCTCACAAGCATCCGTGTGACAGGGGAACTGCTGGCCCGAGAACACCTTGAACACCGCAAAGCTTTACGTCCAGCCATTGTGGGTGGAGTGCTGACTGTGGGCCCGGCTCTGTGCTTAGCACTTTCGTCACTGAATTCTCACGAGCTTGTAAGAGGTACTGCTTATGTTTTCATTTTACAGATGAAAAAACTGAGGCCTAGATAAGTTCAGCAACTTGTCCAGGATCATAATGCTGCTAAGTAGTAGAGCCAGAATTTGAATCTAGGCTGACTGATACCAGAAGTCGTGAGCTTAGCCACAAAGTAATATGACTTGGGTGGCAGGATGGGGCACTCAGGACTTGCCTTTTCTCTTCTGTGCTCAGGAAATATGGGAGAGATTTGGGGGAGGAGAAAGGGTGGAAACTATGAGGAAAGAAAAAAGGGCAGACTAGGTGGGACTGAAAAAATGCTTTGAGAAATAGGGGGCTCTCCAGTTTCTTTCTTTTCTCCTTCCTGGTTATACTTGAAGTGGTAAGGGAACTGTTACGCCCCTCCTCAGCTATGCACTCTGGAGAATAGTGCTGTCCAGTAGACCTTTCTAGGTCTGTGCTGTTGAATTCGGTGGCCACTGGGCACAGACGCTATTGAGCACTTGACATGTGGTAGTAAAATGGAGGAATGGAATATTACATTTTATTGAATTTAACAAATTTGAACAGCCACATGAATCTAAATGATAGTAGAGAAGGAGGTTGTTTTTATTCATGCTCTCTTAGTGTGTGTTTTTTTGTATATCTGTGGGGAAAATGGAATTTCCTATGGCCAGCATCCTCACCTGACCCTAAACTACTTGATGATGTAATTGGCCTACTGCTAGGCTGCTGCTTCCACACCTGTTAGCAATGAGCTGTTAGTGACTGAGTCACTGTATAAAGAGCTCTGCCCAGTGTTGTGGGCAGAGGCAGACCGAGGTGGATCATGGACCTGCAGACTGCTGGATGCAGGTGTGATTCTAGTGCTTGACTACCGCCGAGAGAATTAAGTCAGGTATAAACCCTTTTACCCCAAGAATGTTCCATTGTCATTTTTTGGTCTCATTGAATCCATAGTGACCTTGCCAGGGGCTGAAACCTTCAGGCAAGACAACCTCACAATGATTTTATTGCCCACACAAGGAATTGTTAAGGATGAGTTTGGCTGCAGTTTGAGGGAGGGTTGAAGGGTGACCTAGCAGAGATGGGAGCCTGCTACAATGTCTCCCTCCCTAAACTGGTGCAGCCCAGGCTCCCATCATAAACAGTGGGGACCAGGGGACCAAATGATGCCCAAAGACTTTGTTGACACCTGGATCTCAGACCTGGTCCTTTTTCAAGGGAAGGCTAAGGCTTTGGGTTTGGGAAAAAAATAGAGGCAAATGAACCTAGTGCAGTAACCATTTAATGTAGCATTACATCTATTTCTTTGTAATATATTTGGGTATAAAATGTTTATTGTGCTTGAAATTCTTATTAAAAATGCCATGAACTTTAGTTTGCACATTTGCAGGCATTCATTCCTCAAATCATTCTTTTGTAAGAAATGATTTTTTTGATGGTAGTTGTTTAATGAAAGACATGGGCAGTTATTGAAAGAAAACTAATGTCATCATACATTCATCCAGTGACTCCTTATGTACCGGGGCTAATAACAAATGGCGCTTCATAACACTTCTGTAGAAAAATAGCTACTTAGCTGTAAAGTCTCTGTGAATGTGTCCTGGAAGCCTGTATGCATTTCTACTTTTGTCTACTGTTCATTTTGGGAAGCATTGACTTACTACACAATAGTAAAAATTAGTACTGATATTAAACAATTTAATGAACTGAAGTGCCTCAGACCTCACATAGTCTGTTTGGCCGCCCCTAGTTCGTTGAGCAGAGGCCAATCAATACAGTGTGTTGGCAAGATGCTTGGATTTTATTCTTGGGACTTAATGTGAAGGCAGGAGGGAAAAGAGAGACAGGAAAGCAACTATGATTCCAAGATAATTTGATTTTTAAAAGATAGAAATTCTTTCTGAATTAAAACTATGATTTAACATAAATAAACAATGCAAAGAAAGTTCTTTTCAAAGCATGATATCCAATGAGATCAATTTTTTTTTTCCCCACCAGAGCATACATATAAACAGGAAAAATTTTTTTCAGTGGGAGGTTAATCGTTGATACCACCATATTTACATTCAAGTGAAAGATATTTCCTAGTTCTATGCCTTCTCCGACCCCCCAGTAACATTCCAGAGCCTATCTTAATTTTACCCTGACATTGTCCCAGCGTAAGGTTCTGATATGGTGATCGCTTCTCCAGATCATACCAATGGTTCTGATGTTATGGGACAAGTGTTAAAGGTTTAGTTTCTGAATTAGAATAATTGGATAATTGGCATCATCCTGTGACAAGTTTCCCCTTTTCCTGAGGTCTTTGACTAATGGCCCTATTGTTATTGTTGGAGTGGCTCAAACCCCATAGAGCCATGACGCAAAACTTGATCTTTGGTGAAAATACTTTACACATTTATTCCCTCCAGGAAACCAAAGGGCAACAAAGCCACATTCCAGGTTGAGAACCTGGCCTTTTGCACCATAACCTAACCTGTCCAGGTGAAATATATTAAGTCAAAAATAGTTCCATAAGAAAACTTTTACTTGGGTTCTTGCCATGGTTCTGAGTCATAGACACATGTTAAAATCACCTGGGGGACTTCAAAGGACCACCACATCTGGGCCCCACCTGAAACAGACTGTTCAACAGGCTGCCTCCGGGGGCCCCCATCACATACCTACTGAATTTAGACTCTCCATGGGAAGGCCTTGGGTCTCCGTATTTTAAACAAGGCTCCTGGATGACTAGAGAAATTTGGCCAACCTGATTTAGGGTGTTGCTCTTGGGAAAGAGCACTTAATCACATTTTTGAGATAAATTTAATGGTCCTAAAGGTATTTCTAATGTGGTGTCTTATCTGCCTTCTTTTACTTATTCACATGTGAATACTATAAAAGAAGAGCTGTGTAACAGAAGAGAAGATTTGCCATCTTTATCTCCAATCAAATGAAATTTTTGATCCTAGGGGATCAAATGATTTGCATTTTCAAATAGCAGGGGGGCCTAGCAGGGGGGCCCTCACCCTCTGCCTGCTTTAAGAGAGGGCTTAATGCCGATGGAGAAGGTCTTGGCTTCTGGTCCTGTGAGACCAATTTGACATTCTATCTCCTAATGAAATGCCAAGGGATTCATTTAGTTCGCCCATTTCTTCCATTTAACAGCTCTTATTTGAATGTCTACCATATGTCAGATTCTGTGTTAGCTGCTAGGGATAACAAATAAAAGACATTGGGCATCTTCTCCACAAGGAACTAGTAGACTAAAGTGGAGGTCCTCAAAGTGTCATACTGGATCCTGCAGACTTGCTAGAAATGCACATTCTCGTGCCCCATCCCAGAACCTACTAAACAGGAAACTCTGGGTGGGCCTAGCACTCTGGCCTATGGAGCCCTCCAGGTGATAACCACTGTTTGGTTTGATAACCACTGGTCTCCAGGAGGAGCATGGGGTTGGCATTAGAGGGCAGTGTGATAGGAACAGCGGAGATGGGCAAGGGCTTCTGGGGAAGGTGGTGCTTGAACTCTCTCAGAATAGTGGGTGCGCAGGGGAGAGGTGCTCCTGGAGAGGCCCGCAGGGACCACCCAAGGAGGTTGGGATTTTACCCTGAATGCAGCACAGAACCTTTCTGACACTGTAGTCAGATCATTTGCTGTCATTATCATCTTCTGGCCAAACTTTCAGCTGAGCTTCACGCGTTCCCTTAGAAATGGGAAGTTACAGAAATATAGGCATAAACAATTCCTTTTCATTGAGTTTTCTAACATAGTAGGTGTTGAGTAAACATTTGGTAAATAAACAAATGATTGAATGAACGAAGCCAGGACTTACGATGAGATCATAGCAGAGTAAGCATTGTTTTCTGAAACTGATTGAAAATCCTGTGGTATTAAAAAGATTACACAAGCTTCAGTGGTTCCATCAAACTATATCTCTTCCATTCCTTTGGGGAGCCAGACTTCAAAGGCTCAAAATCAGCGAGGAGGAGGGAAATGGGCGGCGAGTCCGGGCGGCTCGCCTATTGCCAGTCAGTTCTCCTGAGATGGCTTCCACATTCGCCCGGGGCAGGGCCTGAGCACCGACTTGTTCCAGGACTTCTACACATGATGTTTTTAATATGTTCAACAATGCTGACAAGTAGATGTTATCCTGCTTTTCACAGGGCATTAGAGTCCAAGGAAGAAAGATGATTTATCCAGAAATCAGAAGGAAAAACGCTGCTATGCACTTAGGATCAACCCGAGTTTAGGAAATGGGTATAAGGACGTAAGTGACTTGTTCAAAGTCAACATGCCGGTAACCAGAACAGCTGGGATTCCAAACCTGGCTGTGGAAGGGGAATTGTCACACTGCTGTATGTGACCAGAGGGAAACTGAGTGTCCTACCCCAGAGACGGCCTGTTAAATGTCCGGGACTTCCAGAATGCCTTGTTCATTCTTCACGGACTCCATAAGGCCCTTTCCTTTCCTGGCAAATTCAACTTCCACGAAAACCTGTTTCACTATGACCATATATACATAAACTCATGCAAAAGACATAAATTATTTGTTCTCAAATACAATGAACATTTGAATTTAACCTTTTACTGTATTGTAGCTAACCCAATGATTTATAGAACTTGTCTTTATTTTCTCCATCCAAACAATAAATGATTGTTTTATATTTATAGCAGCAACATAAAGAGCAATCTTCACAGGTCACAATAGACAAATTTTTCATTTTATTGCTCCAGCATTATGTTGTTCTTTTTCTATTCAAATGGCATGTGGACAAGGCAGGAAGTAGACTGACTTTTCATGTCTAAGAATCTTATAAATTAAATTTAGTGGTTGGGTTTAAGTCACTGCATAAATGTTCAAAGAACAAAAAGTATAAACATACATATATATGTGTGTATGTGTATTTATATACATACAGACATATATATACATATATACACCAAAAATCTATTTTATACCACATTCTTGTACTAGCATGGATTATGTACCATGTGTTATAGGTTTTGTGAAAACTGAAAGAGAAGGATAATAAATCACATGTTAAAAAAAGTCAATCATTTCATTATTTTTTCTTCCTATACTTACAATAAACAATGAGAGATAGATTTTGGTTATAAAGTTAAAGCTTTCTATAGTTTTATGTCAAAGACTATTATTGGCAAAATTTTATAGAAGACATGTTTCCAAACTTCTCATGTCTGTGCTCTGGTTTATTAAAAAAACACGGCATGATATAAGCTAAACAGTTAATAGTCACTTTCTATCTTTTCAGTTGGATTGTTAGCTTTTTTTTTTCCTCTCCAGACAGTTGTAAATGCGTCTGTTTTTCTATATTCTACTACAGCAAATTGAGGGGAAGGAATAATGAGAGACTCAGAGGAGGAAATCAAGAAAATAACTTCACTTTCAAATATGGGGGCAGCTGTTTCTTGGATGTGTGGTGGGGCCTCCTGGGAGTCAAGCCGAATTTGAGGTTTGCCCCCGTCTCCAGTGGCTCTTTTCATGGCCAGTAAACCACAGATTGCCGCAGTGCAGCTCAGGACAAGAGTTTCCTCTCCTTCCTTATCCTCCTTAGTTAAAACCAGCAAATAGTGACCCAGATTAGAGCCCACTATCTAGACATAAACAACAGTGCTGATTAAATGAATCACTTTGCCAAGGGAGATGCAGCCAGAGTGCCCATTTTTCATTCAAATGTTCCGGCCTAGGAGAAGTAGCTTCCAGCTCTAAATATATTGAATCACCATTAACCTACTGGAAAAATAGGAACACAAACACACACTTTCTTATTAGATGAACATGGCAGGTTGTCTGAAAATGCAAACAATTAAATGGAAGAATTTATTTATAGCTCTCAAAGGGGCTTGACAAAATCTATTCTGTCAGAGGAACACAATTCCTTTCCCTTAGAGGAGGAGCCCAAATAGAGTCTTGAGATGCGACTGAATTTGGAGATATGTGTCAATGGGTTTGTAATGGATGTTGGTGTTCCATAAGGAGTAAATGGTCTAGGCCTTTGCAACCCAGGAGCAGCTAACATAGTGTGAGAGCCTGTTAAAATGGCCATTTTAAATTCTACCTCTCATCTACTGAACCAGGATCTGAATTTTAAAAGATCCCCAGGTGATTTGCATGCACAATTAAAGTTTGATAAGCGCTGTTCTAGTGATGGTTATCAAACTTTAATGTGGATCAGAATCTTCTGGAGGGTTTATTAAAACACAGATGGCTGGATGGCTGGGTCCTATCCCTAGACATTCTGATTCAGTATATCTGGGGCACAGTCTGAGCATGTTTCTCTCATGTGCCCAGGTGAGGCTGACGCTGTCGGGAGACCACGCCTGGGACTGCCCAAGGTGGTGGTGTCTGACAGAACTGGGATGTGAGCCACATATGGAATTTAAAATGTCCTACTAGCCACATTTTAAAAGTGAAAAGTGAAGTTATTCTTAACATCTAACTCAGTATATCCAAAATGTTAGCATTGTGATATCTGAGCAGTACAAAAATAATTAATGTAGGGTTTTACATTATTTTTTTGTAGTAAATCTTTAAAACCAGCGTGTATCTTATACTTACAGCACGTCTCAAATTGGAGTAGCCATATTTCAAACATTCAATAATCACATGTGTTTGGTTAGGGGTGCCCTATCAGCCAGCATACTAGGGTACTGGTTTTCAAATGTTACCACACTGTTTGTGAAATTTTCACTGGCCTTGGGAGAAGTGAGCGATATAAGCTAAATTTGCTCAATTTATTCTTCTTTATTTGGAGATTATCTTTCCTCATTTTTTGCTGCTGAAATGGCCTCTCTTCAATGCAATGATTTTCAAAGTGTTCCTTAGGCCAACAGCATCACGAGTGAACTTTGGAGGACTGTCAATTCTTGGGCCCTAAGACCTACTGAATCAGAAACTGCATGCAGGGCCCAGCAATCTGTGTCTTAACAAGCCCTCCAAGCGATTCTGAGGCATGCTAACATTTGAGAGTCACTCCTTTAGTGAAATGATGGTGATAAAAACAGTGGTAGATTTAAATTATTTTTAAAAAAATAATTGTACTGGCAAAATGAGAGATTGACATCTTTATGCTAGTCCCTCAATTAGAACATGTTTTTGTTGGTTTATGAAATCTGAAAGTCAGAAAACCAGTGTACTGGAGGTTAGTTAAATACTATTTTTTGCTGCCTGGATAAAATACAGTTTAAAAAACAGGGAAAGACCAGGAAAATGAGTGTGTATATAAGCATACAAATGAGTCCCAGAAAGTCAATGCTTGGTTTTCATTAGTAACACCTTAAGCAATTACTGCTGGAAAATGAATACACTAACTAAACAACACTTACTAAGAAAATTCACATTTCCTATGCAAAATAGTGAAAATGAGTCAGAAGAAAAATCCCATAAATATTGATGATCTCATTCTCCAGCTCTCTGGTAATTAGTCAGTATTTGGCTTTTATTGCTACAAAAGTTGTTCTACAAAAATTATAATATTTGGTCCTTAAAAAGTAAGGGAACAAAACCTTTTACCAATTGTGTATTTCCTTTTAGAAACATCGCTAAATAAAGCATGAAGTTAGCATATTAAATTTGGTTCCTGTAGCCAGCCGAGGGGTGGGGAAACATTGAAATGAAGTGGAGTAGGTGAAATATGAACTAATATAAGGAATGAGGCATAAATGATTGGACAAGTGGGGCCCAAAGAAAATCTAAGAACCTGCAGAGGGGACCCATGGAACTCAGAATCCCAGACCTGGGATCAGTCTCTGTCTCTGTAAGAGATGTTAGCCAGTCTATTCTAAGGCTCAGTTTTTCTAAATATACATGAATTGCAATGGCAGAATGTGTCAAGGCTGTTGATCAGTGAACAAGTGTTCTTCAAATTTTTTTAATTCCTGAGGAAAATGGGCTTAAGAAGTCCAAAACATTATTATTTCCCTTTTACCAGAAGTTCCTGTTAGGCCTAAGCAGAGGAAATTCAGGGATATAAAGAGAAAAGATGTGATAAAAATGACCAGTTCTATTGTTCTGTGGGAATAAGGTACCTACCTCTATTTAATGCTAAACTTAGAAGTCTTCTTTGTAGTCTGGAGGTCTAATTGGCCTCTGGGTTTGGTGGGTGGGTCTCTCTTCTTAGATTCTAAAACTGAAGCCAAGTGAATCATAAAATTCATTTGGAGACTACACCTCTGTGCTGTCCAGTGTGGTAGTCACAAGCCACATGTGACTGTTGAGCACTTGAAATGAGGCTAGTCCAGATCGAGATGTGCTGTAAGTGTACAATACACACTGAATTCGGAAAACTTAGGAAGAAAAAGAATGTAAAATATCTCATGAATAGTTTAAAAAATATTGGTCAGATGTGGAGGCTTCTAGGAAGTGTAGCATTACTTGTTTGGCTTATGCTGTGTTAACTGGACAGCCCTGCTATTGAGTGAGAGTTAGTGAATATTACCAACACTGTTAAAAATAAAAGGGATATGGTATACTTATCTACCATGCTTTGAGTGGCTATGAAAACCTGCACTGCTTAATTGAAACCTATTGCTATCTAACCAGGGATTGTACAGGAAAGTTCTTTTATCAATTTTATACTAGAACCTCAAGTTCTGTGACTCCCTTTTATGAGTACAAAAGAGAAAATTTAACTAATTCTTCTTATAATTCAGGAAAAATATTTTTGTCTGAAAAATTCAGATAAGACAAATGTCAAACATTTTTTATCTTTTTAAATTATAAAATAGAGCAGGCATACAAAGGAATGTATGAAAACATTTGTATACAGTTTAAAGAAAAATAAAATGGGTTCCTCTACATGTAGTACCCAGGCTGGGAAATAGAGTATCACAGGAGCCCAGAAGCCCCTCTGTGCCCCCCTCCCTATTCTGCTGTGGAAGGATCCATGATTTTGAACTTCAATAATCCTCCCCTTACTTTTCTCTATGGTCACCACTGCCTATTTATATGTTCCCTAAACATTGTATTGTTTAGTCTGGACTGTTTAAAAGTTTATAAATGAAAACATACTGCACATATTGTTTGCTGACTTGCTTCTTTTAATTTTACATTTTTGAGATCCATTCACATTGATTTGTAGCTATAGTAAATTAATTTTTATTGCTGTGTGGTATTTGATTATGAAATTATACCACAACTTATTGATCTAGTCTGTTGAGTATATTGAGGCTTGTTTTCCAGTTGTCACTGTAATAGGCAATGCTGTTGTACACATTCTTCTACAGGTCTCCTGGTGTACAAGATTTCTCTCAGCCATGGACTTAGGAGTGGAACGCTGGCTCAGTAATGTAAGTCTATGCTTAATTTTACTAGGTAATGCCAAGCTATCTTTCAGAAGTGCTGTGCCAATTTATGTTCTCGCCAGCAGAATATAAGCATTCCCCTTGCTCTTCAGTCTCATAATGGTCCTATGATACTTCTTAGGTCTGATTGTTTCGGAATGGCCTGTCATGATTTTTAATTTCCCTGATTTGCCGCGAGGTTGACCGTCTTGGGTTTATGGGCTATTTTTGTTTCATTTTTCTACTTGGTTGTTTGTCTTCTTGCTGATTTGCAGAAGTTTTAAAATGTATTCTGCATTCTGATACTTAATGTGTTGCAATGATTTTTTTTCAGTTTGAGCTTGTTTTTTCACCTTTTATAATGCTTTTTGGTCAACAGAAGACATTAATTTCAATGTGATCAATATTTTCCTTTATAATTTGAACTTTTTATGTCTGATTTAAGAATTCTTTCCTTATTTTGAGACCATAAAGATGCTCTACTATATTGTCTTGCCTTTCACCTTTAGGTCTTTAATTTAACAGGGACTGATTTTTGTTTATTGTGTAAGGTAGGAATCTAATTTGACTTTTTCATACTGAAAACAAATTGTTCCACCATTACTGATTGAAAAAACACCCCACCATTTCCTTACTGATCTGCAGTAGTACCTCTAGCAGATGTTAAGTGGCAATTATGTGTGGGTTTATTTCTGGACTCCCTGTGTGGTAGCAGGGGTTTAAGATTCTATACCCCCTTCCCTTCTTAAAAATATATCTTCCATATTGTATAGCTCTTCATTAATTGAAGTTTTTAATATCTATCAATAAGGTTTTATACTTTTCTCTTTAAAGGCCTTGTACATCTTTTGTTAGAATTATTCCTAAACACATCATATTTTTGATACTATAAGAAATGGTATCTTTAAAATTTTTCTGCTTATTATTTCCTTATATAGAAAGACAACAGATTTTGTTAATGGTTTTATATTTAGCATATTTACTGGCCTTTTAATTTTAATTTGTAGACCATCACATCTCTTTTTAATAATGACAAATTTGTTCTTTCTTTCTGAATTCTTATACCTTTTATTTCTTTTTCTTTATTGAACGGGTCTCTCCCTCCAGTTTAATTTTGCATGGAAGCAGGGTAATAGGCAAACTTATCTTATTCGTGATTTTTAAGTGGAATGCTTTCAAAATTGAATATGTTGTTTGCTATAATTTTTTGGGTAGCTTTCCTGTGTCAGATTAAGGAAGTTCACTTTAATTCATGATTTACTAGGAAGTTTTATTAATAAGGTATGTTGAGTTTTATCAAGTGCATCTTACATTTATTGAGATAGACATATGGTTTTCTCCTTCAGTATGTTAATGTAGCCAATTATGTTATTTATTTTTCCTTAATTCATTTTTATTCCTGAATAAACCTACTTGCTCATAGTGTGTGTGTACGTGTTTATGTATTTTTAATACTTTGAGAGATTTCTTTTGCTAGTATTTTGTGTGGGATTTTTGCATTTATGTTGCATTAATAAGATTGGTCTGCAAATTCCTCTTCTTAAATGTCATTGTTGAATTTTAGTATCAAGGTTATACTATACGGGGAGGGCTGTACAACTCAGAGAAGACAAGTAGTGATTCTATAGCATCTCACTACGCTGATGGACAGTGACTGTAATGGGGTTGGTGGGGGGGACCTGATGAAGGGGATAGTTTAATAACCATAATATTGCACATGTAATTGTAGATTAATGATACCAAAATAAATTAGAAAAAAAAGGTTATACTAGCCTCAGAAAGTGAGTGGAGTTGTGTCTTTTGTTTCCTCTCTAATCTGAAATAGTTTGTGTAAAATTGAAACTGTTCCTTGAATGGTTAGTATCAGTAAAATCTTCTATACCATTTTCTATGGGGAAAGATTTTTAACTATTGATTAAATCTCTTTAATAGTTACAGGACAATTCAGGTTTTTGTTTTCTTCTTGAGTCAATTTATTTTTTATTATTTTTGTCTTTTAGAGGTCCAGATAGTTTATTTCTCTAAACTCATAACTAACTGACAGTTTGCTGATCCAAGTGAAGACAACTTTCTTTTTGAATTGAAGTATAGTTTATATAGTCTTATATTGAGTCAGTTTAGATAAGTTTTATAGGAATCATTTCAGCTGGGTTTTCAAGTTTATTGGAATAATGCTCATATATGGCCTAATTACCTAGGGTCTTTTGCACCCTAATGTATGTCCCCTTTTATTTTATATATTTATGTATTTTCATTTTGTATATATACTATTTAATTTGTATTATGGGGTCTTCTCTCTTGTTTCTTAATGTTGTCAGAGGTTTGCAAATTTTACTAGCTTTTACAGAGAACCAAATTTTGACTACTAAATCATTCATTTTTACTTCATTAATTTTTGCTCCTAACTTTATTATTCCCTTCCTTTTCTTTGTTTTTTTCTGTACTTTCACTAGCTTCTTAAGATGGACATAGTTTTTTAGCTTTTCTTATTTCTTATTTTCAGCTTCAGCTACATACTTTCCTCTAAGTTTTCTATAGCTTTGTAATGTAGTATTTTATGTTACAAATGTTTTGCTATGCAATATTTTGTTCGTTATTGGGTTCTGAATGTTTTCTGATGGCTGTTATGATTCCATCTTTCTTCCTCGAGTACTTGGGAAGGGTGTTTCTTAATGTCTAAACATATAGGTGTTTTTCTAATTATGTGTTTTTGGTTGCAAATCCATTGTGGTCAAACAACTTGATCTGTATGATACCATTTTTTTTTGTAGGGGAGATTTGTTGAAACTACTTTTGAAAACAACATTTGATTAAAATGTTTCATGAATATTTGGAAAGAATGTGTATTTTGAGCCATTGAAATCTCTCAATATGGTAGTAGATTTGTCGATTTCTCCTTGTGGTTCTGTTAATTTTGCTTTATGTAGTTCAGGACTTTAATTAGGTGCAGGCAATTAGAATTGATATCTTTCAAATGATTTGAATTTCAAATTATGTAATGATTTTCTTTGTGTATAGTAGTTTACTATAAATGTATTTCTCTACTGGAATTGGTGACACCAGGTTTCTTTTGTTTGGTATTTACCTGGTATGTCCTTCTGTACCTTTTTACTTTATTTCAATCTTTCTGTATTATTAAGATTTAGGCATATCTCCTATAAACAGCATAAAGCTGGGTTTTAAAGAAGCTGAGCTTACCATATTTGTCTTTTAACTGAGGCAGTTAGTCTGTTTATATTTGTTGTAATTGCAGACCATTTAGATTTGTATTTATTGTCTTCTATGTTTCTATTTGTCTCACCTTCTTTATATTACTTATTTGTTCTTCCTTGCCCTCTTCTGGACTGATTATATATTTTTTCTTTCAGTTTTTTCTCTAGTAGTTTCGAAGTGATACTGTTTTTTTATTTCAATGGTTATATCAGAAATGTTTAACTTAACTCATTAGTAGCTTTATGGTCTCCTGAATTATGTAAGAGGCTTAGAATACTTTAACTCTAATTATACCTACGTGCTTATGTTGTCATATATTTTAGTTCTATAATTTTTGAACCCACATATTTTTGTTTTATACAGTCAAGATTTGTTCCTATTTATGACTTTTACGCTCTTTGTTCTTTTGCAAATCATAGCCCCCTTTAAGGATCATCCTTTTTTCTCCCAGTACACATTTTAGGAACACCTTCAGTGAGTCTGTGCTAAATGGCAGACTTTCTCAGTTTTTATTTGTGTGAAAAAAATGTCTTAGTTTTGTCCTCACTCTTTTTTTTTTAATTAAGGTATCATTGATTACAGTCTTATGAAGGTTTCACATGAGCAACATTGTAGTTTCAACATTCACCCATACTATCAAGTCCCCCCCCCACCCCATTGCAGTCAATGTCCATCAGCATAGTAGGATGCTATAAAATCATTACTTGTCTTCCCTGGGCTATACTGCCTTCCCTGTGAATTTTGTCCTCATTCTTAAAAAATATAATTTGCTCTATACAGATATCTAGGCCGATAATTATTTTAATGTTATTGTCCTCAGCATATTTCATTCTACTCTCTTCTTGATTTCATTGTTATTGTTGAAGTCAGCTGTCAGTGTAAGTATCTCCATTTGAGGTATTCTCTCTTTTTTTCTCTGGCTACTCTTTGTCTTCATGATCTACAATTTCACGATAATGTATCTTGCTGTGAATTTTGTTTTATTTCTTCTGCTTGGGGCTTGTGGGATGCTTGAATCTATGAATTGTTTTTCATCAGTTCTGGAAAATTCTCAGCCATTATTTCTTCAAATGTTGCCTTTGTCCCAGTCTCACTCCTTTTCTTCTTTTCAGAACTCTGATTAGACCTTGTTAGACTGTCTCACTCTAACATGGTCTTTTAACTTCTGTTAAAGGTCTGCATCTCTCAGCTTTCCTTATAGCTTCCTATGGCCATGTGTGTGACCTTTCCAGGCCAAGGCTTTTAGGAAGTAAGCAGGTCCTTTACACTCTTTCTCCTTATGTCAGCTTCATAGAGACAATAAGAGGCCTTAGGCTTGGGGGATGGCAGAGACATGAGATGAAGAAGGGAGCTACAGTCCCTGAACCATTGCAAGCAGAGAAATACAGACTAAGAATATTTAACTTGGGCTGTTATGTGAGAAAGAGAGAAACGTCTGTCTTGTGTGAGCCATTTTGTATTTTGGGTTTATTTGTTCCTGAAATCTAGTTTACTTTAGTTAATGCAATCTTTCAATTAAAAAAAAAAGATTTATGGAGGGATAATTCATATATCATAAAATTTACCCATTTAAAGTGTACAATTCAATGTTCTTTCAGTTGGTAAGTTCTTTTGTGTCTTTGACCTTCATTCTTGACAAAGTTCTTTTTGTCTGTCTTCTAGTACCTTAATTCTCCTGTTATGCTGTGTCTTATCTACTGTTAAATCTATTAAGTGTTTAATCTCACATGCTACTTTTAAAAATTCTAGGATTAAACATGCTTTTTGATGTTCTGTATCTGATAACTCAAGGGTTTGAAGTGCTTTGGGTCTGATTGTGCTAACTTTTGTTTCTGCTGGCTCTTATACATGACCTTGACTCCTTGTGTGCTTAGTAATTTTGACTGTTGGGTTGTTTAGTTTTCCTTGGAAATTTATTCTTTGAGATTCTTTGTGTCCTGGAATGAATGAAACTATTTCCTACAAAGGATTTGCATTTGCTTCTGTTAGGCACCTGGGGTATTTTTTTACCAGTTGAGGATATCCTTAAATAATATTGACATCAGGTATTATATAGGCTGCTTCAAAAGTATGAGTCTGTGGTGCAAACTTGTATGAAGGTCAGCCTGTGGTTACAAATTCCCAGGGTATAATTTTTCTCCACTCTACTCACTGCCAGGTTTTGAGACTAGTGGTTTTCCATGCAACCTTTTGAGGGACAGAAGCAGGTAGTTTATCTTAATCCTTGCTTTCACTGAATTCCTGTGTTTGGGCCCCAGTTTTATGAGGGCTCTAACATCAGACACTCCAACTTGGGTGGTTCCTGGGCTTTGTCTTCTGTCTAAACACAAAAATCTGTGCTCAAGTTCACTGTGTTCAACAAATGCCCTGAGGGTAAAGCTTATGTAGTACTGCCTGCCAAGGTATTCTTTACTCTTTTGCTCTCATATGGATGCATTGAAAATGTTTTTATATTTTAGCCAACATTTTTAGTCATTACCAGTAAAGGAGTGTTGGTACTGATAGCCTAATATGTTGCCAGAAACTGAAATTTTTTTTAAATTGAAGGAGAGTTGATACATAATCTTATATTGGTTTCACGTATACAGCACAGTGGTTCAACAGTTACCCATATTATTAAATCCTCACCCCTACTAGTGCGGTTACTTCCTGTCAGCATAGGAAGATGTTCCAGAACCACTGGCTATATTCTCCCCATGACCAACTTATATTATGATTGAGATTTTTGTGCCTTTTTACCCCCTTTACTCTCCTCACCCACCCACTCCAACCCCTCTTCCTTGGTAATCACCACTCATTTCTCAGTGTCTATGAGTCTGCTATTTTGTTCATTTTGTTTTGTTTTGTTTTTAGATTCCACAAATAAGTGAAGCCACATGGTATTTGTCTTTTTCTGCCTGGCTTCTTGCACTGAGCATAATTCCCTCTAGGTTCATCCATGTTGTTGCAAATGGCAGGATTTCTTTCTTTCTAATGGCAGAATAATATTCTATTGTGTATATGTACCACCTCTTCTTTATCCCCCCATTCATCTATTAATGGGCACTTTGGCTGCTTCCATATCTTGGCTATTGTAAATAATGAGGCAATAAACATAGGGGTATATGTATCTTTTTGAATCAGGGATTTTGTTTTCTTTGGGTAAATACCTGGAAGTGGAATTACTGGGTCATATAGTATTTCTGTTTTTAGTCTTTTTAGAAATCTCAAATTTTGAGGAATCTCAAAAAACTGTGAGGAATCCATACTGCTTTCCATAGTAGCTGTACCAATTTACATTCCCACTGACAGTGTAGGAGGGTTCCTTTTTCTCCACATCCTTGCCCACACTTGTTTTTTCTTTTGGATAGTGACCATTCTGACTGGTGTGAGGTGATATCTAATTGGGGTTTTAATTTGCATTTCAAAACTTAGTGATGATTAGTGATATAAAGTATCTTTTCATATGTCTGTTGACCATCTGTATTTCTTCTTTGGAGAAATATCTGCTCAGGTCGTCTGTCCTTTGTTTAATTGGGTTATTTGGTTTTTTGGTATTGAGGCATATGAGCTCTTTATATATTTTGGATTTGGGTAAATCATTTAATAACATATTCTCCCATATTGTAGATTGCCTTTTTTGAATTAGAATTGTCCAGATAAATTCTCACTCTTGATAAAGACTTGTTTATCAATTATAGGTAGTAGAGGGTCTTGACGGTAGGCAGAATTTACATAATCATTGACTCTCTCCATTCCTTTAACTTCCAGGTAGAGCTGGCAAGGGAAGAAAAAACAAAGGTAATTTAGAAAGAGATGATATGTAATTTTATAGGGTTTAAAAGAGAAATGTGGGAGAAAGGAAACTATATATTAACACTTTGACTAATAAATATTAAGTCACTATGCTAGTACTTCACCTACGTTATCTCATTACAATATTTTTGTAAAGTGCACATAATTAAAGATTATTTTACAGATGATATAGGAGTTAATATTCATATTTACTGCATGTCAGGTCACTGCCCAGTGACTTACATGTCTTTTTTCAATTAGTACTATTTTATAGGTGAGGAGACAGAGGCTTGGAGAGTACTTTGTTCATTGTCATTCAATAGCCACCAACCACTTGGAGAGTGTTCTTAGGGTAAGATAATGGTATTTGGTATCCTATTTAAAATCACGCCTGCTTTGCCTCCTCATGTGCTCCTCAGAATGGTTCTAAAGTATTAATAGCAACAACGAATGCTTATTATGTACCAGAAACTCTTCTAACTGCTTTATATGTGTTACTCATTTAATTCTAACAATAGCCCTATAAAGTAGATTCTATAAAGTAGGTCCTATCTTCATCCCCATTCTAAATATGAGGAAACTAGAGTTTAGAGAGTTTAAGTAGCTGCCCAAGGTCAAACAACTAATAAATATTGGGAAGTGGGGATTTGAGTCTGGTTCGGTGATCTGTGTCCACTGTCTGTACTCTTGACCACTGTGCTGTACTGCCACTCAAAACGTGAACCAAGACTCTGAGCATCGGAAGGAGATTCTGCTTTGCTATGGAGTTATGATTTCTTCTAATAACTAGTCCAAACATATTCACCAGAATCAGAGGGCAGTTAAATGAGTGAGGGGATAAAGAAAGGATTGGTCTCATTGTTCAGAACTCTTGGTCTTAAAATGAATTATGGAATGGAAAGGCTATCCGTCATTGCCAGGATTGATAACCAGTGAGAAAACGGTTGTGTGGGGGCACAAGTACACAGAAATGATGATATCAGCGGAGAAAAACAGCTCTCCTGAGACCCGCTGTCAGTTTCTTCATGTACTTGCATTTAGTCAGGTGAATTTGTCAGGCGCAGCACAGAACAATCACTAGAACTCTGGTGTATGTTACTCATCTTAGGAAGAACATTCCTAAGCCACTCTCTCATTCCTTGTGAGTAAGGGCCCAAAGGATTACGAATGGGTTAAAATATTTGCAAGCCATTTATGACACCATTAAATATAAGTGGTTCTGTTTGCCTAGTTTAAATACTCATTTACTCTGTGAGAGTGAGCAAATGGGGATTTTAGGGTTCATGCTTTAAATCATTTTGGTGAGTTTTATGCCAAAGGAAGACTATAATGACTTGCTCTAAATAAAAAAATAATTTCTTTCATAATGATAAGCCCAAAACTTTAACTGCAGAGCCCTTCCCTGGAGGAAACTGCAAAGGTATTTTTTCTTCCAAAGTTGGCACTTTTGTTTAGCTTTCCAGTAAGCGGAGTTGGTATATAGGGGTTGTCAGCTTGAACCCGGGCCAGGGTTTGAATGTGTGTGGATATGTCTGGTAGACACATGGACAGGACCTAAACAATGCTTGTAAGTTGGGCTGGGGAGCTTTAAGGAGAGAACTCACTTTAAAGAAAGGAGATGCCGGGCTTGCCTGACCCAGTGTTAGAGGTCTGGTTACTGCAGGGACCATATTGCCTATAAAAGTCAAACCACAAAGAAAACCTAAAATTCTGTATGACACAGTCATACAAGCACCACTACTTTGCAACCTTTGAACAGGGTATGTCAATGCTAGTCAACATTAGGCAGACACCCCATCTCACCGCACATCTCTGGCACCTCTGGGGGCAGAAGAGCAGCAGTGTGGCTGGCAGAGAGGGCAAGCCTGGTGATGTGGCAGCAGTGCCTGGTGACATGGAAGTGCCCAGCAGATGCCAGAGAGAGCTGCAGTAGGTGCTCAGGCTATTTGTGAGCACCCCTGAATTCCAGAAGCACCTGACTTCAGGGAGCACTTGGACTTCCAGAAGAGCTTGAGAAACTTTTATAGGATGTTGAGGTCCTGCCGGGTGGACACAGGGCCAGTAGAATTTGAGTTCTAATTATTAGAGTGATTCTGTTGTACTCATAGGTTGGGGAGGCCTAGAGAAACTCAAGTTGTAGTCATATTTGTATAAGAAGATTTTCAGTACAATTAGAGGCCACCAAATAGATATAATCATGTTATTGAATATATAGATGGCCTAGGATATGGTATCCTTAAAGAGCTTTCTACAATGGGAGAAGGTGATCAAAGGTGCAAACTTCCAGTTATAAGAGAAATAAGTTCTGGGGATTTAGGGCACAGCCTGGTGACTATAGTTAACAATATTTTTGTACATTTGAAAGTTGCTAAGAGAGTGGATCTTAAAAGTTCTCATCACAAGAAGAAATATTTGTAACTGTGAGCTGGTGGATTTAACTAAATTTGTTGTAATTGTTTTTCAAAATATACATATATCAAATCATTATGTTTTGCCCCTAAAAATAATACAATGTCAAGTCAATTATATCTCAGTAAAATTGGAAAACGAGCTTTCTAAATATGCATTAATGGACACATCAGTGCTTTGAAGTTTAGTATTGTTATATATAATCTTAGGCTTTGAACTTGAAGATAGAATCAATACACATGAGCAAATTAAAAACTTTATATTAATGATATTTTAATAGTTGGATTTTATTTTTACCTCCTGTTGGGTAGAGAAGATTTTGAGAAAGGTTAATGGGCAACAGCCAGAAAACTAATTAGTGGTTTTAAAATTTCCATTGGTGAAATAAATGGATATTTTCTCAAACCTATTTACTTAATAGTACACTTCAGAGAGTAATTGGTTAAAAAAGATTTATTAAATACATCTTAACAAACTTATTTTCTGATACGGCCAATAGGCCTCAGGGATTTTAATTTACCAGTTTCAGGTCATCTAGCAAAGCCAAGGTTTAAAAACAAATTAGGAACACCAAGGTTTCTAGTGTGAGATGAGAAGAAAAGTAGGAACATGTCCAAGACTGCAAAAATATACAGTGTGGAAGGTTTTTGTTTCTCTTTCTCCATATTCTTATTATGCTTCATTTGTGATCATAGAAACCAATGCTCTATAGATGTAGTGTTAACTTTTCTTAATTGTTGATGTTTTGTTAGTGGAATCAGAGTATGTCTGATTTAGATTTAATTTCATTTGGTTTTATTTGAGCTTTACAAAGTTATGCTGGGAAATTCTTGTTCTAGTTGACAGGAAGTTCTGGGTGGTCCAAAGTTGTCCGTTTTTCCTGGGGGAAGTCGAGGCAGGGTGGAAGGGTGGAAGTCTTCATTCCACATGAAGACTGTGGGCAGGATTGGGTTAATCCTGGCCATATCAGGCACTAAATTTTCATTTCATTACAGTTTGGTTTAATGACTGAAATAATAGAAATAGAAATTTTATGGTAAAATGAAATTTACCTGTTGACTATTTTGGCAGAAAATGGAGAATAGACTGCTAATTTAAGAGTCCCCATCTTCATTATCATAAATCATTATAGTGACTTTATAGTCCTATTAACATTTATGAAGTAGCTGCAGTGCTAAGATCTATAGAATGATGATTTGAGAACATGTATAAGGAAAGGACGGGTCTGAACTCAGTGCCCTTCAAAAATGTCACAGTGATATTGTGTAGTTTTCCTTTTTCCATTGTGCTTTGCTTGTTTTGGACTAGTAGTTGAAATTTTGAAATGTTCTGGTATTGCATCACCTTACTGTCTGTGCTGGCTGAGAGTCATCTTAGGAGTTTGGGGGAAAATTAGTAGAGAGAATGTACTGTTTTACTTTTTTACTTTATTCCACACAGAGTCTTTGGGAAAAGCCCAAGAAAATGACCAACTTGGGTTTCTTTAATGTCTAAAATGTCTGTAATGCTGTTTATTTCAAAAGTCTATGAAATATATAGATACTGTAAAATGTATTTTTTCAAGCCTTTATATTCTGAATTAGAGGGCACTTCTGGATCATTTTTGGTTCTCTGCTCCTGCATTTCACAGTTTTAAACCCTTGCTCCTTTATTTAAACAAACAAATAAACCTAATTAAACACAAAAAGTTTCCCCCTAATAATCAAAGTGATACATGCTTATTAACATGGCAGTGAGACAAGTAAGCCATAGAGCCGTTTTTCAGAGATAACCACCACTCTGACTTTGAGTTCATTCTTTCTAGATGGGTGTGGATGTATAATTTTTGGTTTTGTTTTTAAACATTGCCAGTGCAAGAGGCCCATGAGAAGACACTGGCTCCCCACGGCTTCACTGTTATGACATCAGAAGTGGGTCTCACTCTTCATTGGCTTATTTACTTGGAAGACCTCAGAGAAGTAGAGTCTCACTATTATTGACTCACCTCCTTTCTTAGGCTTAGGGAGATAAACCTGATTTAGTAATAGGAATCAAAACATTTCTTTAGCCAGGTCACACTGATATAGGAAAGTTTTCTCTAATTTATTAACTGAATGCAGAGTACTGTAAACTAAAATATGTTCATTATGACTGACGGCCTTTTCCTTAGGCAATATCATCACAACCTAAAGGCGCACTTTAAAAAGCAGAAAATGCTATTCTATGTATTTATATGTATTTAAGGGAAATTCAGAGAGAATAAAATGGGTGCTTTAAAACTGAGACAGGATAAGTATGAATAGGTGCAAAGACTGTGTAATCCTTGCTCTAACTGTATGCTGGACTACAGAGCTATAGTAGGCCAGTATATTATTTTCTTTCTTATAGGACTTTAGGCTGTGGCTAGTAACAGAGGATTATAAAAGTCAGATGCATCTTTGATGCCATATAATGGTTGGTTAAGGTAGTCAGTGACTAGGAACCTTATATCAAATACTATAGTGCCTCAGATATTTTCAAGGCTGACATCTATTAGCACAGAAGACACAGTGCCTAGGGTCACAGTTCTTCTAGGGGCCTATGAATTGCTTTAATTGCTTTTAAAATTAGAAGAATAAAGTGAGTTTTTAGGTTGAAGAAAATATTTTAGTATGTAACATATTTTAATATGTTGAATATTAAATGTTAACATATTTTAATATGTAAAATATTTTTATATGTAACATAACATTAATATATACATCTTTATAGCAATGCAGTTGAAAAATATAGCTTTTAATTTTTTTTTTAAGGGAGGAAGGGGACCACAAAAATAGCACAGGCCTGGATGCTTTGATGAAGTTTTAGACTTCCCAGGAAACACACCTTTTAATAACATCAGGCCAAATCATATTTGTCTGTGCTAATTCCACACTTCCTTGAGATGCGTCAGGAAGGGAGGCTTATTAGGATGGTCAGAGACCCATCTCATCACAAGAGCCTTTCTGTTTCCATTCCTGACTCCATGAGAAGTCAGGAGACAAGTGAAACATGAAAACAGAGCAATAAAAATAGGTATTTATAACAAGCTTCAGACTCTCCTAACATAAGATTAGAATCTTGGGAGTAGAGATTTTCCTCTTATCTCAAACTTATGTACATTTAATATGCAAATCTATGAATATTAATGTATGTATAAAAGAAAGTTTTGGAAAAATTCATTAACAATCACACACACCCAAAGGATTGGTAAATCTAATTTTGGCTGAATAAAAGAAAATATGAACTGCTTAAAAATAGGATATGTAGAATAGACCTGTCACTCTGAGATAACAGAGAAGCAGGTACTGTGAGCAGATGACTGTATGGCATATTATCTCAGTACAGAGGGTCCCATGAAAAGTGGGATATTTGGTCAATAAATTGGCTGATCTCAGCTCTGCCTCTCAGGAAATCTTGTGGCATGAAAGGATGAAGTAGGATGGAGATCAGTCATCTGTAATTCGAAGCCAACTGTTCCTAAGAGCTTGGCTCTGGGAGCCTGTCTTAATCTAAAAGGCAGCCTTATGTGGAAGGGGCTATAAATTGTTTGGAGAGGAAAGGGGTAGAAACTGTTTTCTCCCATCATCTGGTTTGTGAGCTTTATACTCTTCAGCTTAGACTGATCATTTTAGGTTAATAATTCATGCTAACAATAACTAACATATCAGGAGCGCTTACTATGTCCTAGATCGTGGGCTAAGTGCTTTACATGGATTGACTGTTTATCCCCGCAGCAATTCTGCAAGGTAGGAACTGTTATCATTCCCATTTCACAGATGAAGAAATGGAGTTTAAAGTGACTGAGTGACTTATTTGAGGTCTCACAGCCAACCAGAAGCTGTGACTGGACTCTGGAGCCTGCATTCTGACCTCTGCCATCACCCCAGTGGGACCCACCTCTGCTGATCATACAGTCAAAATGCAGGAGAGTCAGGGAGTGTTATGGGTTGAACTGTGTCCCCTTCCAAATTTGAAAGTTGAAGTCCTAATCCTAGTACCTCAGAATGGTACTTTATTTGGACACAGGTCTTCACAGAGGTAAGCATGTTAAAATGAGATTGTTGGGGTGGACCCTAATGCATTCTGTGTTCTTATCAAAAGGGGAAATTGGGACACAGAGTTGTGCATAGAGGCAAGATGCTGTGAAAAGAGAGACTTGGAGAATTAGAGGGTCAAGTCAAGGCCAGAGGCCTGGGACAGATCCTTCCCTTAACTCTGGAAAGGAAGAAACTTTGATTTTGTATTTCTAGCTCCCAGAAAATGAACTGTGATCCAAATTTCTGTTGTTGTGCCACTCAGTGTGTGTGTGGTACTTTATTTTTGCAATACTAGTAAACTAATACAGGGGCTGGGACATCTTTTGTGTGGACAAGGTAAGGTTCCAGTGCTATTTTTGGAGAGCCTGAGCAGACTCCTTATTCTCCTTGTAGTTAGAGAATAAGCAAATGTTAAGTAATGGATTTTTGTTTTCATGAATTTTGGACAAACTTAAAATAAAGGTAGTCTAGAGATTTGGGGTTAACAAGCACCCTGAACTGGTAATTCGTGGCACGTTAGACTTAGCACATAGTAGAATTAAGTTGTCTTCCGTACCTTTCAAATAAATGACTTCTTTAACATCAGACATTATTAGCCAAAATGAATTTTCAAGTCAATCCAATATTTAATGGTAGTGATGGGAGTAGAGTCTTCTGTCCTTAAGGGTATTTATACACCCTTGGGGCAGAAAGAAATTAGAGTGAGCTGGAGTGTTTTAACCACGGTTAAAGATACGGCCAGTGGGACTAGTTCAGAACGCTTGGGATGCAGTTATTTGGACTCAAATCATTCTGTGAAAATTTGGTAGGATTAAAAAAAAACTTTCTTTTTTCAGACAGATGACGTTAAAAGAATTCTTTTGACAGACAAAGCATTATAAGCACAGTTGCAGTGCTGCTCATGTTATTTGCATATAAATAATTTGTTACATACTAATGAAGGGAGTAATTTATTCTTTCTTTCTCCCTCCTTCTCTCACAGCGTGGACAGGATGCTCACCCTACTTTGCTGAGGAAGTCAGAGTCATCCTGAACCGCCTTCCTGACAGCTCTCGATTTCTTTTTCTTTTATTAAGGTATTATTGATATACACTCTTATGAAGGTTTCACATGAAGAAACAATGTGGTTACTACATTTACCCATATTATCAGGTCCCCTCCCACACCCCAATGCAGTCACTGTCCATCAGTGTAGTAAGATGCCAGAGTCACTGCTTGCCTTCTCTGTGCTACACTGTCTTCCCCGTGACCCCCCACACCATGTGTACTAAACAAAATACCCCTCAATCCCCTTCTCCCACCCTCCCCACCTGCTCTCCCACACCCCTCCCCTTTGGTAACCACTAGTTCCTTCTTGGAGTCTCTGAGTCTGCTGCTATTTTGTTCCTTCAGTTTTGCTTCGTTGTTATACTCCACAAATGCAGGTCTCGATTTCTTAGTGTTTTCTTGGAAGCTCGTTTAATATTCTAGTCTAGAGGGGCTTCATCAAGCAAAATGAAAATCCACTCCAGAAAAACAAATGTTTTTTTTTTTTTGATGAATGCTTTTCATTTGGAAATACTTTAAATATTTCATGGGTAAAAACAATTCCTAAAAAATATATATATACTGTTACATATTTATCCTTCAAAGGAAACCAGTGATCAGAAGGTATTTTTTCTTAGTTGTGACTTAAAAATGTAGGTGTGATGTCTTTAATTTTACTTTTGATAATCATATTTGGCTAGGAAATAATAAACAAAACATTTCATTGTGCTTGTTAAGTATATCCTATACCTCTTTTTGGGCCACCTCAAATTCTTTGGCCTTCACGTATGTCTCTAGCGCTCTGGACCTCTTTTACTCCAGTTGCTAGATGGCAACTGACTTTGTGTGTCCCCAGGATATAATAGCTGGGAGAGAGCTGACAGACTCTTTCTCTTGTCCACCCCTTGATGAACTATTCCAAAGGAAAGCTTTCTGTGGAGTCTATTCCAAGAGGCTGTGTCTCTTTGTGAAAGTGACTAATTCTGTAATACAATATCTTCTATTTGCTCCCCAATCTTACCTGCTTCAGCTCCCTTTTCCATCACCCTCACTGCCCTGGGATTACATTTCCCAATAAAGCTTGGAATTTAAGCCATGCCCCAGGTTCAGTTTTCAAGGGAACTTATTCCAGGACAATAAAAGTTCTATAAATGTTTAGTAAATTGAAATGAATTAAACACAAAACCTTGGCTAAATGGAGCCTTTTGTTTAATCATCTTCGTCTTTCTGTGCTTTAGAAGAACTTGATCTGCACCTCCTGATTCACCCATTTTGTCTCTGTCTCTGGATTGGTAGGTATGGAGCCCAGGAAAAGCCAACAAATCAAAATTGATTTCGCTGATGATAAGTGGTCTACCAGATGTCTCAGAGAAGTTTCATTTCCTAAAGACTGATTTAATAAGGGGAGAGGAGGGATGAATGATTCTGGGTGAAAAGAGAGTAGTCCAGACTATGGACCTGAAGCCCATCTTTTCCTTAGACTTAGTTTACTTCTAGATAAGTCATGGTCACCCTCTCTAGGTACCGTCCCTGTTAGAAAAACTGCCACATAAATCCTGGCCTTTATTCACCCTTGAGAAGAAAACTAAAGTATTTTTGAATGTCCTCCCAGTTAGAGTGAAACGAGACTGGAAAGACTGAAAATATGAGGCTGCCTATTAAAAGGAAAAAAGGGAAGAAGGAAATTTTAATTAATTTTTTAAAACTACTCTCTTGCCTTTAGTAACTGGGAATTGTTAGGAACTTCATAGTAACTAAAGGAAAATTGTTTAAGACATTTAAGATGTTAAAAAAAAAAAAGATATCCAGCCTCTGTCATATATTTTAGTGCATGCTGGTACCCAGGGCCAAAACCTTTGTCCTCCTGGGAATAAATGTAGGCATGATTATTACTTTTACTGCCATCACTGTTATTAATAATAAAGAAGATTTTTACAGAAATGAAAGTAAGGAGGCACCAGCTATGCTGACCTGTATGAAACCTTTTGTAATTTAAGGAAAAGAAGACAAGAAGAGACAACATTTAGAGTATTACATATTTTTTGTGTATGTATGAAATTGGGGTCAAGTAACTATATTTGTAGGTAACTTTTTTGTATAGAATGATGTAGTTAATCATATCCATAGTAAATGAGGAAAATTATAATTTTGTATAATTTGGCAACTGAAAAGTATGAAAAGGAAAGCCTTGGTAGGGAACATAAAAAAAAAATCCTGAAAGGCCTGCTTTTATCAAGATACATGTGGGGAAGCTTTATTATAAATCAACAGATCAGACTATGACTCATTTCAGGGATGTTACTGGAAATGGCTGTTTGGATTTTACCATCACTGCAGGTAATGCTTGAACTTTTCAATGACCATAAAGATGTTTCAAAAACAGTGACATAAGCTGCACTCAGCGGAGTCCAACTGCTGCAACAAATGTATTTTAAGTGTTTAGTCCATCAAAGATGTGATGTCCGTCTGACTGTTATTTCTGTTATAAGTGCAGAAATGCAGAAACCATCATTTTGGCCAACATAAATTAGTCACTACCCATGAGGCAAGGGAGCAGTAGAGTATAAAGAGCAAGCAGTCAGTCCATTTCAGTGGGAAGGTTAAGAGAAGGTGTGGTGCTTCCTGTTGGTGGAGGCGGAATGCGCAGTATTGACATGTGCGTTCATCTTGGTTGTCTCTAGCCTGGCAGGAATCCCAGACTGGCCCAGCTGATCTGGGCAGGGACTGTGCTCCCAAGGGGCATGTGTGTTTTAGCTCTAAGTGCCATATGAGGGACAGAGAAGGAGTAGGAGCCACAGGTGACATTAACAGGCTTCAGGTTCAGGTAGAAAAGAAAGAAAGAAGAGGAAATAAAATGTATAGGCTACCATTCATTCCAGACTCCTCTTCAGTGAAAAAAATTCCTTTCATTGTGTCCTGGAAAAAAGTATCATCAATAGTATAGCCCAGTGGGATCCTAATGTCATTCTGTGGATTGGCTGCATCAGAATCTCCTAGGGAGCATTAGAAATACACCTCCCAACAACAGCCAAGAAATGGAAGCAACCTAAGTGTCCATCAGTAGATGAATGGATAAAGAAGAGGTGGTATATATACACAATGGAATATTATTCAGCCACAAGAAGAAAACAAATCCTACCATTTGCAGGAACATGGATGGAACTAGAGGGTATTATGCTCAGTGAACTAAGCCAGGCAGAGAAAGACAAATATCAAATGATTTCACTCATCTGTCGAGGATAAGAACAAAGAAAAAACTGAAGGAACAAAACAGCAGCAGACTCACAGAACCCAACAATGGACTCACAGTTACCAAAGGGAAAGGGACTGGGGAGGATGGGTGGGAAGGGAGGGATAAGGGGGAAAAAGGGCCATTACGATTAGCACACATAATGTGGGGAGGTGGGGCACGGGGAGGGCTGTACAACACAGAGAAGACAAGTAGTGATTCTATAGCATCTCACTATGCTGATGGACAGTGACTGCAGTGGGGTATATGGTGGGGACTTGATAATGGGGGGAGTCTAGTAACCACAATGTTGCTAATGTAATTGTACATTAATATCAAAAGAAAAAAGAAAAAAAGAAATACACCTCCCAGAGGTTCTAATTTAGTAGTGTGAGGGAGGACTTGGGATTCTGCACTTCAGAAAATCTCTCCAAGTGTTTCCTATAACTCATTCTTATTTGGGAACCTGTGCTTTGAACTCCACTGAAGCACCACCAGTAACACTGAGCTCATAACTATTCTGTTCCTGGTTAGCTGATGTGGTTTTAAGTTGTCATCTTATATCAAACCAAAATCTGTACCTTCAGAACATCCACCCATTTCTGTGTTCTCTCTGGGACTTTTTGAGGAGTTTAAACATCTCAGATCAAGTTAGAAAGTTTGAATTTGTGTTGGAACTAGTCATTATAGTTTTATGATCTCAATTAGCAGCAATATAGTCCAGAAGCAGAGAATGTGAATTATGAAGAGACCCAGATTTGGGGACTGGAATGATGGGAGGTGAAGTCACTGCGGGATTTTAGATGCTAGAGAGGGTAAAGTTGGGATGACCATCTGTTGCTGGGGAGACAATTGAGGCCTTTGGAGGAGGTGTGGACTGGTGTATAGGGAGCTGCTGAAGGACTCAGAGGTCAAAGAGCAAGTGAAGTGGGGACATTCAGTCTGTGCTTACGGTTAACTAGCCTTCCACTGATTTCCCAGGCCCGGTGTAGTAGGTTCTTAAACGGTGGTTTTCTTTTCTTTTTTTTGACTGACTGATGATGGCAAAGGCAGATTGAGTAGATATGTGGGATGGGAGAAAGCAGAAAGTGAGGAGATCGTATCAGAAAAGGAGAACTGTCTAGAGTTCTTGGAGAGAGCAGTGCTTAGTGATGAGAAAATCCGAATTGTGGCAACAGTGTCATGGAGCAGTTGAGAGGTTTTGTGGTCACCAACGTGGATGATTCTGTTGTTGAGAATGAGTGCCCGACACTGTGGGGGAGAGTGACTGTGACTCAGATGCTGAAGTGTTTGAGCAAAGTGTGTGAAGGTGACAAGGATGTGAAATAGAAATGGGAAAGACGATGGAGAGAGCATGGGGTGCAAGGTCCATGTTTGTGGCTGAGTTTGGGTAAGTCCCCCTTACCCACTCTGGACCCCTGTACTCTTTTGGGTTAATAACTCCCATCTCTTCTACAGATTTGTTGGGAGCTCATGTGAGATATAGTGATCATGTATATAAAAGTCACTTTGAAAAGATAGGTAATCTCTAAGGGCTGTCCAAGTTTGAGATCATGCAACACCACTCCTCTGGGTATTACAATGTATCAGTGTTATCAGATGTCGTAAAGTGTGTATGTGTGGTAAAGCTACAATTTCACCTGAAAGAAAAAGTCTAAAACCAGGACTATAGCACAAGCAGCCAAACAAACGTTAAACAAAATGACTTTAATCTCTGGAATTAATAGGTCAAGGTTGGGGAAGATGATTCTAACATTTCTTTTCTTTAATTTAGCACATGTTGGCATTTTTTGAAAGATCCAGAAAGCTACATGTTGAACCCTCACATGAATCTGGGGCTGCATTGCTGGAAACATACTTTCCACAACTTGATTTTCTGTAAGATCAGTTACTCAGGTAAAAATATGATGCCACTAAATTGTTCTTTAATATTGTTATTTCATTTTCAAATTTATTATAATTACTTACTATTTTGTAACTCTGATTTGTAAGTTCAAGCAAGAGGGAAATTTTCTCTAATGTTTCTTTACATATATCTTGAATCATGGCTCCTCTTTGACTTTGGATTATTCAAAACTCAGCACCCAATCTAGGGGGAAGATGTAGTTACAGAGATTTCCTACACTGGTTTTACTTTCTACATTATTGTTTCTGCTGTGGGGTACAATCTCAAAATCTCACATATATCAAAAGTGGCTTGGATATGGTTTCTCTTAACTGGTCACTTGCCCTTGATTTCCAATAGAGTATTTGGGGCTAATCCCTTTTGAGGTTCAAAAGCTCAAGCATGTACTTTTGGTAAAGGAAGGAGATATTCCCAGATTCATAATGTTCTTCCTTGAAGTGTACTTGAGGGAAACCAAATGTGAATTTCCAGGAGCCTAGTCCTTGACAGAGGCAATATTTATGGCCTAAGAATATCATAAATACCATAGGCTCTTTATTTAAACCCGTCCTGAATGGTGTTGGTTCTAAGAAGCTGAAGAAGACCAGAGGTTAAGAGAGGAAAAACATTTTTTTGAGAAAGATGAGGTCAGTTTTCCAATGTCTGGGGGGATTTTTATCAATTTACAACTAACTCATGTCTAATGATAATTACCATGCACATCTATTACTCTCAACAAAATAAGATACAGAGCACTTGGCTGCAAGTTATTCCAAGCCCTCTTGCTGAAGAAATAAAATATAGAAAACTCGAGAATCTTGTACCTAACAGAAGAACCTGTTTGGGAGCTACGTTTCCCAGAACAGATCTGGGAGAAAAGTTACCAAGTTTCCTTTCTCTTTTGCTCAAAGTTTTGCATACTGCCTGTTATGGGTTGAATGGTGTGTCCCAGAAAAGATCTGTTGAAGTCCTAACTCCCAGTACCTCAGAACATGACCTTATTTGGAAACTGGGTCTTAGAGAGGTAACAGAGTTAAAATGAGATCATTAGAATGGGCCCTACTAAAATTCATACAGAACCACAAAAGACTCCGAATAACCAAAGCAATCCTGAGAAGGAAGAATAAAGCAGGGGGGATCTTGCTTCCCAAATTCAAGCTGTACTTACAAAGCCACAGTAATCAAGACAATTTGGTACTGGCACAAGAAGAGACCCATAGACCAGTGGAACAGAATAGAGAGTCCATATATTAACCCAAACACCTACAGTCAATTAATATGCTATAAAGGAGCAATGGATATACAATGGGGAAATGACAGCCTCTTCAACAGCTGTTGTTGGCAAAACTGGACAGCTACATGTAAGAGAATGAAACTGGATCATTGTCTAACCCCATATACAAAAGTAAACTTGAAATGGATCAAAGACCTGAATGTAAGTCATGAAACCATAAAACTCTTAGAAAAAAACAGGCAAAAATCTCTTGGATAAATATGAGCAACTTCTTCATGAACATATCTCCCTGGGCAAGGGAAACAAAAGCAAAAATGAACAAGTGGGACTATATCAAACTAAATAGCTTCTGTACAGCAAAGGACACCATCAGTAGAACAAAAAGACATCCTACAGTATGGGGGAATATATTCATAAATGACAGGGTTGACAGCCAAAATATATAAAGAGCTCAGGCACCTCAACAAACAAAAAGCAAATAATCCAATTAAAAAATGGGCAGAGGATCTGAACAGACACTTTTCCAAAGAAGAAATTCAGATGGCCAACAGGCACATGAAAAGATGCATCACATCGCTAATCATCAGAGAAATGCAAAATAAAACCACAGTGAGATATCACCTCATACCAGTTAGGATGGCCAACATTCAAAAGACAAACAACAAATGTTGGCAAGGATGTGGAGAAAGGGGAACCCTCCTACACTGCTGGTGGGAATGTAAACTAGTTCAACCATTGTGGAAAGCAGTATGGAGGTTCCTTAAAAATGTAAAAATAGAAATACCATTTGACCCAGGAATTCTACTCCTAGGAATTTACCCTAAGAATGCAGGAGCCCAGTTTGAAAAAGACATATGCACCCTTGTTTATCGCAGCGCTATTTACAATAGCCAAGAAATGGAAGCAACCTAGGTGTCCATCAGTAGATGAATGGATAAAGAAGAGGTGGTACATATACACAATGGAATATTATTCAGCCATAAGAAGAAAACAAATCCTACCATTTGCAACAACATGGATGGAGCTAGAGGGTATTATTCTAAGTGAAATAAGCCAAGCTGAAAAAGACAAGTATCAAATGATTTCAGTCATCTGTGGAATATAAGAACAAAGAAAAAACTGAAGGAACAAAAAAGCAGGAGACTCACAGAACCCAAGAATGGACTAACAGTTACCAAAGGGAAAGGGACTGGGGAGGATGGGTGGGAAGGGAGGGATAAAGGGGAAAAAGGGCATTACGATTAGCACACATAATGTGGGGCGCCGGGGCACAGGGAAGGCAGTACAACACAGAGAAGTCAAGTAGTGATTTTTACTGTGCTGATGGACAGTGACTGTAATGGGGTATGTGTTGGGGACTTGATAATAGGGGTAGTCTAGTACCCATAATGTTGCTCATGTAATTGTATATTAATGACACCAAAAAAAAAGAATGGGCCCTAATCCAATATGACAAGTGTCCTTACATAAAAAAAAATTAGACACAGAGGTAGACATGCAAGGAGAGAAGGTGATGTGAACACACACAGGGAGAAAATGGCCATGAGAAGACAGAAGCGGAGACAGGGATTATGTAGCCGCAAGCTGAGGAACGCCTGGGGCCGCCAGAATCTAGGGGAGCCAGGGCACCGCTTCTCCCTCACAGCTCTTAGAAGGAGCCAATCCTGATGACACTTTGATTTTGGATTTCTGGCTTCAAAACCAATGAGACAATAATTATTTTGTTTAAGCCCCCCCAGTTTATGGCAGCCCTAGGTAATTAATACACTGTACTTACACCAAACCTAGGCACTTTCAATGTTTTTTACAACCTTTTGCTGCCTATTAAGAAGTAAAAATTCAGGCCCTCTAAAATGCCCTTAACTCTATTCTTCACCCAGCTGTAGAGGAATAGCAGGTAAATACAGTTCTAGAGGGGAGGATTTTCACTTTTTCAGAAAGGCTGAACTCTTCAAATGTCCTGAATTGCTTGTGAATTGTGATGCAGATTACTTCCTGTCAGGGCCAGTAAAACCTCAGACCTTAAGTGTTTCCAGATGAAGGCATATTGACAGATCTTAAGTATGGGGAGGGTGTTATAATAACCAATTCAAAGTAGAATATTGCTTTTCTCCAAAGAAGATTCAAATAGGGAGTCAATAACATGAAACTTCACATCAGCTAGTCTAAAATGAAATGCTAGCTTGGGCATTGACTAATCAAGATCGTCTTGTCCCTTGTGTTCTTGTGTTGGGAAATAACTTAGTTCAATATCTTTAAGATTTATTCACCTGTTATTTATACTGATCACACTCATTGAACTGCGGACTAGAGCCAAGAACTATATTTTGAAGCTGAGCTGATGATAGGCATTCTGTCTCAGTCCTTGGAGTAAATCCAGCCATCTTAAATATTGAAGTGTTTCTTTATGATTCTCTAGAGACATTTTCATCATGCTGTATTCTTTGTGACCTGCTGAGTTCAACCATTGCATTTGACTGCTTTTCTTAGACAGGGAGTTATAAAATTGCTTGAAAAGTTGGTATGAATGACTGAAAGAAAAATACCCATATGGACATTTAAGAAATATAAATGAAATATAAGTGGTGAAAGGGAAAATATAAATATTTTGACTTAACATATGTATATGTATGTCCATACCCATATCCATACTCCTATTTTTATTTAAGGCCAGTTTATATATCTATAGACAAAGGATTGGAACTTTAAAAATTCATTTGCATGTTCATGAGTACTTTATGTCATCACAGTCCTTTATCAGCTAGATATTGTTAACACCATTGCTACTTCCAGTAGGGCTAATACTACTACTATAGTTACCATTTAGTGGGTATTTACTAAGTACCAGGTAATGTGGTAATTGCTTTGTCTACACAAAACCTTTAATCCCTTTGACAACTCTATGAAGTATATATTTTTGTCTCCATTTTACAGATTAGGAAACTAAGGCTTAGAGATATTAAGTAGTTGGTACAAGATTACACAGGAAGTGGTAGAGCAGGGATTAGAGATGCAGGTCTTTCTGACCCCAAAGCTTGATTTCTTACCCAATTTGCAATTCAATCTCAAGTGTACTGTTGGGAGCACAAAGCATTCCATTAGGACAGGTACAGACCCTAAGGTGACAGCCCAGTTTCACGTTGGTGGAGATAGGGCAGAGCTGGCATATATGCAAGGAAGCACCTGGAGTGCCTCAGGAATGACCAGTCAAAGGCAGCATCAACAGAGAGAGAAGCCATTCCTTGCTCTAAACAACCAGCAACTGTACCTTTAAATAAAGTAATGAAGACTTAATCCTTTAGTGTCTACCTCATGCAGCCATAAATGAAGACTGAGAGCCTGTGTCCTGAGGGCCCTGATTCAGGAAGTGACAATCTTACACAAGACTGTAGGGGAGAGGAACGTGCCAAGTGTGCAGAGCAAGGGGAAGAGGTTGGAAGACTTGGGCGACCGGAGAAGAAGAGGACGTGGGTGAGGTGGGAACAGACATGACTCTCTCGGCTACCTCTGGTTAAGAAGAGGAATCATAAATTAATACAAGAAACCCATACATAACTGTGTCAAAACATGGCCATGAATCTTTTGGCGCTCTTCTCACAAAGAGGTAGGGCTTTACGTCCCTTCTCCTTGAATCTGGACAGGCTTGTGACTGGTTCAGTCAAGAGTGTGATGGACATGATGCTGTGTCACTTCTGAGGCCAGGTCGCAAAAGGCCATTCAGCTTCTGGCTCATCATTTTTGAGCTCCGAGACTCCAGATAAAAAATCTGATTACCCTGAGGTTGCCGTATTGGAAAGGTCACATTCAGGTGCTCTGGCTGATAGTTCCAGAGTTACAGTTAGTTGCCTCCCCTTGCAAGGTGTCGGACATGTGACTGAGGCCATCTGACAGCTGGATCCAGAGAGTCATCACCATCAACATGTGGAACAGATCACCCAGCTGGGACCAGCCAAAATTCCGGGCAGACAAAATCATAAGATATAATAAAATGGTTGTTGTTTTTAATCGATGGGTTTCAGAATAATAATTCAGTTGTGTAGTAATAGATGAGTGGACCCCCTAAGTATAGAATCCATGGTTTGTTAAGTAGTTCTACTCATTAACCTAGTGGAGCAATTGCATGTGGAACTTTGGGGCAAGATGGAGAGCAACAGAAGCCTCCATCCTGAATGGGATTGTGAGATCTCAGAAGAGATGAATGAGCAGTTTTATTGGATGACATTGGTTGTATGGGAAAGAAGTCTGCCTGGAAAAGGATGGGTTGTGAAAGTGGAGACGCAAGTGCTGGGCTGGATTGTTATGGTTTGGATGCTAGCTCTAGTCTTCCTAATGATACTCCATCAGAACTTGGGCAAGTCTTGCAATTGTTAATATTTGGTAATAATGAATGCCCTACCTACCACCTAAGGAAGGAAATGTGACCTTGAGGAAAGCATAAGCTAATATATAGCAATTCAAAACATACGAAGCACTATAAGATTGTATTACTTCTCTGTTCATTCATAGAGTTTCATTTATACTGCTGTTTAGCACTTACCACATTATATTCTCTACTCTTTGCATGGAGAATAGTACGAAGCTCCTAGTGGGTGTTAAAAAATATTTGTTGAAATAGCTTCTTAGAGTTAACATTAGATGAGACTGGAGAAAATTTAGTTAGCAACTAGTGTAGATTTTTTATAATGTTTGCAGTATGAAAGATCAGGGGTAATCCATTCCCATCCATCTTAATTTTCTAATGCATTCAGTAGAATGCCACATAGTTGAACCTGACAAATACTAGTAAAAAGTCTGATGAGGTCTGTCATCCAGTGGTTGCATTGGGTGTATTATCTATCTCCCAGTTCTGCCTTAAAATAGCAAGAAGCCTGGTAAGACAGAAGGATAAAGGAAAGAGATAAAGATGTGCATCATTTCAATGATCAATGAATACAGCATTGTCCAGGAAGTTTATGGCCTGGAAAATCAACCTGCTAGAAGCATTGGCAAGGGAAGTGCCTTGGGTGCTCTGAAGAGTTACAGAGGAAGTTCACAGGCCAGTGCTGCCTTAGTCAGTTAGACAATCACTGAGAGCCTCTTCTGTGCCAGACCCTGCTCTGGCTGTTAAGGACTGTAGACATGCCAAAGATGTAGTCCCTTCCCTTGGGGAGTTTATAGTCTAGTGGGAGGACACTGCCTTCAAGTTGTTCACAAGTTTAGTCTGTGAAACAGTGTTTCAGAAGCACTCCTTCCCCTGCCCAGTACTTTCTTCCTTCTAGGATTTGGGAAATCTATTTTTTCTTCTCAGAAGTACATGGTATATTTATTGTAAAATACACATTAGAAGCTATCCTTTTCCCCCAACTTTATATTTCATGTTTTATTTTATTTAAAAATTTTATTTCATTATTTTGTATTGAAGAATAGTTTATATACAACATTATATTGGTTTTAGCTTTACAACGTAAGATAACAGTTATGAAATGCTCACCACAATAAATGTAGTTACCATCTGTCACCATACAAAGTTATTACATTATTTTCCACTGTTTTCCCTATGCTGTACTTTTCATCTCTGTGACTTGTTTATTTTATGATTGGAAGTTTGTCCCTCTTTATCCCCTTCACCTATTTTGCCTGTGTCCCACCTATGGCAACCACCAGTTTATTCTGTTTTTATGAGTCTATTTCTGGTTTGTTTATTTTTTTATCCCATATATAAGTGAAATCATATGGTATTTGTCTTTGTCCAACTTATTTCACTTAGCATAATACCCTCTAGGTCCCTCCATGTTCTCACAAATGGCAAGAATTCATTCTTTTTTTATGGCTGAGTAATATTCCATTGTATATGTGTACCACTTCTTCTTTATCCATTTATGTATTGATGGACTTTTAGGTTGTTTCTGTATCTTGGCTGTTATAAATAATGCTTCAGTAAACATAGGGGTGCATATATATATTTGAATTAGTGATTTTTGTTTTCTTTGAGTAAATACCCAGAAGTGGAATTACTGGGTCATTGGTAGTTCTATTTTTAATTTTTTGAAGACCCTCCATGTTGCTTTCCATAGTGGCTGCACCAATTTACATTCCCACCAACAGCTCATGAGGGTTCCCTATCAGGAAATCTACTTATGGCCACAGAAAGCTATTGTGAAGTTGTACAGATGAGGAGGGCCCTTCAATTCATTTTATGCATCTTTTCTGGTACTCAGTTCCTCCTCTATAAGATAGGGATCATAGTTACTTTATAGTGTTTAGAGTAATTAAAAAAAAAATCCAGAATGCATGGCCTACAATGGTAGCCAGGTAAAAAATATACTGCCCACAGTCTCCCTTTTCCCTTTAAAAGTATTGAAAGGTTCTGTTTGTCCACATGTCTTGTACCTTGTGCAGCCCTCATAAGGGTTAGGGCTATATTTCTATGGTTTGGTCCAGAGTTCCTTACCTGTCTGCAGAAGTGGAGTAAGAACAGGCACTTGTATTGCAAGATTTAAGCAGTGTCTAAAAACGTTTTATCCAAATAGCTCTGCCTCTGATGATCCCTACGATTCCATTCGAAATCTATTTCTCAGAGGTATGTGGTTTTTAGACTCCCTATTAAAATGCAAAATTTCTCCAAGTCAGAAGTAGGCGATGTAGTGTGGTAAATGGGAATAAGCTTTAAACCAGGCAGACCTGAGTTTAAATACCAAATTTTCTACTTTGTTGCCATAGACAAGTTATTTAACCTCTCTGAGCTTCAGTTGTTTCATTCATAAGATGTCTTAAGTGGTCGTTAAAAAGTATACAAACAACATATGCAAAATGGTACACAGTCAATATGTGGTGGTTGTTATTCAGAAGTCATCACTCCAGCTAATCAAAACTACCCTTCGGTAGGTGCTTCGGGAAGCAAGAGCCAGCAGCTTCCAAGGATTGCCTGAATAACAGTTTGTCAAGAGCAGGGGATCCACGAATTTGGATGGGAAAAAAAGCTTAAGTCTTTATTTTCACTAAATTCTCATTGAAATGTAACATTTCCTCTTGTTATGTATATAAGCAACTAACCCCAGAACACCAGTAGTATCTATGAATTTGTCACCAAATCATAGATATTTTTATAACATACTACAATCGTTGCAGATATTTCAAAATGCCGTTTGTATTAATCACTATTTTAAAATCATGAGATCTTATTCCTGCTGCAGATGCTTGCTATTTCTAAGATGTTAGTGAAAAAGCACATATATGCTATGCCACAAAATTGCTTTTAAAAAGACTTTGATAATAATATTTCAAGATACTTATCTCCTTTTGCAATCTTACTATTTGTTTTATGTATTCTGAACAGAGGTCTGTACAATCCCACTTCCAGAAGAACTGAAATGGTATCCTGAGAGATATCTTGTCAGCGCTACTTACGTGTTTATGGCAGGGCTATTCACAATAATCAAGATATGGAAACAACCTGACTGTCCACTGATGGATGCATGGATAAAGAAAATGTGGGTAAAGAAAAAATGGATAAAGAAGGAAATATATATATAATGGAATATTATTCACTTAAAAAATGAAGGAAATCCTGCCACTGTGACATCATGGATAGATCTGGAGGGCATTATTCTGAGAGAGAAACCAGGCACAGAAGGACAAATAGTTTATGATCTCACTTATGAGGAATCTAAAATAGACTCATAGAAGCAGAGTAGAATAGTGGTTGACAGGATGGCAGTGGGGAGGAAGGAAACAGGGAGGTGATGGTCGAAGTGTTTAAAGTTCTAGTTATGCAAGCTGAAAAAGTCTCTGAGATCTACTGTACATCACAGTGCCTATAGTTAACGATTCTGTATAATACACTTAAAAATTCCCTAAGAGGGTAGATTTTATGTTAAATGTTCTTATCATGCACACACATATCCACACAAAGGAAGGGGGTAGGAGGTAACTTTTGGAGGTGCTAGATATGTTTATGACATTAATTTTAATGATAATTTCACAGGTGTATACTTATTTCCAAACTCATCAAGTATATATTAAATGTCAACTATACTTTTTGTATGTCAACTATACCTCAACTAAGTGATTTTTTTCTTCCTTTTTCCTTTATATATATATATAT
>JAQQAC010000477.1:11045476-11069759 GCA_029783875.1 Phataginus tricuspis
TCGATGGCTTGTTTCATTTCTGCATTGTCTTTCCTCACTTCCCTCACTTCCTCCCTCAGCTCTTGCACATTTTTCTGTAGATCCGTCAGCATGGCTATGACTTTTATTCTGAATTCTTTTTCTGGAAGACTGTGCATGTCCATTCCTTCAGCTTCTTTTTCTGGGGTGGTGTTTGTCTGAAGCTTTGTCTGTATCATATTCTTCTGTCTTCTCATGACTATAGAATTGGTTGTTGGTAGCAAGGAGAGATAAGAAAGGAGAGAAAGGAAAAAAAAAAGAAAGAAATTTCTACTAATAATAAAAAAGTAAAAGGCGAGAGAGAGAAAGGAAAAGAAAAGAAAGAAAAAGAAAAGGCAGCAACACGTAAAAGAAAACAGCAACAACAGCAACAAAAAAAGAAAACAAAAAACACCAAAACGCCCACCGGGGGTGGTTTCTGTGTGAATGCTGTAGGTGGCGCTATTGCTCCACTATTCCAGAGCCTTGGCCATGTCGCTCCACATGGCCCTTTAAAGATGTGGCCGGGTGAGAATGAATGGGAGGCTGTTGAAAGAGAGGGAAAGAAAAAAAGGAAAAGAAAGGGGAGAAAAAACAATAACAAGAAAAAAAAAAGCCACTGAGAGTGGGTTCCGCGCGAGTGCTGTAGGTGGCGCTGTTGCTCCACTATTCCAGCGCCACTCTATAGTTCTGGCTGTGTTGGGAACGAATGGTAAGCTGTTTATCTCCGTGGGGGTCTCAATGGCGGGCACCCTTTCCCAGTCGCCAGCCAAGGGGTCCAAAGCTCCCCAGGACTCCCAGCGTGCTGGGCTCAGTTTGCCGGGCTATCCGGCCCCTCTACTGAGCTCCTGTCTCTTTAAGACCGCTGAGGTGGAGCGCGCGCTTTTCTTCCCCTTTTTCTCCTTTCTTTTTCCTTCCCGGAGCCTGCCGCGGGCAACTTGCATGTTCCGGGCTGGGACCCTGTGCCCTCTGTCTCTCCTATCTCCGCTACACCGCAGGCTGTGTGTTGGCGCTCCCGGCGCAGACTTCAACTCCCTCCCGGCTCTGAATCCTCTCCTCCCACTGGAGCGCTGGGGGAGGGGACCGCTCGGTCCGCTCGGGCTCCGTACCTTACCTGCCTTGCCGGGACTCCCGCCGGAGTGCTGGGGTGGAGGGGCGCTCTGGTCTCGCTGGATTGCATTTCCGTCCCGCCTTGCCGGGTGCCGAGTCCTCTGTCTGGAGTGTCTGGCCGTTGGAGCTCTGGTGGGGGGGGAGCGCTCGGTCCCACCGGGTCGCCGCTCCGTATCCCGTCCACCTCACCGGCTGCCAAGTTCTCACAGGTGTAGCTGTACGCTGTGCACTTTCCTGTGTATTCTGGTCTCTCTTTTAGGGATAGTTGTATTTGCTGTGTTTTCGTGAATAAATATAATGTTGGGAAGAATTTTTCTGCTGGTCCGTTCATGACGCCATATTCCCGGAAGTCCAACTAAGTGATTTTTAAAAAAGAAGTAAGGAGGATAATATGCTAAGTGAAATAAGCTACTCACAAACCCATTAAACAGAATCATAAATTCAGAGAACAAACCAGTGGTTGCCAGAAGGGAGGAGGGTGGGGTGATAGGCAAAATAGATGAAGGGGATTGAGAAGTACAGGCGTCCTGTCATAAAATGGGTAAGTCATGGGGATAAAAGGTACAGCAGATGAATATATTCAATAATATTGTAATAACTTTGTATGGTGACAAATAATAACTATACTTTTCATGGTGAGCATTTTGTCATGTATATAATGTCAAATCACTATGTTGTATACCTGGAATTAATATATGTCAACTATACTTCAATTAAAAACAAAATTTAAATTATATTTTACGACTTCCAAAAAAAAAGTAAGAAGCAAATCACGAAAGTACAAATACTGCATAATTCCACTTAAAGAGATATCTAAATTAGTCAAACTCACAGAAGAAAGTAGGATGGTGGTTACCAGGGCCTGGGGCAGGGGAAAATGGGGAGTTATTTTTCAACAAGCATAAAGTTTCAGTTACATGAGCTGAATAAGTTCTAGAGCTCTGCTGTACAACATGATGTCTATAGTTAACAATACTGTATTGTACACTTAAAAATTTGCTAGAAGGGTAGATCTCATGTTAAATGTTACCACACACACACAAAAGTGGTATGGCCACGCTGGAAGAAAAAAAGAAGTGTTGCATAGACTTCACCAGATGGCGAAAGGGGGCCATGGTTCAAAAAAATTAAGAAAATTTTGTCTAAAGCAAGAACCAGCTGACTGGTATAGTTAATCAGAGGAGTTTATCTCCTCTTCTGAGATTTGTTAGGAATAATAGATTCTCATCATTCTAGCTTTCTATAAATCAAACAAAGGGAATGGTAGACTCTCTCTCTCTCTTCTCTATCATCTCTATCTCTATCTTTATCATCTCTCTATCTCTGTTTCCATCCTTTATCTATATCTGTGTATTTTTCCTCATTTTCACATCCAGGAGTAGTCCTTGGGGACAGAAAAAGGAAATTGTGCCAGTGGAATGCATTACAAAGAGAAATTGGAAAATAAAGGTTACTACTTTGTTAGACCTTGAATATTGTATCTATTTCTTACAATTGGGAAAGAAATATTCAATTAGTCCAGGGGGAATTGGGAGCAGAACCAGTTTATTATTTTTTCTGAAACAGCTAAAGATAGTCTGTTCATTCTGGGTCTCTCATTTGTAAGGTGGTCGGGATATTTGGGAAGAGATTCCATGCCTGGCTCCTACAGCTTCTCCCTGTACTTTTCTGGGTCTTCCAGGTGTGTTTCTTTTTGGGGGAGTTGAAAGAGGTATTAAAATACTGAACACTAAGTAGCAAGGGCTCCTCTCAGTTGCTGTGACTGAGACAGCAGTAGGACAAGGCCAGGAGAGTGAGGTATAGAGCTGGGAGCAGAGAGAGGGAGAAAGAAAAGAAACTACGAAATTTCACATGCAGTTTGACTTGGAAAAAAAATTAGCTTGGCCAGTGGCATCAGTCTTTTTGGCTCTCATCCTCCATAAAAGAATTTTGAGAGATTCTTTTTGAGTTGACATCTGAACTTTTTCAAATCATACATTTAAAGAGTTGCAAAGTATATCTTAGGTGATATACTGAATATCATATCCATGATTAAAATATATTTTCATCAAACGTTTGGAGCTGCAGACTTAGCTCATTCAATTTATGGACTGTGTCCATCATATAAATTAATTGGCAAAACCAGTCCTTATTGTCAAACTATTCTGCCAAACTAGACTTACTTTTTGTCAGAAAAAAATCTTGTTTCATTTTTTGAATTCAAATAAATGTGTTAGCATGTGACGTTTTGGCACCTTCTTGCTTCGAAATTCTGGCTCTTAGAAATGAAGGAGAGGATGGAGTAGGGAAAGGAAAAAGGAAAGGAGAAGTCTTAGCATGAATTTTTCACCTCTTCAATATTCTTTCCAAAGCTTTCTTGCTTTTCCTCAGGCGACTCTCACCCAGGAAGAAGTCATGGATGTTTTCACGCGGAGGCCAAGGCACCTGCGTAGGACTGAGGGAGGTATGCTTCAGTTGTGAAGTAAGAAAAGGGCTACTGGGGAAAAGAGTCCCTATGGCATGATCTCAGATGGAGAGAGGATATGTGGAAGTTGAAGATTTGGCAGTTGATTCCCCAAAACTATCCCTTCTCTTGGAAAGTCTTCATGCACCAAGGCAAACATACCCGTACCCCTGTTTAAAGACCCCTGAGCGAGTTCACCTCCATCACATTTACTGCAATTTATTCCAGTTCATCTTGGTGGTGGAGACCAGAACAATCTACTGGTCCTGAACTCTTGCCACTTTATCCAGCAGTGCCCCGGAGAGGCCCCTGGCCATCCGGGTGGAGGTGGGGGGGTTGAGCCCTGCCATCCCCTGGAATTAACCAAGATTAGTAGATTATTATCATCATTATCTTTTTTGGTAAACTCCACCTGGTTAACCAGCCTTTTGTTGTTCTGCAAAACATGAATACCCTGACGTTTTCCCCTTTCTTTTTAAAACACCGCCTTTGTTTGCACAGTCCCGCTGAGAAGGCGGGGACACAACTTCCCACTTCCATGCAGTCCCTGCCCTTGAGCTGCAGCGTGGGGCGAACACCTTCTGAAACACAGGAGTCATTTATGTTTGGCATGCGCAGAGGGAGGAAAGATGAACGAACAGATAGATTTCTTCCTTTAAGTCGCGCTTCCACACCCCACTGGAGTGGGAAGGGGTGTCCCATCAGTATGATTGTTGGGCCAATTACATTTTTCCCCACAGGCATGAATTTGCATGGAAACTGCTGTTCTGTCTTGGCAGGACTCTTCTAAACACTTCACCCAAAGAATTATACCCAACATGGGAGTTTGCCCTCTGGGCTGTGTCTCTGTTGGACCAGGAAAGTGAAATTCCTCGATGAGAAAGGACTTACTTAGGGTGTTCAGCTTCAGGAATTGCCAGCCTAACACTCCAACAGAATTTATCTGTCTCCTGAGTGAAGGTGGAGAGCTGTAGGGTGGAAGGTGTCTTAGAATTTTGATCTTGTCTTAATGACTGGAGGACATGTTAAAGTATTTTCCCCAGTTCTCCTGTGTTGGCAGGCAAAAAAATACCGCGCTCCGGAGCTGGAGGAGGGGTGAAGAGAAATCCGGGCAGAACCGTGCGGTCTCAGACGCCCGCCTCTCATCCCAGGCACCTCACCCCCTCCTTGCTCGGCCCCCGCCTGCCTCATGGCCCCAGCTCCTCCCCTCACTAAACCTTGCTTTCAGGAAAATGCCTGACATCTGCTAGGTACTTCTTAGGATGGAGAGAGGTTTGCTGACCCCTTTCCCAGGGCCCAGGCTCCTGCACCTCCCTGGGGGAATGAAAACCTTGGCCTGACATGTTGCCACTGAGAACCAGTGGAGAAGTTTTTCATTTTTATTGTATTTTGGGGTAAACTCAGTACATAAAGGTAATGGCCTGCTCTCTCTAGACTCAAGACTGGACCTGTTTTTGATATTTTAGTCCTGTGAAATGACCAGAAACTGGGATGAATCTAGGAAATGAGGGATGAGAATGCCTTAGTGTTGCCAGAGAATCGGTTTGCTGAGGTGCTGGGTAAATTTCTTCAAAATTCCCTCAGAGGGCTTCCAGTCCATAGGTCCTCAAACAGACTTACAACCTCAGGAGGTGCACGGCTGCTTCTGGGCCCACTGTCGGCCAGCTCCGACGTGAGAGGTCTGAAATGTCAGCCGGTTTATGTTGTGGGGAGGAGCTCGGGGCATTTGAGAAGTGGAGTGGCTGAGCCGGGGACGCTGACAGGGCTCTCACTTCAAGAACCAAAAGAGAAAAGACAGCCTATGTATGAGGTGGTATCAAGTAAGAATAAAAAAATAAATTCGAGTATGAGCCTTTGAAATATTAATACATCTAAAGTGCCCTCGGGGGACAGAGGAGTCTGCTAGGTGACTTTTAATGCAACGTTTCAAAGTTTTACTCATTTTGATTTTTCATGAGTTGCTTTGATTGGGGGGGAGATCAGTCTTTCTATATAACAATTATAGTGGCATTCTGATGAGAGGAGGGCATTATCAAATGGAGCGAGGGTGTAGAGTGAAGGAATTAGGTGGGATGAAGAGGGAGAAGTCGAGGGGAAGCGTGGAGGCTGCCAGGAGAGCACCGTTTGAAGGAGCGATCTGGTGAAAGGGAGAAAGAAGCGGATCCTGACCTTCGGGCACCAGGCAGAGGTTGTGAACTAGCAGTCCATGGGTCCCATCTGTGTGTCCTTAGTCAAGGGCCCCCCTGATTTAAATTGTCCGTAACATTTAAAAACTGAGACTCCACATAAATATCTGGGTTTCTGAGTTCTCTGGGAAATCAGAAGACCTGGCAGCGCTGACCTCAGTTCTACGTGGCAATCGCCGAGGCAAGCTGATAGGTGGCTGGCCCTTTCTGTTATCGCAGAGCTTTGCAGGGTGCTGCACACTCCTGACTGTGCCACCTGGCCACCTCACTCATTAATAGCACCTGCTCTGCCTGTGTGGCGCTCGGTTTGTGACTCTGGACTCAGGCTGTCCAGGCCTGGGGAGGAGCTGTGCATTGGCTGGCTTCTCGAGGGAATGCCGGAGTCTCGAGGCTCCTGTCGACTCCTCCGGGCATAGGCCTCGGGGTAGAGGCTGTCGGTGGTGGCTGTCTCATCGCCACCTGCCAGGCCAGGCTGCCTTTTCCAAGCACAGCTCTGTAATACAGAATCTTGGGCTGGAGTCCCTGGAAGGCTGAACCTTAAATGAGACAGGGCATGGGCAAGGGCTGTGTCTATCCAGTATATAAACCAACTGTGGAGTCAGCCTATAGGGCACATGGTTGTCTGAATCAACAACGGTTATTTTAATTCCTCAAGTACCTACCTCTGCCCAACATGCCTTGCCACCTTCTTTATATCTTCTTCATACTCCTGTATGGTTGATATCCTTTCCATCTTTAGCTAATTATATCATCATAATTAGGGGAAAGCTAATATGATGCAAATGGGCATACAGAAATAAGCAAATAGTATATGACATTACCGTATACAGTAACTAGTGACGGGATATAATGTGAATGGAGGTTTGTGGATTGGTGGGAGAGGAAAGGCCCCCGTTGGGCAGGAAGGGTGTTCTGTTAGGCAAAAGGGATAGAGCTGTAGAAATTTAGAAAAAATCCAACCATTGAGTTGGCCAATGTCTGCTGTGATGACTGTGGATCTAAGAAGGTAGAGAGTATACATCATGGCGAAGAGTCAGGAAAGCTAGGAAAATGTGTCGTAACATTAGGTAGAGTCCATTAGATGACAGTCACAGGCGCTGTGGAACATGCTTAAGACTGGAAATTAGAAATGGCACTTTAAGAAAAGGAGTTTGCCAACTTTACACAGAAATACTGAATTAGTGATTTTATTATAATTAATGTATTAATAAAGCTGTGAGAAGAATAATTGTGCTGAACTTTAAATAGTTCCATAAGTGCTATGAAAAGTAAATATGTAAAGTGTGTAGTATTCCAGGAAAATAGTGCAACTAAGAAATGCATCTAAGAATACACAGATACAAGTGAAGTGAAAGCTTGTTTAATGAGATATTTTATTCTCTTTCTCCACCTGGCTCATTTCACTGAGCATAATTCCCTCTAGGGCTATCCATGTTGTTGCAAATGGCAGAATTTCTTTTTCTTATGGCTGAATAATATTCCATTGTGTATATATACCACACCTTCTTTATCCATTCATCTGTTAGTGGACATTTAGGTTGTTTCCATATCTTGGCTATTATAAATAATGAGGCAATAAACATAGGGGTGCATATGTCTTCTTGAATCAGGAATTTTGTTCTCTTTGTGTAAATTCCTAGAAGTAGAATTACTGGGTTGTATAGTATTTCTATTTTTAGTTTTCTAAGGAACCTCCATACTGCTTTCCACAGTGGCTGCACCAATTGACATTTTCACCAACAGTGTAGGAAGGTTCACTTTTCTCCACATCTTCACCAACACTTACTATTTCTTGCTTTGGATAGTGGCCATTCTAACTGGTGTGAGGTGATATCTCAAAGTGGTTTTGATTTGCATTTCCCTGATGATTAGTGATGTGGAGCATCTTTTCATGTGCCTCTTGGTCAGGTGTATTTCTTCTTTGGAGAAATGTGTGTTCAGGTTTTCTGTCCATTTTTTAATTGGGCTATTTGTTTTTTTTTTGGTTGAAATGTATATGTTCTTTATATATTTTGGATGTTAATCCCTTATTGGGTATGTCATTTATGAATATATTCTCCCATGCTGTAGGATGCCTTTTTGTTCTTCTGATGGTGTCCTTTGCTGTACAGAAGCTTTTCAGTTTGATGTAGTCCCACTTGTTTGTTTTTGATTTTGTTTTTATTGCCTGAGGAGATGTGTCCAGGAAACAATTGCTCATGCTTATGTTCAAGAGATTTTTGCCTTTGGTTTCATGTCTTATATTTAGAACTTTAATCCATTTTGAGTTTACTTTTGTGTATGGAGTTAAGACAGTAATCCAGTTTCATTCTCTTTTAAGTACCTGTCTAATTTTCCCAACACCAGTTATTGAAGAGACTGTCTTTTCCCTATTGAATATTCATGGACCTTTTATCATATATTAATTAACTTGTATATGTGTGGCTTTACATCTGGGCTCTCTATTCTGTTCCATTGATCTCTGGGTCAGGTCTTGTGCCAGTACCATACTGTTTTGATCACTGTAGCTTTGTAGTATAGCTTTAAGTCAGGGAATGTAATCTCCCCAGCTTTGTTCTTCTTTCTCAGGATTGCTTTGGCTTATTTCCTCAGCTTTCTGAATGAAGCTTAGAATATAGAAATGCTGACCCTACCCGCTAAAAGGTGCCCTGGGAATCAAGGAAAAGTATTAGAGTAGACATGTTTTGAGATTTGTGGGCTACACAGAGCTGTATCAGTGGGTCACCCCCATCTTATTTTCCCTGCCTCTGCCTCCCCTGTAGAGATGACTCACCTGGGAGTTCAGACCATTTCTAGTACCTGGGTCAAACTGAAAAAGAAATGTAAAGTAAATTATTAAGAAACTCCTTCCTACTTACCCATCTCTGTGTGGGATTAGAAGCAAGTCATACTCTGGGAATTCAGATTTTGGAGTGCAGAGTGTGACTTCTGGGCTTGTGCATCCTTCCCACTGTGCTGCATATTCCTACTTAGTCCCAACAAGGTCGCTCTCCACACTTGGCTACCCCAGTCTTGCTCCGGGGGACTGTCATATGTGCCCTGCATTATCGGGCTCCTCCATTGTTTCCTGCTGCCCCTGGCCAGTGAAGGGAACAGCCAGAGAAGTCGTGGTATCCATTCCTGGGCCCTGCCCTTCCTGCCCTGTGCTGGTAGGGGCTGGGCTTCTTTTTAAAGGCCACGGCTTCTGTTTGGTGGCTCCTTCTTACAGCTCTAGCTGACAGCTCTCTAGGTCAAAACCCCTGAGAGACAATTCCCACCGGCTCCTTCCCCTGACCCTTCAGGCTCCCAGGTGGTAACTCCTACCCTCTCCTTTGTTCTTGCTGGAGCAGCTGAGGTCCCTTGTTGGTTTTCTTTAACTCTGCCCCTCCATTGAAAATAGTCCCTTCATGAAACTCTTCCTTTTTCTTTCGAATGTGCCTCTGTTTCCTTCCAGGGCCACAAGTGATCTGTCACTCAAGCCATCAGTGGCTGCGTGGCTTCCCCATCACAGGTTTCTCTCCCTCTCTCATCTCAGTCAATCCAGCAAACTAGGATTCCGTTCTCAGCATCACGGGCTTCCTACGTGCTCCTCCCTAAACCAAAGCCTGCTTGGCTGACTCCTGTCCAGTTTCTCCCACTGGGTGCTGGCTTCCTCCGTGGGGCCGTGCAGACAGATCTCCTGGAGGAGTCACAGCTGCAGCCCTCAGATGCCTGAACACTTGATTACCTTCTGCTTCTCTAGGTGCGCCCTAGATCTATTCAGATGCATTCATACCAAGTTCTCATCTAAGGCCTGAGACCATGGCACCCCCTTCCTCTGCTGGACAGTCCTAGCCCAGTGCAGCTCCTGGTCTAGCTTCTCCCATCCAGCCATTTCCCCTGCCCCTGTCCTACCCTGGCTTAGTGAGCCTTGTCATGAATGGCATGTGCCCCTCCACTGTGTTGTTAGCCTGAGCTGTGAGGAAGAGCTGTCTTCTAGAGGCTTCTGATGGAATAACTCAGGCAGAGTAAGAGCTTTGATGCTCTTTCTGATGACATCGAGTTTGGGCTGAAGATTTATGAGGTAGAGCTGAAGAGTTAAACTATCTTTCTTACAACTCGTGTCTTACATGTCCCTGACTTGGTATAATGCCATTTGTTTCTGAAATATTTTCCTAAAATTTGTAGAGCTGAATAAAAAGGTATAATAAGTATAAATGTACCACTTCTTACAAATATGTACATACATCAATCTGCTATAGTACGCTATTAATATATTTTTTCTCCTTATCCAAGTATGATTGTGGTATTCTTAGTCGATGAAAGTTGTCAGGGCAGATGATACTGTGCCCTCTAGGCCAAGGGCATCAGCTCACCACCCTGCATGTGCAGTCAGCAACGAACCCTCCACGCCTCTATCTTAGAGTGGACTGTGTTCTGCCATTTAATCTAAAGAATACTTTTCACCCCAATGGTTAATATGAAGCCGCTAAGGGATAGTTCTGGATTTGCTGCAAAGAAACGTAAAAAAATAACACCCCGGGTATTTGTGACTGGAAGAAATTTCAAGGAAGTGGTGGGGGAAGAGCAGTCCATTAGGGGTGGGTGGAAGGCCTTTGCTACCTGAGGAACCTCAAACATTGCCCTGCAGCCTGAGAAGATCCTCCAGAAATGGTAGGCCTGGCAGCCCCGGAAACAAGTTAGGATGCCTGTCATGACTTGAAGGGAGTTGAAGAGAACCAAGGAGGGTCTGTCTGTGGATGGCGGCTTCGGTGCTAACGTGCGAATGTTATTCATCGTCCTGCAAAGAGACTATGCCCTCAGGACCTGATTCATGCCCATTTCCAGCACTATACAGACTCTCAGCTAAAAGAGCTCCGGGAGCCCTTTCTTTTCCATTCTCAGTAAGTTACCCTGAATATGTTCAGATAAATGAAACGAAGGGAAGAAATAGAATTTCCATCTAGAGCTAGCTACCGCTTTGTAAGAGGCCCAAAACAAGCAGCTGTCATGCATTCATCAAATTCAGGACTCTCCCAAGTATTAAATCAATCCCATCAAAGCAGTTTTATTGCTGTTGGGTGAATGGATTGAAGTAGATGTATAGCTTTAAAAGGGCTTGCCATTTGGAGCAGAAAACATGCTTCGAGGCCCAGTGGCTGGGTGCTGTTCTTTCAGAGCCCAGCAGTATTTACTGAGTAGCTTCCAATTCTGTTGCTCCAGGGCTTACTTTATTTAATTGTGCTATTTTAAGAGTATTCAGTTCTCCAAGAACTTTAGAACAAATTTAAAACGTTTCCATGATTCTGGTGGGTTTTAAAGAATGATGGTCACTCTCTTAAAACTATTAATGTCTAGGCCAGTGCTTGCCCCAGCTTAGTCTGTTGGTGACAAAGAGCAGAAGGAATAACATCTGGGTCTAACTTTAATAAGTTATCTTAATTTGACTCTTTAACCAAGGGGGACACATTGGAGTTTCTCATCTTAATTATTAATTGGTGAAATTTAAGTGGGAGTAAAATAGAAAAAAAATAGTCTGTTTTATGTATAGAGACTAGCAAAGAGTACGTTGGGTGTATTTCCTGGCAGCAGTGATGAGTTTACATTGATCTACTTATTTTCTTTCAACTAGTCTTTGTGCTTGTGTGGTATGTGGCCTGGCTTTGTGAATTCATCTGGGCCACATGAGAAGTGGTTTGTTTAATGCAATGAGTTGAGCACAGTGGCTCAACTAAGTCCAGCAGCTACAAGGAGCCAGGCTCTGTTCCCTTGATTTCTTGTGTTTCTGGGAGTGTTTGTATTTTCTAGGGATTGGCAAACTGAGCAACAAAAGAACCAGCAACTAGCTATCCTTATGAAATAACTTTCTCTTTAGCCCATTGCAAATTTATTGTCTCTAAAATGACATTCAATGTGCTTTTCTGAGGAATTTTAACGTGGGACAGTTTGGGTGAAGGGGTAGAATTTCCCAGGATGAGAAGAGTTCTCACAGCATATTCATCCATATTAACTTTAACACTGTCCAAAGAAGCCAAAAGAGTCAACCTCCCTGTATACACACGAAACTACAGAAGCATAAGCTATTCAGAGTGGAGAGTACTAGAAAGTACTTGCCAGTTCCCTGAAGATAGCTAGAAGTAAATGAGTTTAAATAGAAATAGACAAGGGAGAGGGGTTTTCTCATTGGAGAAACCGGTAAACATTGAAATGAGCTACTTTGGAAGATTATGGAGTTTTTGTTCCAAAGATCTTTAAAAAGTAAGGCTGGATCCTTGTTGTTCTGTAGCATATTTGACTCATAGACATAAAGGGATGGACAAGAGCAGGACTTTTGAGCCTGAGCTCAGTGCGGTGCTTGGGTTTGGGGGGAGAGGTCTAACTGAAGGGTGGGCCGAGCTGGTGGGACAGAGGCATATGCTACTCAACCAACTTCATTTAGTTACGTAGCTTCAAATTTTAAATTCAGACAAGAGATCACCAGGAAGTAAATATTTATGGTTGAAAGCATTGAAAATTCACTCTGAAATGAGAGCCTTTCTTCTTTAATTATTGTGGCTATGAGAACTCGCACTCAATTTTAGTGTATGTACATCAAATATCTCATATAAAGAGGCTACTGTGTGTGGCTCATAGTAGGCACTCAGTAAATATTTGTTGAGTGAATGGGTGAGGAAGAGCAGATATAACAAACACACTGGCTTATTTATTACTTGAATGTGATTGGTAAAAGAAACACTGAACATATTTGTTGTGTAGTAAAGGGGTCAGCATATTTTTTTCTGGAAAGGACCAGGTAATGGACATACTACCAATGCTACAACTACTGAACATGGCCATTGTAGTGTGAAAACAACTGTAGATAATACGTGAATGGACATGACTGTTCCAATAAGACTTTTTTTTTTTTTTTTAAGACAGCAGAAACATATTGTCTCACAGTTCTGGAAGCCAGCAGTCTGAGATCAAGGTGTCAGCAGGATTCCTTCAGGGACCTGAAGGAGGGAGAATTGTTCTGAGCCTCTCCTCTTGCTCCTGGGGGTTTGCTGGGAATCTTTGGCATTCCATGGCATGTAGAGGCATCACCCAGTTTCTGCTTTCATGCTCACATGGCATTCTCCCAGATTATAGTTTTATTATAAAAGGATACAAGTCAGGAACAGCCAGATGGAAGAGATACACAGGGCCAGAAATGGAGAAGGGGGATGGAGCTTCCATGCCTTCTCTGACTTGCCACGTTCCCCAAATCTACACGTTTACCAACCTGGAAACTCCCTAATAAGACTTTATTTACAAAAACAAGCATGATGCCAGGTTTGGCCTATGGGTCATAGTTGGTTCACCTCTGGTGTAGAGCACAGGTGTGATCAAACCTCTCAGTTTCAGGTATTTTGAGGTTAATGAATAAAAATATTAGGTGTGAGAATCACCAGTACTAGTGGCTTATTGTAGGAGACACATTTTATATAAAGGGGGTTCTAGACTTCTATTTCAGAATAGCTGAGTAGAAAGCAAATGCAGGTATGCTAGAAATGTTCATTTCACTTTGTTGTCATTTCTGCAAACTAGTCCTTTCTGCTCTTTAACTCCTGCAAGGTGCTTCTGATAATAAATCATTAGAAAACATATACATTTATCTTTTAGAATGAGAAGTCTGATTTATGAAAAGGTTCGTGTGCTGTTGCAAAATTTTTAATCCATGGAATTAATTCCCTTTCTTTCTTAACACAGATAAAGGCTCCTTTCTTAGGAAGGAGCCAGCAATGATAGAACCAGATAAAGTCAATGTGTTAACCCTAGGCAATCCAACATGACCAAATGCAGGATGTTAAACACATTTCTGGCAGAAACAAAAATGGCTGATTCATAAATCAGTGAGGATTTTGTAGACGTCTCCTATACTACAAAGTTACTCTCTTCATGGAAACCCTGACATATTTATTCCCATTCTCTCTGTGTATCTCACTGTGTGTGTGTGTCTTTCACATACACATAGAGTTTTGAATACTTACTGTCACTTCTGTGTATTTTATTTCATTATTATGGCATCCCAATACTTTTGTTGCTGACAATAACTGCATTAGTTCAAGCCCCAAATTTGAGCTACTTTGTAAGACGTTTAGAACAGTTTTGAATTAAAATAGTAAAAGGAAACACTCTTTATGAGGTGTGCATTTATGATATAAAACTAATTATCTCATTAACCTTACCTACAGAATAGTTAGCATGGTCAAAAAAGTTCAGTATAGTATTTTAGTACACAACTTTTTTTTTTAGCAGTTTATGTTTAATAATGATTACATTTCATTCATTAAAATTTCTTCTAAAAAAGTGCTTCATCAGTAGCAAGTGGCCAATTATTGAAATCTTCTATGATTGTGTCTAGAAAATATTTGGAAATGTAGCAAATTTGGATCTGGGATATTCTGTAGTCCTAAGCCAATTTTTTATCTTTTATTGCAATGTGGGGTGTCATTTTTAGAATAAAAAATTTAAGATAATGAGAAGTGGTAGGATATAAATTCATTTGACCATATGCCTTTATTTTTATCATTTGTTATTTCAATTTTACTATTGAAGTACATGAAATTCAGGTGAAATGACTTGTCCACGGGCTTATAGCTCATTGGAACTTTAGGGGTTTGGAGGGTCTTTCTCTACACTGGTTTGGCTTGACTTTCACAAGAACAGGGGTTTCTTGGTGAAGGCAGGGGGGCTAGGCAGGGGCTGTGAGATTATTTACTGCATAGGGCTTACCAGCCTCCCTGTGCGTGGTTCTAGCTTCCCTGTTGGCCTCTCTAACTCCAGCCTTCTCCTGGCAGAGCCGCAGTGACCATGGCTGGTTCATGGGCAGCCACTGCCCTGAATCTCCTCTGTCGGCCTTCTCAGCATCTCAGCCACCTCACAGAAGCCATGTCTAGTGTCTGTAAAACAAAGATGATTGTAACTAGAACATTCTGGGAACTGACAATCCTGTTTCTACTGTGTGTCTGGCACTCTGCTTGTGCTCTTGGTTCTCACAAGTCATACATGCATCGAACATTTTTTTTATAGTTTATTTTGGTATCATTAATCTACAATTACATGTGCAATATTATGGTGATTAAACTACCCCCTTCATCAGGTCCCCCCCACCAACCCCATTACAGTCACTGTCCATCAGCATAGTGAGATGCTATAGAATCACTACTTGTCATCTCTGAGTTGTATAGCCCTCCCCATGCCCCCCCAACATTACATCTGCTAGTCGTAATGCCCCTTTTTCCCCCTTGTCCCTCCCTTCCCACCCATCCTCCCCAGTCCCTTTCCCTTTGGTAACTATTAGTCCGTTCTTGGGTTCTGTGAGTCTGCTGCTGTTTTTTTTAAATTAATTTTGGTATCATTAATCTACAATTACATATGCAATATTATGGTGATTAAACTACCCCCTTCATCAGGTCCCCCCACCAACGCCATTACAGGCACTGTTCATCAGCATAGTGAGATGCTATAGAGTCACTACTTGTCTTCTCTGAGTTGTACAGCCCTCCCTGTGCCCCCCAACATTACATCTGCTAATCGTAATGCCCCTTTTTTCCCCTTGTCCTTCCCTTCCCACCCATCCTCCCCAGTCCCTTTCCCTTTGGTAACTGTTAGTCCGTTCTTGGGTTCTGTGAGTCTGCTGCTGTTTTGTTCCTTCAGTTTTTTTCTTTGTTCTTATACTCTGTATATGAGTGAAATCATTTGAAACTTGTCTTTTTTGGTTTGGCTTATTTCAGTGAGCATAATACTCTCTAGCTCCATCCATGTTGTTGCAAATGGTAGGATTTGTTTTCTTCTTATGGCTGTATAATATTCCATTGTGTATATGTACCACCTCTTCTTTATCCATTCATCTACTGATGGACACTTAGGTTGCTTCCATTTCTTGGCTATTGTAAATAGTGCTGTGATAAACATAGGGGTTCATCTGTCTTTTTGAAACTGGGCTGTTGCATTCTTAGGGTAAATTCCTAGGAGTGGGATTCCTGGGTCAAATGGTATTTCTATTTTGAGTTTTTTGAGGAACCTCCATACTGCTTTCCACAATGATTGAACTAATTTGCATTCCCACTAGCAGTGTAGGAGGGTTCCCTTTTCTCCACATCCTCGCCAACATTTGTTGTTGTTTGTGTTTTGGATGTTGGCCATCCTCACTGGTGTGAGGTGATATCTCATTGTGGTTTTAGTCTGCATTTCTCTGATGATTAGCGATGTGGAGCATCTTTTCATGTGCCTGTTGGCCATCTGAGTTTCTTCTTTAGAGAAGTGTCTATTCATGTCCTCTGCCCATTTCTTAATTGGATTATTTACTTTATGTTTGTTGAGGCATGCACCGAATATTTTTAGAGGGTTAGATAAGAGTACACCGCCACATATTCTTCTGTTGGAAAGTGCATGTTTTTGGAGAAAAATCACCAGGTTCTTCATGAAGAGACCCAGTCCCAATTGTGGTATTTCTTTTCTTAGACCTGCTGTTATTTGTATCTGGGGTAACCACATGGCGTCTGAGCCTCACCTGGAAGGAGCGGGTACTCCTATCTACTTCAAGTGTATCCCAGCTCCACTGTTTCCTAGAAGAGTGTGACCTAGGGAAGTTACTCAACCTCTCAGTGCCTCAGTTTCTTCATCTGTAAAATGGGGATAATAAAATAATATCTATCCATAGGGTTGTGGTGAAGAATGATTACTACATGTCAAGCTCTCAGAGCAATGCCTAGCACATAGTCAGCATTCAGTACATGTTAGCTATTATTATATAAACACTGCTTTGAAAGAAAGAACTATGTTAAGATAAAGAATTACTTATTAGTACTTAAATTGCACATATAAGAATTGGGTTTGAACCCATTTTCCACAGTGTGGGAATCTACTGATAGTTGGTAGGAAGGACTTGGTCCAAATATTACTTCCTCTCCATTTTCCTTCCTTTTTATTTTCATTTTTTTCTTTTCCTTATCTTCTTCCCTTCCATTCCCTGAAAAAAGAAAAGTAATCTTGAAGGGGGAAGATTAAATTCTTTCGTCTCCTGAGGCCATAAAATTGCAATATAATAATGCTAACAGTAAAAATAATATGTAGTCAAATCTGCAAGCAGTGAAAACAAACTTCATTCTGTTTTTGGCATGGCTGATAAGAGCCTACAAGATTTTTCAGCATTTGCCGGATACAGAGGGCAGTTCAGATTGTAAGGAGTCTCTGCAGTTCAGTACAATTGTTGAGAGTGGGTGGGGAAGGGCTTTTCCAAATGCTCCTCTCCCACGTATTGATAAGTTTGAATTGATGCAGAAGGTTTATTAGGTAAATAGATTAAAAGTGTGTTCACTGTGAATGATAGGTTGGTTGGGATTAATACTATACGTGCAGACTATTGGGGCAACCATTTTAAGATTGTGTGTTGCAAAGGCAGGTAACGGTCAGGATACGACTATTGGGAAGTGACTGGAAGCATTTGTATAGACGTCTACCAGTCTCTGATGTGTGGCTTCTGTCTGATTGACACAGCTGGCTCCATGGGCAAGGACACTGCAGGACACTCTGCTAGCTGTCTATAAATAACAAATGGTCTGACACAGAGAAGAGAACTCTGAGACCTCCAGACAGTGACTGGTATCCATGGCCACCTCCACCCCAATCTGTTTGTCTGTCTCTTAACTATCTTTCATCTATTATCTATCTATCATCATTTATCTGTTTTCTATTTATCCATCCATCACCTATCGTTCATCTATTATTTATCTATCTGTCCATATATCAATTATCCATCTTTCCCTCTATAATCTCAGAATCAATTGAATTCAAAGAGACTTGTGGAAATTGTCAAGAGTACACACTAAGTGAGGGGAAGTGTCTTAATCCACGTTAAGGACAAACTGTGAAATGGGTCTGGGCACAGCTAATCTCAGTGGACTGTTAAATATCCATAGCTTAGGGGAGAAACTGCTCATTTGTAAATTGAGAAAGTCCCCATTAAAGCTATGTGACTTAACTGATAAGAACAATTCCAGAAATTATACTGAGTCTGAGCAAAAGTATCCATATTTAAATCCCCCAAGAATGTGTTTATGCAGAGAAGAGCAGCAGTGGCCTATTGTACCCCTAATCTGTGCTCTAAGGAGCCCCACAGTGCACATTCACACAGCAGACCATGGCCAGACGGCAGTGGCAATGAGCTGTGGCCTGCTGCTCATTGAGAGCTACCAGTCACTTCCCTTTATTTGGCAGTAACAGCTCCAGCGGTGGGTGCCCTCACCTACTTAGGGTCCCAGTGTAGCGAGCAGGAGGGAATCAGTGCATATCCACTTTTACTTCCACATTTTTTTTTTGCCTTTTAAAGGCTCATTTCTATTGACATTAACTAAACATAAGAATTCCCAGAAATCTAAATCAAAAATGAGAGTTGAAATCTATACTAACAATGCTATTCAGAATTGAGTCATATTTTAATATACCATATATCATATAGTGTCAAATATTGCTTTGGTGTGCAGACATAATTAATATAAGCTAGCCATTAATAGTATGATATATGATCCAGAAACCTTTAATATAACAAAGCCAACCAATATTTATCTCTAATGTGCTATAATCTTTCCTCGCATCACAAAGCATTAACAAAGGGTATATTCTTTAATGCTACACTCCCAGGGGTTTATTTGAACTTTTTTTCTGGTTTAATTAGCTTATTCATTTTAATTAAAGTACAGTGCAACATTTACATGGTGTTTAATCTGAAAGTTAATCCTGTTTTCTTAAAAGATTAAGTACAGTAATAAATATAAAATAATGGTGGCTGTATCTCATAGGAATGGTACGTTGGCTACATGAACCACTTCTGCTGGAAAAAGCAGAAACAGATTTCCTCTAGTATTCTTTCATTAACACATTAATGTCACAAGCATGGTTTTCTCACTAGTTAAGAGCTTCCACAACAGCCAGATTCCCACTCCATACCCCTGCTCATGGATGTTCACATCTTTTGGCTACGAGGCAGAATTTGCGGGCTTCCCACAGACTGTGTTTGTGCGCTTACGTCTCCCCTGTGGCCCGCCTGCCATGGCCATTTCATCTTCAGCAAGGAGTCTGACTTTTTCCTGGAGACAAACATGCGTGTTGCCAGCATTCTTCCCTAGCCCAACTCTTGCCTTTGCCCTTAGCAAATTCATTGCCTATGTGGACGACCTGTGCAGCAAGCATCCTGTCCCTCAGTTCCTTGACCTCCACGTTGATGATGACTTTCTCTTCCACTCACCCACTCGCCTCCATGATCACGCTCTAAGCTTCTTATTGCCAGACGCTGCATCACTCTGGAGTCACCTGCCGCTTTCCGGGCCCTACTTCCTTTCCTTCCTGCTTCTGATGTAGCAATACTTCAGTAAGACTTCTAGTCCATCAAGCTCTCCATTTCCTCTTGTCTTTATTTTCTTCCCAATTTACTTACATTTCATGTTCATTTCAACCTCTTTCTAGCAAATGTCCTCAGTTTCCTTCACCTTCCCTGGGAATTCCCATCTTGGACCTTTCCCATCATCGTTCAAACATGCTTTTGTATCTCTCATTTAAAAGAGTCCTCCCTCAACTCCACCTTCTCATCAGCTGACTTTTTTATAGTTAAGATTCTAAGAAAACTTGCATATATGTATTTACTTCACTTCCTCACATTTTATTCGCTCGCTGACCAGTTCCAGTTTGGTTTTCACACCAACCTCCCCACCCAAATTCATCTTGCTAAGGGTGTCAGTTTCATGCTATCAAGTTTAATGGACATTTTTTAGTCTGCTTCCTGTTTTTCTTCAGAGCAACGTCTTTCAGAGCTGACAATTCCTGCAATCTTCAAATTCTTTTTCTCTTGGCTTCAGTGACACTATATTTAACTGGTTTCCTTCTTCTTCTCTGGTCTTTCTTTCCAGCTCTGCCTTGGAGACGTCCTCTTCCTATCCAAACAACACCTCTTAGACTTTGGTCTTGGGCTCCCTTATTTTCTCAAAGTCTTGAAAGAATTCAAAAGATTCTAAATATTCAAAATCCATCTATATGGAAAACACAAGTCCACACAAAAACTTGTACATGGGTGTTCATTGTGGCTTCATTCTCAGTAGCTCCAGAGTGGAAACAACGTAAAAGTCCATCCACAGGTAAATGAGAAAACAAAATGTGTTACCTATACAATGAAATACTACTTTGCATTAAAAAAGAATGAAAAACTGCTACCCTTAACACCATGGATGAATCTTAGATGCATTATGCTAAGTGACAGAATATAAAAGAGTACATATACTATATGATTCCATTTATTTAAAATTCTGGAAAAAGCAAGCTAACCTATAGTGACAAAAAGCCTATCAGTGTTGCCTGAGGCTGGCGGGGAGGGTGGGATGGGCTACAGAGGAGCACAAGGCAACCTTTTGGGGTAATGAAAATGGAAATGTTCTGTATTTTTAGTATGTGATGGCTTCATGGGTGTATACCTTAGTCAAAACTCATGACATTGAACACATTCAATATGTACACTTTATTGCAAGTTATATCTCAATAAAGTTGATTAAAATCTATATGTTGACAATGCCTGCATTTATGTCCTTAACAAAGATCTGTCATGAGCATCAGACTATGGGTCTATCTATTCATGTCACATCACCATATTGATATTTCACAGAACTTTCAAAACTTAATAAGTTTAAAACTGAGCCCTGGATTTTTCTCCACAAGCATCTGCCTGCTGCCGCCACTCACCTCAGTAAATTGTTGTCTCAAGGAGACCTTAAAATATAGTGGCTAAAATGAAATAGGAGTTTATTTCTGTCTCACAGGACAGTCTAAAGATAGGAGAGCCAGTGCTGACTCTATTATCCTAACCCAGGATTCCATTTTTGGGTTCCAGGAATGCTTCAGTTCTCATCGTTTCCCAGCTAGAAGGGCCAGAGAAAGGGTCAGAGAAGTATCTGCACACTTCTTTTTAGAGCCGTAAGACCAAAGTGTGAAATGGCCATAATTTATAACAAGGGAGGCTGGGAAATAGTGTCTCTATGTGATCTTGTGTTCAGCTAAAATTTTATTTCTATGGTAGAAGGAGAGAATTGATGTTGAGAGACAGGGCTTCTGGTTTCTTAGAGGGTGTGTGGGGATTTGGCAAATATGTTTTTGTGGGACCCCTATCTATCTATGTATTTTGATGAAAAATGCATTATAAAATCCATGGGCCTATGTGAAGTAAAGTGATTTGTTGATGAAGATCTAGAATAGGTTATAGAAGAGGACTTACATATTTGTGTATTGTCTGATCAGTGTACATGTCCAGGTATGTCCAGGTATGTCCTTATGTTCTTTATCATAACAGTTGCATTGTTCCTGGTTAATTTTGTATTTCCCATGCAATAAAAATTATCAGTACTGTTATTACTCATGATGCCATGGCTCTTTAAAACTTTTTTTTTTTATAATTTATTTTGGTATCATTAATCTATAATTACATGTGCAATATTATGGTGATTAAACGACCCCCTTCATCAGGTCCCCCCCACCAACCCCATTACAGTCACTGTCCATCAGCGTAGTGAGATGCTATAGAATCACTACTTGTCTTCTCTGCATTGTACAGCCCTCCCTGCGCCCCCCCAACATTACATCTGCTAATCGTAATAACCCTTTTCCCTCTTATCCCTCCCTTCCCACCCATCTTCCCCAGTCCCTTTCCCTTTGGTAACTATTAGTCGGTTCTTGGGTTCTGTGAGTCTGCTGCTGTTTTGTTCCTTCAGTTTTTTTCTTTGTTCTTATACTCCACATATGAGTGAAATCATTTGATACTTGTCTTTTTCAGCTTGGCTTATTTCACTGAGCATAATACCCTCTAGCTCCATCCATGCTGTTGCAAATGGTAGGATTTGTTTTCTAATGGCTGAATAATATTCCATTGTGTATATGTACCACCTCTTCTTAATCCATTCATCTACTGATGGACACTTACATTGCTTCCATTTCTTGGCTATTGTAAATAGTGCTGCAATAAACATAGGGGTGCATCTGTCTTTTTGAAACTGGGCTGCTGCATTCTTAGGGTGAATTCCTAGGAGTGGGATTCCTGGGTCAAATGGTATTTCTATTTTGAGTTTTTTGAGGAACTTCCATACTCCTTTCCACAATGGTTGAACTAATTTGCATTCCCACCAGCAGTGTAGGAGGGTTCCCTTTTCTCCACATCCTTGCCAACATTTGTTGTTGTTTGTGTTTTGGATGTTGGCCATCCTCATTGTGGTTTTAATCTGCATTTCTCTGATGATTAGCGATGTGGAGCATCTTTTCATGTGCCTGTTGGCCATCTGAATTTCTTCTTTAGAGAAGTGTCTATTCATGTCCTCTGCCCATTTCTTAATTGGATTATTTGCTTTTTGTTTTTTGAGATGCGTGAGTTCTTTATATATTTTGGATGTCAACCCCTTATCAGATACATCATTTATGAATATATTTTCCCATACTGTAGGATGTCTTTTTGTTCTACTGATGGTGTCCTTTGCTGTGCAGAAGCTTTTCAACTTGATATAGTCCCACTTGTTCATTTTTGTTTTTGTTCCCCTTGCCCGGGGGGATATGTTCATGAAGAAGTCACTCATGTTTATGTCCAAGAGATTTTTGCCTATGTTTTTTTCTAAGAGGTTTATGGTTTCATGACTTACATTTAGGTCTTTGATCCACCTTGACTTTACCTTTGTGTATGCGGCTAGACAGTAGTCCAGTTTCATTCTCTTACATGTAGCTGTCCAGTTTTTCCAACACCAGCTGCTGAAGAGGCTGTCATCTCCCCATTGTTTATCCAAGGCTCCTTTATCAAATATTAATTGACTTTAAATGTTTGGGTTAATGTTTGGATTTTCTATTCTGTTCCACTGGTCTGTGAGTCTGTTTTTGTGCCAGTACCAAATTGTCTTGATTACTGTGGCTTTGTAGTAGAGCTTGAAGTCAGGGCACGTAATTCCCCCTGTTTTATTCCTCCTTCTCAGGATTGCTTTGGCTATTCGGGGTCTTTTGTGGTTCCATATGAATTTTAGAATTATTTGTTCGAGTTCATTGAAGAAAGCTATTGGTAGTTTGATAGGGACTGAGTTGAATCTGTAGATTGCTTTAGGTAGTATAGCCATTTTGACAATATTTATTCTCCCTAGCCAAGAGCATGGGATGCATTTCCATTTGTTAGTGTTCTCTTTAATTTCTCCTAGGAGTGTCTTGTAGTTTTCAGAGTACAGGTCTTTCACTTCCTTGGTTAGGTTTATTCCTAGGTATTTTATTCTTTTTGATGCAATTGTGAATGGAATTGTTTTTCTGATTTCTCTTTCTGTTAGTTCATTGTTAGTGTATAGGAAAGCAACAGATTTCTGTGTGTTAATTTTGTATCCTTCAACTTTGCTGAATTCAGGTATTAGTTCTAGTAGTTTTGGAGTGGAGTCTTTAGGGTTTTTTATGTACAGTATCATGTCATCTGCAAATAGTGACAATTTGACTTCTTCTTTACCAATCTGGATGCCTTGTATGTCCTTGTTTTGTCTGATTGCCGTGGCTAGGACCTCCAGTACTATGTTGAATAACAGTGGAGAGAGTGGGCATCCCTGTCTTGTTCCTGATCTTAGATGAAAAGCTTTCAGCTTCTCGCTGTTAAATATGATGTTAGCTGTGGTTTTGTCATATATAGCCTTTATGATGTTGAGGTACTTGCCGTCTATACCTATTTTGTTGAGTTTTAATCATGAATGGATGCTGAATTTTGTCAAATGCTTTTTCAGCATCTATGGAGATGATCATGTGGTTTTTGTTCTTCTTTTTTGTTGATGTGGTGGATGATGTTCATGGATTTTCGAATGTTGTACTATCCTTGCATCCCTGGGATGAATCCCACTTGATCATGGTGTATGATCCTCTTGATATATTTTTGAATTCAGTTTGCTAATATTTTGTTGAGTATTTTTGCATCTACATTCACCAGGGATATAGGTCTGTAATTTTCTTTTTTGGTGAGGTCATTACCTGGTTTTGGTATTAGAGTGATGCTGGCTTCATAGAAAGAGTTTGGAAGTATTCCCTCCTCTTCTACTATTTGGAAAACTTTAAGGAGAATGGGTGTTATTTCTTCTCTATATGTCTGGTAGAATTCACAGGTGAATCTATCAGGTCTGGGGTTTTGTTCTTGGGTAGTTTTTTGATTACCGATTCAATTTCGTTGCTGGTGATTGGTCTGTTTAGTTTTTCTGTTTCTTGCTTGGTCAGTCTTGGAAGGCTGTATTTTTCTAAGAAATTGTCCATTACTTCTATGTTTTCCAGCTTGTTAGCATATAGATGCTCATAATATTCTCTTATAATTCTTTGTGTTTCTGTAGGGTCCGTCGTTATTTTTCCTTTCTCATTTCTAATTCTGTTTATGTGTGTAGATTCTCTTTTTCTCTGGATGAGTCTGGCTAGGGGTTTATCTATTTTGTTTATTTTTTCAAAGAACCAGCTCTTGGTTTCATTGATTTTTTCTATTGTTTTATTCTTCTCAATTTTATTTATTTCTTCTCTGATCTTTATTATGTCCCTCCTTCTGGTGACT
>JAQQAC010000477.1:11070159-11130844 GCA_029783875.1 Phataginus tricuspis
TATGATGTTAGCTGTGGTTTTGTCATATATAGCCTTTATGATGTTGAGGTACTTGCCGTCTATACCTATTTTGTTGAGTTTTAATCATGAATGGATGCTGAATTTTGTCAAATGCTTTTTCAGCATCTATGGAGATGATCATGTGGTTTTTGTTCTTCTTTTTTGTTGATGTGGTGGATGATGTTCATGGATTTTCGAATGTTGTACTATCCTTGCATCCCTGGGATGAATCCCACTTGATCATGGTGTATGATCCTCTTGATATATTTTTGAATTCAGTTTGCTAATATTTTGTTGAGTATTTTTGCATCTACATTCACCAGGGATATAGGTCTGTAATTTTCTTTTTTGGTGAGGTCATTACCTGGTTTTGGTATTAGAGTGATGCTGGCTTCATAGAAAGAGTTTGGAAGTATTCCCTCCTCTTCTACTATTTGGAAAACTTTAAGGAGAATGGGTGTTATTTCTTCTCTATATGTCTGGTAGAATTCACAGGTGAATCTATCAGGTCTGGGGTTTTGTTCTTGGGTAGTTTTTTGATTACCGATTCAATTTCGTTGCTGGTGATTGGTCTGTTTAGTTTTTCTGTTTCTTGCTTGGTCAGTCTTGGAAGGCTGTATTTTTCTAAGAAATTGTCCATTACTTCTATGTTTTCCAGCTTGTTAGCATATAGATGCTCATAATATTCTCTTATAATTCTTTGTGTTTCTGTAGGGTCCGTCGTTATTTTTCCTTTCTCATTTCTAATTCTGTTTATGTGTGTAGATTCTCTTTTTCTCTGGATGAGTCTGGCTAGGGGTTTATCTATTTTGTTTATTTTTTCAAAGAACCAGCTCTTGGTTTCATTGATTTTTTCTATTGTTTTATTCTTCTCAATTTTATTTATTTCTTCTCTGATCTTTATTATGTCCCTCCTTCTGGTGACTGTGGGCCTGATTTGTTCTTCTTTTTCTAATTTCAGTAATTGTGTCTTTAGACTGTTCATTTGGGAATGTTCTTCCTTCTTTAAATAGGCCTGGATTGCAATATACTTTCCTCTTAGAACTGCCTTTGCTGCATCCCACAGAAGTTGTGGCTTTTTGTGTTGTTGTCATTAGTCTCCATATATTCTTTGATTTCTGTTTTGATTTGGTCGTTAACCCATTGATTCATTAGGAGAATGTTGTTAAGTCTCCATGTATTTGTGGGCCTTTTTGATTTCTTTCTAAAATTTATTTCTAGTTTTATACCTTTGTGATCTTAGAAGTTGGTTGGTAGGATTTCAATATTTTTGAATTTACTGAGGTTCTTTTTGTGGCCTAGTATGTGGTCTATTCTGGAAAATGTTTCATGTGCACTTGAGAAGAATCTGTATCCTGCTGCTTTTGGATGCAGAGTTCTGTAGATATCTGTTAGGTCCATCTGTTCTAGTGTGTTGTTCAGTGCCTCTGTGTCTTTACTTATTCTCTGTCTGGTTGATCTGTCCTTTGGAGTGAGTGGTGTGTTGAAGTCTCCTGAAATGAATGCATTGCTGTCTATTTCCTCCTTCAATTCTGTTAGTATTTGTTTCACATATGCTGGCGCTCCTGTGTTGGGTGCATATATATTTATAATGGTTATATCTTCTTGTTGGACTGACCCCTTTATCATTATGTAATGTCCTTCTTTATCTCTTGCTACTTTCTTTGTTTTTAAGTCTATTTTGTCTGATACAAGTACTGCAACACCTGCTTTTTTCTCTTTGTTGTTTGCATGAAATATCTTTTTCCATCCCTTCACTTTTAGTCTGTGTATATCTCTGGGTTTGAGGTGAGTCTCTTGTAAGCAGCATATAGATGGGTCTTGCTTTTTTATCCACTGTGTTACTCTGTGTCTTTTGATTGGTGCATTCAGTCCATTTACATTGACGGTGATTATTGATAGATATGTACTTATTGCCATTGCTGGCTTTAGATTCGTGGTTACCAAAGGTTCAAGGATTGCCTCTTTACTATCTAAGAATCTAACTTAACTTTCTTGTTAAGTTATTGTGAACGCCGTTTGATGTTTCTTTCTTTCTCCCTTCCTATTCTTCCTCCTTCATTATTTATATATTAGCTGTTTTATTCTTTGCCTTTTGTTAGTATTTGGATGGTCTGCTTTCTTTGCTATGATTTTATTTTCTCTGGTGACATCTTTTTAGCCTTAAACAGTCCGTTTAAGATATCCTGTAGTGGTGGTTTATGAGAGGCAAACTCTCTCAACTTTCGTTTGTCTGGAAATTGTTTAATCCCTCCGTCATATTTAAATGATAATTGTGCTGAATACAATATTCTTGGTTCGAGGCCCTTCTGTTTCATTACATTAAATATATCATGCCATTCTCTTCTGGCCTGTAAGGTTTCTGTTGAGAAGTCTGATGATAGTCTGATGGGTTTTCCTTTGTAGGTGATCTTTTTTCTCTCTCTAGCTGCCTTTAATTCTCTGTCTTAATCTTTAACCTTTGCCATCTTAATTATTATGTGTCTTGGTGTTGTCTTCCTTAGGTCCCTTGTGTTGGGAGATTTGTGGGCTTCCGTGGACTGTGAGACTATTTCCTTCCCCAGCGTGGGAAAGTTTTCAGCAATTATTTCTTCAAAGACACTTTCTATCCCTTTTCCTCTCTCTTTTTCCTCTGGTACTCCTATAATGCGAATATTATTCCGTTTGGATTGGTCACACAGTCTCTTAATATTCTTTCCTTCCTAGAGATCCTTTTATCTCTCTCTGCCTCAGCTTCTCTGTATTCCTGTTCTCTATTTTCTATTCCATTAACGGTTTCTTGCACCTCATCTAGTCTGCTGTTAAGCCCGTCGATGGCTTGTCTGATTTCTGCATAGTCTTTCCTCACTTCCCTCTTTTCCTCCCTCAGCTTTTGCACATTTCCCTGTAGATATATCAGCATGGCTATGACTTTTATTCTGAATTCTTTTTCAGTAAGACTGTGCATGTCCATCCCTTCAGGTTCCCTCTCTGGGGTTGTCTGGGTCTGAAGCTTTGTCTGTACCATATTTCATTATCTTTTCATGACTATAGAATTGGTTGCTGGTAGTTGTCATGTATGTCAGCTCGGCTCTTTATGACTTTAAAAAGAAAAAAAAAAGGAAAAAGAAAAGGAAAAAAAAATTAAAAAAGAGAAAAAAGAAAGAAAAGAAAGAGAAGAAAAAAAACAGCAAGTAAAAAAGAAAAAAAAAAGGCTCACTGGATTCTGTGGGAATGCTGTAGGTGGCGCTGTTGCTCCACTATTCCAGAGCCGTGGCTGCGCCCCTCCGCAAGGTCCTTTATAGCTCTGGCCAGGGTGTGAATGACTGGGAGGCTATTGAGCTCTGTGGGAGTCCTAAGTGCGGCCACCCTTTCCCAGTCGCCAGCTAAGGGGTCCGAAGCTCCCCAGGACTACCAGCCTGCTGGGCTGAGTGTTCTGGGGTGATGCAGTCCTCTGCTGGGCTCCTGTCTCTTTAGGACTGCTGAAAAAAGGGCGCGCTTTTCTTCCTTTTTTTTTTTTTTCCCTTCCTGGAGCCGGCTTCAAGCAACCTGGCGCGTTCCCTGCTGTGACCCTGTGCCCTCTGTCTGTCCAATCTCTGCTACACCACGTGCTGTGTGTCGGCGCTCCTGGCGCAGATCACTGGGACTGGTTATTTCGCGGGCCTGTACTTACACTCCCTCCCAGCTCTGAATCCTCTCCTCCCGCCGGTGCGCTGGGGTGGGGGAGCGCTCGGTCCAGCCGGGTCGCGGATCCATATCTTACCCGCCTCGTGGGGTGCTGAGTCCTCTCAGGTGTAGCTGCACGCTGTGCGCTTTCCTGTGTATTCTGGTCTCTCTTTTAGGAATAGTTGTATTTGCTGTGTTTTCGTGGATAAATATAATGTTGGGAGGAGATTTCTGCTGCTCCACTCACGTCGCCATCTTCCCGGAAGTCTCTGGCTCTTTAGAACTTTTTGTGCTGAAACAGTATGCTAATGCCATTTGTTTTAATGATGGACATGTCATTATTCATGGTGCGGCATCATTTACTTGGCCATCCTTGAGGATTGGCTTCCAGGCATCCCTCAGATGGTACCGTGCTAACTTGGTGACTACAAGCCTTACCCAGAGTGTGCAGGAAAAGGTAATCCTCATTTCCTTGAAGTTCTAAATTTCCCATTCTTAAATTTATGGCATAAATGTAGAACAACACACCTTCCAACCATGTCTTTTCTTGAACTATGCAGGTTGGAATCACTGCATTCATAGACTGTGGTGTCTTACAATGTTGGCTGCACCTCTGCAGGGAAGAGAGGAGCGTCCGTTTGCACAAGGAATGTCCACCCTTCATCCAGCACTGCCTAAAACTGATCTGAGAGAGCCTGGATTCACATGTTTCAGGGGCAAGGGAAGACATTGCTTGAAAAGGTGTGTTGCCATCGGGGAGCAGTGGTCTTGAAAGCCCTCAGAGCAGATAGCTTCTTCTCCAGCCCAGGGAGCTAGACATGTCTTTCTTTTCCTCCTTGGGGCTCTTTTCCCTAGAAGAGCGAGACATTGTGTCCTTAATCTCCTGACTCCCAGATGACTTTGCAGATAAGCATCCAGTCTCTTCAATAGTAAAGGTATGTGATAACCAGGGAAAGCTATAAGCTTCCAGGAAAAAAAAATGACTAAGTTCTCATGGTCGTGGTTCCTGGGCTAGATACTGTTCCTTTGCAGTATGACTGGAAGTCTCTTTGGACTGTTAGTGTTAATTTCTAAAGGTGGAGTTTCTCAAATCACCCTAAACGCAGAAGCCTTCTTCAGCTCCTTCAGGAAGTACTGTCCAGGCCTGGCCAGGCAGCCTCAGCAGAATCACAGTTATCATCTGGTCACCAGTATGCAGTTCCGAGGCCTGACACACCAGGGCTCACCACTTCCCGTGGGGTAGTGGTGGCCTCATACAGTCTTGGGTAGGAAAGAGCCTGTAGATGTCAAAGCAGCAGGATTATTTATTGACCTTGACCATCTGTTACGTTTCACAGTCATTATCCCTGGAACCTTACAAGAACATCATGGGGGAATGATTGTTTTCTTCATTTTAAAGATGAGCAAAATGAGATGCAGAAAGACTAATTTTCCAAAGTCTGTCTGAATCCAAAGAACTCAGTATTTCTATCTCAGTTGTTCTCTCAAAGGGAAGGAATAACACGGTTTTTATATCTTACTCCAATGCCACCAGAGAAACTGGTTTGGAGAAATTTTGACTGGCTAGTGTCAAATTTCTGTCTCATAGGCTACTTGTTCCTGGAGCTTGTGAGCTGCAAAAGGAAATATAGCTCCTTAGGAGATTAAGCTGGACACAGCCTGGCCATCTGCTCTCTTGGCAGGGGCTGACATAGGCTGCCTCTATGGGTGAGGGAGATGGAGCAGGGCATGTCACTGGCCAACACTGCTGCTGGCGGCGAGGCAGGGAAGCAGATGGATTCCTAAGCTCGCTGACTGCTGTCAGTATCCTACGGTCCGTGGAGCAGACACAGTGAAAATTGTACATTGAAGGAAAGGAATGATGTAGAATCTTGGAAGTAGTACAGCTCCAGTGGTGGGAGGAGACCCTGTTTTGTCCAGCAACCCTGCTAGGTATCATGCTAGGTGCTGTGGTTGGAGTAATAAGCAAAGAGTATAGTAGGATAGAAAGACATTAAGTAAATATTAACACAGATGATTAATTACAATTGTGATACACTCCATGACGAAAAAATAGAGTGTTCTTTGATAGGATTAAATGGGGGGATCTAAGTCTGGGTTTGGGGTGGGTTTCAGGGAAGCCTGTCCTAGGAAAGTAACATATGTAACAAGTAATATGGGCTGTTTGTAACAGAGCCTGTAGATTGTTCATGAATTTCCCGTCCCTCTTCCTTAGAGGACTACCTTCCTCCCTTTTTGTTTTCATGTAACTGCCTGGATCTAGCTGTGTTCTTTAGATAGAGGTGGTTCCAGGATATAGTCCTGATTAATCTGAGTCAGTAATGGTGGTTTCAGTGCCTTGCCATCGATTGGTTCAGGCCTATGCTAGATTTGAGCATGTGATTGGTTAGGGCATGTGTTACAATTTCAGCTAATGAGACAAAAGAGAAATCTGCTAGAGGACTTTGGGAATGGTTTCCTCATTTTTTACAAGGAAGTGGTGACACTTTCTGCCTCTGAATGTTGTCATGTCTGGTGACCTTGTGTGGTGTTCACGTGAGGACAGATTCCACTCAGCCGAGACAGAGCGAGAAGATGGTAAGAATCCGGGTTCCTGTTGGCTTCCTTTACAATTGTTTAAAATCATTATTGCCTGTCATCACCACCATCAGAGTTCGTGGGTTGGGTCCTGAAATGCCAGGGAAGGCAGCATGGAGGACCCTATCACCTCTGCCATCATCAAGGTTAACAGTGCCACACTATTTATTATACCAAGCACTGTCCTGGGATCTGGGGATTTAAGAAAGCAATAGTGACAACAATACCAACAAGCACCCCAGTTTTCAAGTTCACAAGCCAGAAGGAATACCTTGGCTTTACTGAGTGTTTGTTTCTCACTCTAAGATCTAATTTAATAATATGATTGTGATTGTCAATCTGAACTGTAAAAACGAAGACTATAAAAAAGTCTTTAAAAAAGTTTCCTTGTAAAAATATTTAATGTTTTGATTTGTGTTCTTTGATAAGTATGTTAAATCACCTAAGTCATTACCTGTGCCTCATATTCAGAGATGATTTTTTTTTTTTTGGTGGGAATGGACCCCTCTGGGATGTCTCCAGTAAAAGCACAGCTCTGAGCAAACCATGTTTTGTGAAGTCAGTTATTTGTTTTACTTTTGCCAGAATATTGAAAATTTGCCTGGTGAACATTCCTTGGAATCAAAATGACTTATTATCAGGCTTCCTTTGCTTTTGATCCTGCTGCAGGATGGTGTGTTTTCCTAATGATGCAGAATCTCTCGTTAAGTTCAGGAAACAGGATATAAGGATAAGTCAATTGACTCAATTTATGGACATAATAAAACGGTCCCTATTACCTTCAGCAGTCAAGGCAAGACAAGGTGAAACACAGTGTTGTAAAGTTATTATGACAAAATAGTTTAGTATTTACCTGACCAAATAAAGTGAAAATACTGCATTTATTTTTGAAGCGGCATTTCAGACATTATGACCTAAAATTAATAGTGGTAGACGATCATTTATCCTGTCGCACAGGGATATTGCAGAGTTCACTCAAAGCCAGGAATATCTGCTATTAAATCACAGCAAACTAAAAAAAATTTTGAAGTATTTCCTTGTGTCTGCTCTATGTCTACTGTTGGCCCCACTGAGCCAGTGTTAACAGCTAAGGCATTTCTTTTTCCATCTTGTAATATAATTAAAAACAAATTTAGAAGCAGAATAGATGTTTTGTATGTTAGAGCCCTGTTAGTTTTGGGGAAGGTATTGGCAATGCGTGCAGCTCTTCTCAACAATTATGAACGCAGAAAGGAAAAAAAAGGGAGGAAAGGAACCAAATTGACCGAATCAGGTTGTTTTTGTCTTCTAGTGTGATGCAAGTTTTTGGGGTGGCCATGGGAAAAATTGATGTAAATCAAATATTTTTAACTTGCTGCATTTCAAAACAGATGGACATGAAGCTAACGGGGTATAGACGCTTTCAAGTTGTTAAAGACATCCAAGGGGTACATATGATATTAGTTGCTTATGAAAATATTGAGGTTTGGTCTTTTTCCGTTTATTTCTGGCTTGTGATTATTTTATAGAGTCTAAATTCTAGAATGATTTTATGTTTCTGAATTAAAATAGGTCTATGAACTGAAGTTAGGTAAGCAGGACTGTGGGCCTAGAGCACAGGTGAGAAAGCACTAAGTGTTTTCATACCAAATTGTCTGCTTACCTGCGCTGATGTGAATTGCAGGGACTAACAGCAAGATCCTGAAGTCTTTGCCAGCCGTCGGCTGCACAAGCCCACCCCTGACAACTCCGTCGCCCGCATCTGGCCAGGCTTCCCTCACCCGCCCCCACCCCCAGCCCATTTTTGCCTGCATGGCTTTTTCTTTTTTACAGTTCTATCACCTTCTGGCATTCTACATAATTTACTTCTTCTGTTTGGTATTAATTTTCTGCCCTCTCCACACCCCCTGTAAGGTCAGGATCTTTGATTTGTTCACAGATTTATCTCAAGCATTCAAAACAGTGCCTGGCACATGGTTGGTGCTCAGTAAATATTTGTTGAATGTGTGAATCATCCTTCTTTTGCTTAAAACATAATAATGGTTTTCATTGGCCTTGTGTTAAAGTGCAACTTCCTTATGTGGCATATATGATCTAGATCCAGTTTACGTATCCAAATATATTTTTTTCCATTTTTCTCCAGAATGGTTCCAGCTCTTCCAAACCATGGCCTATCTTGCTTGTGGGTTTTGCACATGCAGATTCTTTTGCTTGGATTTCTCTTTGTCCTCTTTCTTCCTGGCTAACTGCATTTTTAGGACTTGGTTTAGATTTTTTTTTCCCCAGGAAGTCTTGCCTAGCCTTTCAAGTCTGGGTACCTCCTGTGTTCTCTAAGCACATTATACTTCCTTTATAACAGCGAGTTTAAATTCTATTGGCACAGACTGTCCATATGTCTTTTCTTCCTTTAGGTTGTAAGCTCTATGGGGGCAAGAGCCAGACCTGTCTTGTTCATAATTTCCTCTGTGCCAGATGCATTCATCCTCACCTTGAAGGAGGTTCATTAAATGTGTGTTGAATCAATGAATCATGAAAGGAAGGGTATGTGACATCAGCCAGGATTATCCTACCTAGTTACATCTGGGGAAGACTGTCTAAGGTATTTTGACTATTTCTAGAGACTTATTACTTCCATCCCTAGGTCCCTTTCTTTGAATTCTTATTTTCCCTTGATTTAGTATGGTGCATACAGTGCAGTGGTAAAGTACGTGACTCTGGGGCTCCACCATCTAAGCTCAAATCCCACCCCTTCCATTTACTAGCTTGTTAACTTCTCTCTGCCTCAGTGTCCTCATTTGCAAAGAGGGATGATTATAATAATAGCACCTATCTCATGGTACCTTGTAAAGATTTAATTCATCCATGCATGTAAAGTATGAAGAGTTTAAGACATAGTAGGGTGGTAGGTCTTAGTAAATTTTCGCTCTCCCAATCAACTACATAAATCAGGCTGTTGCATTTGACAGAATTTGCACGGAAGGTTCACAGGTCCCGAAGTTGTGTCATGGCATATAAATAAGCATATCCCTGTTGGGGAAAGTCCTCTGGCCCATCCCACCAATAGGATTTCTCCCCAGTGCTCTCCCCAGCAGAGGGCTCTGGCCTTGGGGTCTCTCGTCGCCCTCCTCTTCCTCTCCTCGGCTTCTGCTTTTCCATTACCTACACTTCAGCTTCTCCTCCCACAATGGCGGCTGGAAATACCTACTTCTTCCCTCTGTCTCGTTTGCAGCTTTACTGTTCCAGGCTGACTTCCAAACTAGACTCCACACCCATCTTTACATATTTAAAGCTCAGTCCAACGACAGGGTCGGCTCCAGCTTTAGCAGATGCTCATCTCCCCTTTAACAGGGCCATTTTCTTTAGGAGCCAGCTGTAATTTTAAATGGCAAATTTCTTTTCTTCATTACAAGTGGATGGAAAAAATAATGATAAGTACCTTAACCGATGTGTGTATGCATGTGAGACAAATAGCCACATTGTTTGTGAAGGAGAAAACTCTCGAGGACTAGCCACTCCCAAGCTTTTGCATTTGAGACAATGCAATTTCCTTTTGCATGAACTGGACCAGGGAGGTCTCCTACCCCAGAGAAGCAACCTTGTGCTTTCTTTTCAAAGAAATCCTTGCCTAAGCCTAAGTATTGGAAGCAGCCACATTAGCAGGGGTGAGCTGCCGCAACACTGTAAATGCCAGCAAATAAAAGTGTCAGCAGCCTGGCTGTGGGAGGCTGGCAGGGCCTGGAGTTTAGTGCTATTCTGTCAAAATCGGCCTTTCTAGGAGGCTGGTTCATTATCCAGCCCACATGAGTAGTGATTCAGAGTTATTTCCTACTGAAGGCTCTTCCTGACCCCAGGAAAAAGTGTTTGGAGGTCTCCAGCCGCAGCCCACCAGGAAGGACAAATACCTACTCAACTTGAACTGCCCCTCTCTCCGACAGATGGCCCCTTCCAAGTTAATGGGTGGCATTTTGAATGGCTGGTGGAAGCTTCCCTACCACCTCCTATACAGATAACAGAATTTTTGTATTACTTCTCATGGGACCCATAATCATATGAAAAAAATAGAAGATGACTTGTTTTATTTTCACTACTGGATGTATTTATTTACAAAGAGGGACTTTAAATGGCCAGAGGCAAATACACTTACTGGCAGTAAAACTCTACCCTGTGATTCACTGATTTCTCAGACCGCGCTGGCTGCTGCATTGAGGGTTTGTAATATCACAGTGCTCAGAGGGGAGCTTCAGCCATTTCTGTCTTGTGCCACTGGACAGATGATTCCTGCATCTAGTGAGTCTGGCAAAAAGCAAATAAGTGTTTTAGGCCTAAGGGTACATTTTACATTTGAATTGGAGAGAAAAATGCAGCTTTGGCCCTTGAAATGGACTGTGTAAAAGAAAATGCTTGTTGTATGCAGTGACTATTCAATAGTCTGTGTTGCGAAGCCTGTCCTCCGACAGCAGCATCCTAGCTGTGTGGCCAGGAAGGTCTCACCACGGTGAGGTCTCAGGAGAGGGAGGACAGCCCCGTTGCTGCTGAACGCTCTCTGTAACGGCCATGGTCAAGGCTTGAAATTCATAGGCAGCCATTCCAAACGATTTTTTCAAAGAGTTTTTAAGACATAGGAAAATGCCTCAGATCATTAATGAAGGGAAGAAAACAACTAGGATGCAAAATATACACAGTAGAATCAAACTCTGTGAAATAATAGGTGTGAAGAGAGACAGAGAGACCTGAATGCCAGAGTCGGTGGCAAGCTCAGGAGTTTCTTGCCTATTAGTAATGTCTACAGAGAACTATATTACTTTCAAAATCTACATAAAATTAAATGTTTATTTAAAAAAAAATAAAAGGGACAATCCACTTCCATCAGTGACAATTTTAAAGGGTTTAATTTTGTATAAAGAGGCAAGATCTATATTTTCCTTTATCACTCTGTTAGGTTAAATGGCCCCAGCCCACTTTGCCAACTCTTGTGATATACTCTGTATATTTCACCTCAAAAATAATGATGTTTTACGTATGACCTGGGTTAGCACATTTTCAACAGATGCCAACTTTCTTAGGACAAGTCAGGATCACTTGGTTTTAACTTTGATGCTAAAGGTTTTACCTTTTCATCTTAGGGAGCTGTGATAAAATTCTATAAATGAAAATTGCAAGGCACATGCATACAGTACATATATTTACCTGTAAAAGTTTGCCAGTATTATTACTGTTATAATGAAATCTTATTTAAAAAAATAATCAAGTAATTAAATGTCCTAAGTTGCTGAGCTTTTATTTTTCACGTTTAACTATGTTAGGCAAAAGAGCAAGTTCCTTTACTGACTAGCTCCAATTTCCTTCCTCAATCTAGTACAGTAAGTGTGGTATACAAGTTTTTAATGGGCAGTTTATAAGATATACCCTTAGGTCATATCTATTCAGTTTAATCTCATGTACCTTTCACATCTACATTTGTGTTCCAAAATAGGTATTCTACAAGTGCATTTTGTGGAATAAAGAGTTTCATGACATGTTTGTAAAAAAGTAGTCTGTGCTCAAAAATTTATGGAAACACTACGTTTTCCACCATCTCCTAACTGTAGTTGCAATTCATAAACTCACATTAAATGCTCAAATGTTCAGTAGTAAAGAAATCCCTTAAACTCTGTTTAAACCAGCATTTCCCAAACTTATCCAACCAGAAGTACTCCTTCCAAAGTGCTGCAATAGCCTGTATCATCAAAGAAACAGCAAGTGACTTTCTTTTGCTGTATTGAAAAGGAAGCAAGAGAGGAGAAAAATAAAACGAGCAGGGTTTTCAAAAAGGGTTATGGCTTAGTCATAATCCTCTGCCACAAGCCCTTCCATTAACTGTAAAATCCCTTAGATTCCTAAGTGACTGTAGCAACCATTGTTTTAACTCAGGTCACAGAAGCATTGGAAGCCAGCGTGCCATGCTCCTGGGCCATCTCTGATAACTTCAATTAATGCCCTAATTTAAGGGGAATGCGTGCAGTAGCTGTCGAGTTAATCTGTTTGGTGTAGAATGTTAGTATAAACCCCTGCTCTGGAAACACCCTCCTTCCATTTTTTGGAGCTTCTTGTCTTTCTTGTTTTGTCTCAGACCTCAAAGTGCCTGTGTGAGCACAAGTACGTCTCTTGACACCACCTGCTCCTTCAGCTCTGTTATTCATGAGGGTGGGCCATGGATCTCCATTCTAGCAGGAACACGTTTGGCCTGTTTTTAGACTTCGCTTAGCAGCAAAACTTTGAAGATATGAGGTAACTGAGAATGTCCATGAAGGTGTCTTATTACCGGAGATGGGTCCTCGGTCTCATTGTCATAAAGAATTCAAGAACAGACATAGAAAAACCATTGAGCATTAAGGGTTTATTTGGAGATTTAGAGTTTAAAAAAGGAGACAGTACACAGCTGAGGGGTGGAGCTTGGACCCAGGGAGGATTGCACCAAGGGAACAATAGGAAGCCTTTTTTATAAGAAGAGAGATGAATATTCACAAAGTGAGATTAGGTTTCAAAGGGAACAGATAGAGTCTTCCTGGAGTTTGGGTTTGCTCCACCCTCACATTAGGTGGGGGATTTTTGACTATATTTGGTCCTCTTCAGAACTGTCAAGGCTTGGGAAGGTGTAATTTTTACTATGCTAATGACAGAAGAATGTGATTTTTATTATGTCAGTAATAACATAATAAAATTTTGGGGTGAAGTTTGGGTCAATTTCTCTTCCATGAAACCAGCTGATTTTGAGAATCTGTATTCTCACTCCACATCGTGGGGGAACCATTTACATGGAATCTATAGAATATAAGCAAGCATGTAGCTGAATGTAAGCACCAGCTGAAGTCCCCCTCCCTCTCCCTGCTTCTGTCTAGCCATCTACCTACTCCAGCATTCTGGGCCTACTCTGTGATATTTCTGCTTTTACAAGGCTGTGGCTTTTTTGTCTGTGCAGGTCCTACTGTATTGGAATCTTCCATTATTATCTCTTGGTGCTTTTGAAATCCGTCCCTGCACTTACTGAAGTGTGCGCAACTCCATAAACAATGAGAAGTGGTTGGGATGTCACAGTTGTTTTATGAAGGGTATCCATGACAAGGCTAATTGATTCGGGGGACTTCCTTTTCAATAAGAGAACCAAGATTAGTTTCCTGTCGATCTTAATCATTCCATCCATCAACCATTTGTTGCCCTGGGCAACTGGCACCATCTTTGCTGCTTGCTAATTTTAGCTCGTTGTACTTAGTGAGGCTTGCTTCTGTTTCATTTTTGTGGATTTGGATGAGGAAAGAGGAACCTCACATTCAATGGGTGAAATTCTAAGTCGTACTATGCTGAGTACACTAACAGAAGACATTTATTTCTTTGTTTAAAAATTGGTTGATTGAAACTCCTAAACTGTATGTGTTTGTGGATGTATGTATACAGGTGAACCAGTAAATGAACATAAATAACCTGTAAATGAACACAATCTGGCCTACTTGAGAACAAGACAAAATGAGTGAGGAGAAAATATAAATAACTGCTGTCAAAATACTTGGAAGGTCTCAAAAGAGTACTGAAGTTCTGGATCTTGGCAGTTAAATATGCCCAGTGTCCTTTAAGTATATTCCTTTTAAATTAGTTTTTGGTTTTGTTTTGCTTAACCCCAGCTACCACTCTACCTTCCTGCACATCTCCCCAGAGCACCCATGTGCCTTTATGTATCTTCAACCTGCCTGCCTTTGCATAGCACTCTCTTCCTGTACCACTTTGAAAATATGCAATTTGGACAGAGGGGCCTTCTAATTGGAGTCATGGTTGTCAGGAGGAGAAGGAAAAGACAACCATTTGCACAGATTGAACACAATAAAGTAATTCCAGAAAATGAACAACTACAGGGTTGAAAATACTGGGAATGTGTTTTGTGATTTGGTCAAAGAGCCCATCATAAAACTTGTTTAAATACTGCATTTAGCTTTTCACCTGTCTTGGAGGTAACTTTGAATTAAGCATGGGAACTTACGAGGCTTGTCTGGGACGGCCACAAGATGAGTGGATCTCCATACCGGCTGCCAAATCTTAGTTTATATAGAAGTCTAAGTAAGGTCAGTCACATACACCATCCAGATAGTCTCAGCACCACATTTCTACATCAGGCTGTATCCCCGGCAGCTTCCAGGAATGGGGTGGCAAGCAGAGGCACAGCCCCAGGGCAGGAGAATGAGGGAGGAGCCTCCGATGGCCTGCGTCCGGCTTCCAGGTCAGCTGGCCACGACGTCTCCTCCTGATGACCTCCCCAGACAACAGTAAGCCTTTATTTTTAGGATGTAGCCCTTCCGTGATTCTAACAGAAAGTCTGAGGTGTTTCCAGGACTCCTGTGGATGGGTACTGAACTCTGATTCTTTTTGTCTCAATAGCAGAAAACTGAAAGCAGAAAGCTCTTTCAGGCTTTCCGCCTCTTAGCCCCTACTTACGGTGCCTCAGGGAGAAAAGCGTTGCCAAATGTCCGGCTAATCTCTGCACTTTCCTTCCCTCCAGGATTTCGGCCCTCAGGTTCTGCTACCTTGGTAGGTGTTTTACGTTATTTTATTTTTTTTTTAGTTTGGTGTTTTAACATATCTGGTTGTTCTTGGGAAGAATGTTGGTTTGATACAAGCGTAGTCTGTCATAGACAAAGGGGGAGCCCAGTTGTTCAGCAAATGAGTTATGTTTTCTAGAAAAAGAATCTGCTGGGCCTGTCTTGGATTAGGTATTTCTCCTTGTTTAATCAGCCCTAGACAGAGGGAATGGGATAAGGAAAGAGGCTCCTGCTCAGGGCAGGCTCGACTAGGGAGAAGCTGGGCAGGGCAGACATTGCCAAGAACCTGCTTCAAGTCTTCACCACAGTCATTATCACTCTTACTAATGCCTCCTCTTTGACACTTCGTGATTTTTAAAACTCTGCAATTTGGGTTTTCTCCTCTTAGAGACCGTGATGTTTATGCTAACATTTGCTCTAATACCCTCCAGTGTTTAATCATCCCTCATTTTTACCGATGTCTTCATGAGCAAACCCACACCCCTGCACTGCAAGTGTCCTAGATCATAACGTGATGAGTTCCCCATGGTTCCCAGCGCTGTCTGCGTCTTCCTGCCCCGCACTCCTTGTCCCCCCGACGTTCCCAAGCCCCAGGGCACGGATGGCCGGTGTTGGTCAGTGTAGTATTTCTCTTTCTTCCCTCCTCAGCTCTTTCCACTCCTCATATGTGGAGTTCCTGAGCAGCTAATATTTGTTCCTGTGCCTCAAGCCTAGTATCCAGGGGGATGGGGAGTTTGAGGACAAAGCAGCAGGGCAGAATGAGGGGCCAGTGAGTGACACATTGAGTTTCCATATGAAGTTAGTAAGACGCACCTCCAAATAGCTCTCTTAAAAAATATTGCCTGGGAATTTCCTGAATAAAGACTCTAAATAAAAATTCCTAGGTGAACCTATGAGTTGATGATAACACGTCCATTCTTGTTTGGCAAATGGTTTAGAAACTGGGAATAAAAGAGGAAGAAGTGCTTTGTTAGGGAAAAATGCAGCAAGGCAATGAATTAAAAAACAAGGCTTTTAAATTTTGATTCCACTTATCTTTATCAGAGTCAGGGCAAATTGAAGCTGTACCCCACAATACATTTTGTTGTATATGGCTCCCTAAATTTGCCACTTAAACGTAGCAATGGCATTCCCATGGTAAGAGCTAACACCTACTGGGAAACTATCACACTCCCAATACACCTTAAAATTTAATTCTCATTACAACCGTAGTAGATAGGCACTGTCGCCTTGCATTTATTGATGAGGAAACCGAGGTTAGAAAGGGTAAGTAATTTCCCCGAGGTTAATAAAGCTTAGTAAATGGCAATGCCAATATTTGAATTCTGGGGATTGACGTCAGAACCCTCCCTTTGATATACTATACTATGCTGCCCCTTTCTAGACATATAATATCTATTAAAATGTTTATATTTATGAATGTCTACATAGTAAGAAAAAATTGCATGGGAAAGTAGGAAAAGGGGCTATAGAGTGAAAGGTTAAAATAAAGTTTCTACATCTGTGTATTTACTAAAGTGCTGTAACACAATACAGCAGCTCAGTCAAGATAGATGCCCATTTCTCTTCACATGAAGGCCTAGAAGAAGGCAGGGTACAGTATCATCCAGGAATTGAGGTTCTTTCTCTTCTATTATTTTGCTAGTCCCAAAGGTGTTGCCCATGTCTGCCTGGTTAAAGCTGGCATTATGTCCACACTCCAGCCTCTAGGAAGGGGGAAGGAGAGAGAAGAGTGCATACTCACTTTTCTTAAAATGCCAAGGACTGATAGTTGCGCCCATCACTTCTGCTCACATCCTGTTTAGAAGAACTTAGTCACCTGGCCACACCTAGCTGCAAGGGAGGCTAAGAGATGTAGACTTCATCTGGAAGGCTCTGGGCCTTGCTAAAATTTAGGAGATGATTCTATTTCTAAAAGGGAGAAGGAGTCAATGAACACCAGGAGGCAGTTAACAGTCTGCCTGATTTCCAAATTAGTGACACAAACAATAATATATTTATGAGTTTGGAATGTTTAAAACTAGCCGGCATTTGTTTTATGGTTCTTTTCCTTACTTGTAATAAAGCTAGCCTGTTTTGGATATAATCAAGATAATCAGAATAATGCTCTAACTCAAAGCAAGTTCTATAGTCTAAATTATATTAAAACCAGAAGAGATTACAGGCCATTGTTTTACTGCAAAAGAGATTATAAACACTATTAAGATAAGATTCACTTTATAACTAAAGGATATTTATGGGTACACACTGTAAAGGGCACCTGACTACACATTTGGAAATAGCTTACAGGGGTTAATTATAAACATGCTATCCCTTCTCTATTTGATTTGTGAGATAAGATTGATGGGTGTACATGTAGAACAAAAGGGGATTTAATAACAGGGTTCAGCCTCACACCAAGTAGGAGGTCTGATTCAAAACAAGCGCAGCATGTCAGCACACAAGCTTATGACTCTAAGCCTCTAGGCTTGATTAGCATCCTTGGGCAAAGTAAGGTTTCTTAAGGCCCCTTTTGGGGGCCCATGCAGAATGCAGCCACCTGAGTGACTCACAGCCCAGGGAAAATGATGACATTTAGGACTACAGTTTTTATTTCCAAAGAATGTTTGCTGTGGAAATTTCTGAGCATGAGCGTTGATGAAAATTCACAGTGGTCCCAAGTATCATGTAAAACAAAATGTTCTTCTGGGTGCAGTGAGCCTCCGAGTTTCTGCCATTTTCCGTTATTTGGTGCGGCGTGGTCTCCCAAGTCAGGGCTTGTTTGTTTTAGTGATTACACATTCTCTTTTTCTCATACAGTTTCACGGTTTTTCTTGCCTGAAGTGATCGTTAGCTTTAGTTCATGGACCAGGAAGGAGCTTCCCTTAAATCACATAACATGAAGCTGGAAGTGTCTCACGTGGCACATTCCTGCAGTTGGTGGACGTACGAGGGGATCGAAGCCCTGGGAAGTTGAAGGGCTTCACCACGGTTCCCTGGGAGGGCCAGGAGCTTATGCTTGGGTGGAACTTATGTCTCTGGAGTCCTGGTCCGGTGCTCTTCCCCAGCCCCACTTGTATTTATTAATTGCAAATATTAGGCAATTTAGGAATTTAACCAAAGTTCTCTGATCTTATCTTTTTGTTTAAAACCCATCTTACGGTCTAAAAACGTTCGGATTCTCTAGTGAATTAGGCATTTCCTGGCACAGGTGGGGTCTGTCCCAAGGGCCCGGAAGGTCTCACCTTGACCAAAGGCACTTATTTAGACTTGGACATTATTTCCAAGTGAGTTATCTCTATGCAGTCTTTCTAGTTGTGTGTATGTATGTCCAGTATATTTGTTCACTGCAAACATTTAAATAGCCTCAATTTTTATAACTGTCTGGCATAGCTTTTTTGTCTTAATAAAACAGGAGCCTGGACAATCGAAAGCCATGAGGGCTTTGTGATCTTTGAGAGATGTTTGGGGAGAAGCCATATGCAGGCACAGAGTTGAGGCTGAACAAACATGTTTTGAACTGAGTTTGATCCTGATCAGAGAATTAAGCCTCTACTTGATTATTTGCTGCTGATTTTGGTCCTGATGAGAGCCAACCAGGTGCCGCAGGAGGAGCACAGGACGTGGTGTGAAGACCCAGACTTAGAACATTTGCTCTACTTAGGAGTTACGTGGCCTCCAGCCAGTCATTCATGCTTCCAGAGCCTCCATTTTCTCATTTGTGATATGGGGAGAAGATCACTTGCCTCCCAACAGGGTTACATCTTTAAGTAAGACGGTATTGACCAAAGTCTTAAAATGGGAGGCGTCATGAAATGTGAGGCCTATTGGTTTTTACTGTTGTTGCAGTAGCTCTATTACTATATTACTTCAATTGTAGTTGATATGCACTTCAGTGACCCATGGTCTAGTAAGTTAGGTCGCAAAAGCTCAGAGGTCATTAAGTCCCTGGAAGTCCAAGTACTTGAGGGATTCTTTGTGTGGGGCAGCGCCGAGGCAGGAGAGGGTGGAGGGCCAAGCAGGCTGGGCTCCTATGCCAGTGAAAGGAGTTTGCAGCTCTCCTGCCGGCAGCAGGGCGCCACGGAAGTGTGTTGAGCTGGGGAATGAAAAGATCAGGTTTGCATCTGATCCTTTACTCCTCTAAATCTGTGCTGGGAGGCCCATATAGCTCCTGGGCCTCTGCGTGTGGGGATCAGAAAAGTGAGGTCTGAAGGCGTGTATGTGCTAGAAGAAAAGCTTACGGCGTAGCTGGGCGAGCGATTTCCTCGAAAGGGGGAACTAATGAAGAGGCGGGTCGTTTCTGGCTTTCTGGCAGCAGTGACGACTAAGTACTTGGAAGTCCGAAGATGGTCCCTGCTGTCAGGCCCAGTGTGAGGGGGCCGTGCCCAGAAGTCTTCCCAGGGCCTGGGCATGGTCACGCACTGCTGCCAGAGACTGGGGCTGCACACGGTGAGAACAAATCCAGTTCCGATCGCCCTGGGCAGATCCATCTCTGGCTGGCCTATGCTTTTGGTAGTCTAGAAGAACCTGAGCACAGCCAGCTAATGCCGCATCAAGACAAAGCTGGCCCTGAAGTCAATGGCGCCTATACCAGCCCCGTGTGCTTACCGCACGGGCGTCACTGGAGCTGCCCTACACTGTGGGCAAGCATCGTTGGCCTCTCAAAGAAAACACAGCTTTTGGCATTGAAAACAGGCTTCTGGCTTACCTGAGGGCATGCTGGTAGTTCTGTAACACACCAGAGTCACCGAGGAGATGCATCTGAAAATTGTTATGTGACAGACTCTGTGTAATTGGAAGTGCACACTCCACAAAAAATGTAATTTGAACTAATCTTTGACAAACCTGTTTGATAAAATTAGGGCATTTTAGTCAACAGTATTGTGAGGAAATTACCACCTTAATCTACATATTGGAGAGGGAGTGGCAGAGGCCCAAGACAACTTTGAATAATTACATAATTTGGCCGGGGTCTGGTCCTGGTCTCTTTTATCCCAAGGATCATATGGGAAGGAGCTTTCCGGAAGCTGTGTGTGTGTGTGTGTGTGTGTGTGTGTGTGTGTGTGTGTGTGATTTTAGCTCAGAACACAGGGACTGTTGTCATCACATGCAGGTAGTGAACCCGCGGTAGTGTGTATTCCGCAGAGGCGGTTTGGGTTGGCTGGTAGAAATGTGGTAGAAATGACATACTATCTGGAGAAATACTACTCTTTCTTTTCATCGTTTCAAAGAGCAGCAGTAGGATCCCAAGTGAGAGGTACAGAGGGACACGAATTCCTTTCGCCTTTTCTCAGACGGTGTGGTCAGCCTTATGGGCAGATCAGCTAAGGCTCTGACGGGACAGGCTGGCATCTGGGAGGGGTGCAGGAAGGGCATTCGGACATTGACGGAGACGTGCTGAGAAGACCTCTAATTGTGGGGCCCGCGCTCTGTAGACAGTACGAAATATAGAGAGCGGGGAGGGAGGAGGCGGACAGAGGGAGGACTACGGAGGAGGAGGAGGGGAAAGCGGGAGGGAGGGAGACAAGTACCTCCTCTTGTAATTGTAAATACGCCAGCTGAAATTTAGAAAGATTATCATTTCAACTACTGTGTGAAGCCTAATTTAATTTCTTTTTGATTTTTCTCCTTCTTTCACCTCCTTTTTTTTTTGGCCTTTTCCTTCTCTTAGTTTTCTGCTGCTGTTACCTTAGACTTCTCATTTTCCTTTCGAAAGAAACTGGTAAATAGAAAATTTTCCCAATCCAGTACAATGTTATTAGAAAAAAACCAAAGAGTTTTTTTTTTTTTTGTCTGGGGATTCTAGAAACACCACTTCTAATAGAAACCACAAGAATGTGTGGTGAAACAGAATTGTAAAACACGCAATTGGGTACATAGGTATTTTAAAACTGATGGGCTTGTGGGGTGATTTGATTAGGCAATTAACCCTTGTAAAGGAGTAACTAAATCTATGAGACTCCCCCCAGCAGAAAATTCATACTGCCCTGGTTTACCATAATTTCTTCACAAATTGCACTTAAAAATAATTGAAAATTAAAAAAAAGCAAATCTAATTTTTCAATGAAAAAATCAACTTTTAAAATTCCTCCCTGGTGGTCCAGTATTATTAAATATTCTTCTGGACTTTTTTTTTATCCTGCTTTATTGGAAGGAGAAAAACAATTATCTGTAAACGTAATTTTTAATGCATGGTAATAAAAATAAATGGCATAGTTCTGCCGCAGTCCACCTAAATCTTCTTCCCTGGTGGTCTAGTGGTATTAAATAATTGGCACCACATGTATTCATCATTTGCTGACAGCAAAAGAAAAACTTTGGCATTTTATTGTCTAAAGAAACAGGCATGATGTTATTTAGGCTTCTGGGGTGACTTCGCTGATGGTCTGTGAAAAAAAACTTCATTTTCCTTGCTGGTGGGGCTATTTTTGTTAATTTACATGGCACTTAATATAGAACCAGAGACAGGCACTCTTTACAAGGTTGATTTGAGTTCCTCTTGCAGGTTGCCCTAAGAATTTTTTAGCTTTTTTCTGCATGAATTGGGGCAATGAAAATGTATTATATATTGTTAACTCTGTGTTGGGTGGAAAACTATTGCCATGGGGACTAGTGCCAGAAGATGGGTACTGAATAAGTGCTATCTTCTTTGCAATTGTGTTGAAGGTGAATTGTTAGCGATCTCAGGAGAGGATCGCAACTTTGGTTTCTTGTGCCTACTTCCTTAACTTGGATGAGCTGAATTTACTGCTCTTTATGTACACAGCAAATTTCAAGCTTAAAAACTGATTCATATTTCTGCTTATGTGTATTAGAAGCAATGCTTTATTTCCTTTTGTGAAAAGACTTACAAATGCTTAAATAAGAAAGTGAAGTCAGAGCCCTTACCTGTGTACATAATAAATACAGTGATTATCTGGAGCCTCAGAAAATACAGTGGTTGTCTGGAGTACACAGATGTGATCTGTGTGTCAGGTTTTAGAAGGTACAATGAAAGACAAAGCGATCTTCATTTGCATTCACATTTGTGTATACATATTTATTGCAAAAGCAATAAAGACACTTCTTCCCTGGAAATACGCACCTCACATAATTGAAGTGATTGGCAAAAAAGTAGAGGCATATAGTTATGAGCATTGATGTGTTTAATGAGGTGTTTTTATCTCCTGACACATCAGTAGAGAGAAACTGGAGGCCCCCCACCAGTGTGTCTCCTATCATTATTTCTGAAGTTGTGGTACCATGTCATAGCAATAAACTCTCAGTGTTAAGGTAAAATCCTACCACCATCGTTAGCTTTGTCATATGAAGTAACAAAAATGCCTGAGCCTGAATCCTCCACTTAGAAAATGGAGGCTAAGAGCACAGATGACCACTTTTGGGGAATTTGTTTGCTTTGAATTAAAAGAAAAAATTCTTCTCCAAGACTGTAGTTTTGAATCATTCCATAAAAATGAGATCCTTTTTAAAAGGCAGATAATAACCTTGTAAATTCATGAGCTTGTACAGCTCCAAATGAAGAGAGAGCAACACTCAATGAGCCCATTTTCCTTAGAAGTTCCCCACACTGCCTCCAGAGCTGCCTTATTTCCACCACCTGAAGGCCTGGGAAGGGCAGAATGTAGACGACTGATATTGTCTCAGATGTCCACAGCTTGGCGTGTTCTCAAGAGTCTATAAAAAGAAGTACTCCTTAGATTGTTATGAGATGCAACTTTAGTTTCGTTGTTTCAAGAAGGGATAGTAACTCAAGGAATTCAAGCTAAAGTTGCAAAATAGATTTCACTTTCCCAGGGCCTCACCACTTCTCCCTCTTTGAGTTGAACGTGTGCGTCTTTCTTCCTGAGAAGTCCAACTACATGAGACATTCGCCCCGCAAAGTTTCTCCCACTCTAGCAGCATAAAACAATTAATTTTAACTCTGATAGACATCTTCAGTTTGTAATTAAAAACATGTGCGCTGGGAATGAGTGGCATTGCCGCTGTCAAGCTGTGTGTGGCAGGAGTGAATCTCCACCGAGCTCCAGAGCATTCCTGGTTTTATGGCGAGTCTCTCCACTGGAGTCCTTATTAATAGGTTTTATGGAGGTGGCTTTTTAGTGATCGACTAGAGAGCAAAAAGCTTTTTGTAAAAGGTTTGAACAGCAGCACCAAAGCCCTGGAGGGAACAGGTTTTAATTTTGTGGTGTTTTGATTTTAAATGATATTTGATGCTGTGGCTTTACCTTTAAACTTCTCCCCCAGTTGATGCTAGCAGTTTCCCTGGACTTGTGGGGGAAACTCCCTCACAATGTAGCAATTACTGATTTATGTTCCAGTGATAAGAATGTGTTTTATTGTGGTCATAATATTTGTTCAATTTAACTACTATGTGCTGTAAAGTATCATAAAAACTTCTCTTCTGATCAAATGTTATGAGAGAAAGGACCATAAGCTGCCCTTGATCCACTCTACTCCTGTGGTCTCTGTGGGGCCACCGCCAGGAACTGAGGACAGGCTATGTTCCTGTACATTTCTGTGTCCTCCTACCTGTATTTTAAAGTCAGTCCCCAGTACAGGTCATTTAAGCATGTCTGATGCTTTCTTGTCATCGGCTGAACTCCCTTCCAAGACTATTATCTATCCCTTTATTACTAAGTTTAGCAAGACTCTTCAGTTTTCATGGCTAAATCTCAACTTTTTATCCATCTTTCCCCAGACAATCTGCTTTGTACATTACGAATTCCACTGAGTTTTGCTGTCAACATTTGAACCTGACTCAGGTTTATGATTATAGCTAAAGAAAAGGAAAAAACAAAAGACCCTTCTTCTCTCTTATTTTGGTCTAGTATTATTAAGGGCAATAGAGAACCTCAGCTAAGCAGGCAGAGCTGTTGCCCTGATGCTTGTGCACTACACAAGGTCTAGGGAAAGGGCTTTTCATCTGGCCTCTATTCTGCCGCTGTGTGGGTAAAATTGCAATATTTCCAGAATTTCTCACCTGGCTTTAGTGCATCTCCATACAATGGGTGTTTCCAAGGGCTGGGGAGTAGTTCATCTCCGTATCAATGGGTAGGTAATTACAGGGGCGAGTGAAGGCTCATCTGGACCTGAGAGGTTGGGTGGGGGTTTCTGCTTCTGCAGCCGGATCACGGATCACGAGAGACACGGGAGAGCAGAAGTGGATGATTGCTTGTAAGAAATAAACAGGTTTCTCTTTCTCCCACTTTATTTCTCCCTTTGACTGATTTCGTTTTCAAAGGTGTTTTGCCCCGGGATTTTCCCCCCGGAGTTACGTGCTGCCAGCGTGATCTTCCTTGGTTCGCACTCTTCAGCAGTCCCCTATGGCCTCCAGTCAAGTGCACACGCCCCATTCGGGTCGTCTCTAGGACCGCCCCACCTCACTCTTACCATCTGCTCTGCCCGCTACTCTCTCCTCCAGTCCCACTTGCAGTCTCTAGTGGGTTCACCACGTCGCGTTCTTCTAGCCCAGCTTCTTCTGAGAAGCTTTCCTGCCGTCCCAGTGGGTCTGCATGGAATCCACTGTGGACCAGGAGAGAGACTGTACTAGACCCTTACACTGTAAGAGGATTCTGCATGCTGACCTGATCCATTTCAATGTGAAATCAAGTGAGAAAGGACTTTTGTGCCTCTGTACATCTGACAGAATGAAAACAATCACATTTTCTGTGTATGCCTTTGTTCCCTCTGACCTTGCACTGAGCTGAGGCCAGTCGGGTTCTCCGCAGACACTGCTGAGGAAATCCCAGGATTCAGGGAGAAGAGCAGAAACGATTTAGTGTGTAGTTGGAGACTCTTCTGTCCCTTTTCCTTTGCAAAGTGTGATGACTTGTGCGGTGGATCCTGGAGGATTCCTCCACTGCTCGGCCCTGGATGGAATGAGAGGCGTGATGCAGACAAGGATGGGACATGGTCAAAGGCGGAATTCCTTCTGGGGAATAATTTATGTTCATCTTTTGAGACTATGTAGGTATTTATCTTTACAAATGAAAGAGTTTACAAATCTGGATCAAATTAGAAATTCTAATTCTTCCTTATATTTGAAAAATTAATCATTGTACTTCTAATACCTTAATTAGCAATCATTGAGCCTCATAGTAGGGGAGGGACCCTGGAAGGCAGAAGGGAAATAGGAGGAGGCAGGGTTGCACTGTGGTGAATTGGTGGGCTCTGGAGACCTGCTGTGGGGCCTTAGGCAAGTTTCTTGGCTCTTCTGTGGCTCAGTTTTCTCATCTGTGCAAATAGGGAACAATGAATGTAGTCAGAGAGCTGTTATGAGGAATAAATATGTTACTTGCTGTAATGTGCTTCCATCAGTGCCTGACATTTAGCTAATGGTACTAGTACTTCCTATGATCCTTTGGTCACTTGTTTTTTTTTTTAAAACAGCAGCTGCTTGTCCTCTAGTACTTCTCAAGGAACACCAGCCATGTCTGCTTACTTGCCGTTGTGCCCACTAGACTCTGTGTTCCTTTAGCCATCTTAGTATCCCCAGCACCTACCCTGCAGGAAACACCCATAATCATTTCTTGCATGAATTACTGAGCAAATGGTAGAGCTACTGCTCCTTCCTGCTTTCTCCATCGTGGAAGAATGAAAAAGGAGTGTGAATTCTGCCACAGCGTATGATTACTCTCTAGGGGTTGTCTGACCACAGCAATTAAGAATTCACAAAGATGATTAATCTTACACAGCTGTGCTAGTAAAATCACTTTGATAGGCTCATTGAATGGGAATTTCCCTAAAGGGTCATAGAAGCCAGCTCCTCCTATTGGGCAGGTGGTTCTAATATAATGTAGAAATGGTAGCTGTGTACTATTTCTAATAATTTTCCAAAAGAAAGAATTTCTTATCTTCCTTGGTGCTACTACATAATAATTTAGTGGCATATATCTCTTAAAGAGGAGCTTTGTTGGGTGGTTTTAAAGGCATTAAAGATTTAGGTGAGGTGCCGTGAAAACGAATGTCAAACTTTGGAATGAATTCTCATTCAAGGTGCTGTCTTTCTTACATTAGAGATTCTTTGAAAATAAAGCTGGGTAAATATCAATACTGTGAAGTTTAATTGGAATCTTATCCAAGAAGACATCCATCGCTACACTGATTTGTCCCTTCATTGGGCTCTACATTGAGTGCCGACTGCACATATGATTCCCATGCTCTTAGATCTTGTCGTCTAATGGTAAAGCTGGACTCTGAACAAGCAATATAAAAGGGCATTGGACATTTTAAAGATGATCTTGATCAAGGGAATCTTTCTGGGGAAATGATGTTTAAAGAATAGAAAAGGGGACAAATTCATTCAGACATGGATGAAGGAGGCAGGGTTCAGGTCGTTCCAGGTCTTATAAGACACACATAGCTAAGCTGTACTGCGTTTCATAGAAATCCCTTCCTTGTGTAGTTCTGGGTTTTGTGTAGGTCACTGGAGACTTTTTGCAGGTGATTTGGAAGGCAGAAGTGAAGCATCAACTATATTTTTTGTGCTCTGAAGGTGAGTGCAGGGCTCCATGTGTTGTGGCAGCTCGCACATGCTGTCTTCAACCTGCCAGCTCGTCTCATTAATGCGGGGCTGCACCTGGATCTTCTGTTCCCTTCAGCTTCCTCAAGTCCTGGGCTAAGTGCGTGTGCAGCTCCGCGGCTAAAGTGGAGGCTGGAGGTGGAGCGAGACAGACACGGGTTTCAGTTTATCCTCAGTTTCCAGTTGTTCTTGTGGATCCCAGTTCATCCCCATGGGTTCAAATCTGTCCTTGCTCTCGTTCACAGCCCGCTGGCCTCCCTGATCCCCGGGCTCACTAATCTGTGATGACTTCAGGCTCAGAATTAGATGCAGAGGAAATAGCCAACATAGACTCCATCAGCTCCCACAGGTGTGTCAGGTCTTCCCCCTCTAAGAAATCTCTTTTTTTGATCATGGTGGTTCTTCTTGTCTGGTCAAACCCTGACTGACACACCATGGAAAGGATTTGGGTGTTTATCCTAAGATAAGTGGCAATCATGGCCACTGAAAGGTTCTAAGCTGGAGAGGAATGTGATCAGAATTTTTTCCTATTCTTTCTGCACTGTGGAGAATGGCTTAGAGTGGGGGTAGTTAGGACAAGAGCGATTTATGGAGATTTATGGCCAGAAATTCTAATGCTAACCAATAACCATGTTTTTTTTTCCTTCTTGGCCCAGACTGAGACTCATTCTCCAGCTCCTTTGCAGTTGTTCTTTGCAGTAAGGCCAGGTGGTGGATCCACTAGAGTGGACGTGATGTTTGCCACTCACATGCTGGGCCAGCTCTCTATGTTCTCTCTCTCTCCCCTCATCTGCTAGCCAGGAGCAGGGGACCCAGCAGAGGACTAGAAAGCCCTAGAGGTTGGTAGAGTCATAGGACAGAAGGATCCCAGGTCCCTGGACAACTATTTGCAATAGGAGCCCCAGAACAAACTCTCATGGAACTCTGCTGAGTGGAGAAATGCATTTTTTATTGTGTTCAATCGCCAGGATTTTGAGCTTGTTTGTTAAAGTAGCAAATTTTATTTAACCTGAGTAATATAGAGTGTGAGCAATAGATAAATGATGGAATAAGTTGCTGGCAATGGAAATAGGGATATTTAGAAGGAAGAATCAGTAGTTCTTGGTGGTTGATTAGTTGGAGTGGTGGTAGAGAAAGACAAGATAAGAATGAGACAAGAATGAGTCTTGAGTTTCTAGTGTGGGTAACAGGGTGAACACTGTTGCCATTGACTAATATAATGAATACTAGAGGAAAAGCAGATTTTTGAAAGGCAGGAGTAAGCATCTGGCTTATACATGAGGAGTTTGAGATGTCCTTGAAACCTCCAAGTGGAAATGTTTTTGTTTCTTTCTCTTCATTTCTCCCTCTGGGAACTTGATATTGGCTTTAACTAGTAACGTACATCATGATTCATACGGCATTTTGGGTTGTTTTTTCCTTCTACTACTTGAAACTTCTCTAGGATTATGTTGCAGTCTCATCTCTATCAGTTTCTAACTTTTAGATATAAGGTCCGCCCTGCAAAGGAGGAAGGTGGGCATCGTGGGCCTTGCTGGGCTGTCGTCCTTCCTCTTGATGGGCGATAAAAGGCAAGGCAGAATGAACACCCTCAGGAACATCTTCCTGTCTGGTTGTCTGTGCACTGTAATTACCAGGCAGTGCTGAGGCTGCCTCTAGAGGAAAGACTGTCAGCACCTCTCCAGCCAGTCCTTTCTGTCTTGGCAGATACTGCTAATTAAAATGGACAACAGTGATTTTCCATTTTTTATGGCTTTGGATATTGGCCTCTGGAAGTGGTATTAACTCTCAAGACCAAATAGGCATTTATTAATATCAGTTTTCATAAGTTGCCTACCGAGTTTGGATGCAAACCAGTAACCCAGATGTGGGAGACATAATATCCCATTGCTTATCTCTAGATCTATGATTTTCATTTCCTCAGCTTGCCTTCCCTTCCTTCCTCTGGGTAATGATTCAGACTGGTCTCAGTGTGCTCATTTGTTCACTCATTCATTCAACCAGCACTTTGTTTCTATTATTTTCCAGGCAATGAGCAGCGTATGGGGGATGCAAAACCCAGCACGCTAGAGTTCCTATGTTGCAAATGCTTATATTTTAGTGAAATTACAGACAGATTACTAGGTGGTCTTAAGCCAGAGTGGTAAATGCTATGGGAACACACACGGGGGAAACTTAACTCAATCTTAAGGAATCAGTAAAGCTTGCAGAGGACTGATGGAGTAAGAGTGTGTGTGGAGCAGAGCAGATATTGTCAGACAAGACTCCATTTTGTTTTAAGACTCCATCTTGTTGTACTTAGGTTTTAGGTTTTTTGATTATTTTCGCACCACAGCTTCCCGCCAAGCCACAGCTTCCTGCCAAGTGTTCTCACTCCGGTCCGCTGCTTACGTCAAAGGCAACCGCGCATGCGCACAACTTGGCGCGCGATTGGACTTTGTAGATGGCTTCATTAGCAAAATGGGCAACCAATCAGAAGAGACCACACCCTGTACTGTCTATATATTCTCTGCTCCAACGTGTAATAAAGGAGACTTGATCAGAAAGCCTGTCTTGTCTCCATTCTCTCTGTCTTCTGTCCCTCTTCATTCGCGCACCCCCTCCTTAGGTTCCCGCTGTTGACCCCGCGAGCCGGGGCAGAGTGAATAGATGGAGTGGTTGAGAGGAGAGGAGAGGAGGACAGGAAGCATTTTCATTGAGGAAAATGTGTAAATGGAGCAGTTTTCTGATCTTACAGCAGGTGGTCTTTGTGCGGCACTGTCCACCATACACAGGAGAGAGGATTCCGCAGAGCTGCCCTACATGCTCACAGAGGGCTCTATCCCAGGGACGCTGGGAAACCGGGGAAGTCTTTAGTTTGCTTGTCTTTTGAGGTTTGTCTGGGATATAGTTCTTCTACATCTAAATTTGTCTCTGAATATGTGTGTATACCTGTCTCTCTCCTTTTACTCCCTCTAATGTCCTCAGGCCTGAGAAAAGGCCCTAATGAATTAGAAAGGGTAAGATGTAGGCCTGGGTTCAGACATGCATTGTTTTCATTCTTCTACAAGTGCTTGATTATGATGTAAGGGAAACAATGATTAAAACACAAAGGGGAATGTGTCCACAGTTTTAGGCACCAGCATACAGGGGTTGGGGGTGGGGGGCAAGTGTGCCTGAAAAGGATAGATCACAAAACCTGGCCCCGGAGGTATGTATGCAGCTGTGAGTGGCAGGAACCTGGGGGAGGTTTTTGTCAGTGTAGGAAAAGGCTGAGGTAACCTGGAACAGACAATATGGGAAACTTCCCTGAGATTCCCAAGGAACGCTAGGTGACTCAGATGTACAGGTTCATGGGGCACAGTTTTAAGAAATGGTGCTTAAAGCAATCAGCTTAATATAAAATGTTTCATTTCTTTTTTTTCCACGGCTTTATGGAATTGTTTTCCATTCGTTTTTGGTTCTTCCTGAAGACATTTCCACATGATGACATGGAGAAAGCACATTTACAAATCACATTCAGAGTGGTGAGAGATAATGAAATTGAAGTGTCAGCAGTTTGCCAAAGGAAGCTTCCCCCTCACTCAAGCTCTGTTATTACCTTATTCAATTTGCACTTTATTTTGAAGCACATGTACAGAAATAAGCAAATTATTAATTCAAGCTTGTCTTCAATTTTGTGCTTGGCCTGCAAACCTCTAACATCTCTCCCAGTTCCCCAGGCAGACTGCTGAAGGCTTGGTGATAGGCTGAGGCAGGCATATTCATTATTCAATATGAGCTGCAAGCAATTTGATATTTCATGTGAGCATGTGGCCGAGCGGACAGAGTGGGGGGAGGGGTGTCATCCAGGGGAATATGCTCTAAGCCACTACTGTTTTCATGTGTAGCTGAAGGCTTAACATTAGCTTGGCTCATATGTTTCAAGGATAAGGATAATTCCACTGAGAAGCCTGGTTACAACCAGGTGTTTCAGTCTCTGTGACATGTCCTATTTCTCTATGCAGGAGTGTACTTCTTGAGCCAGGCCCTGTGCTCCGCATCAGGGGGCTTTGTGCGTTCCTTCTGGAGCACTGGGAATGATGAGGTCCCGAACGGCACAGGGCAGAGTCCCTGGAAAGCAGCCATACTTGGTGGAGGTGGGAAATGCTCACGGTCCCCAGCTCCTGAGGCTCTGGGAATATTTCTAGATGGCGTCTGCATCATGTCCATTCCACTGGTGGGTACCCATGCCGTTTGAAGGACTTTGGACCTTATTCCTCATTTAAGAGAATTATGGCCCACTCACTTCCTTCCTTGCACATATAAAAGTGTCTTTTCTTCTGCTTATGTTCTTGGGGGTTGCCACCAGGCTTCAGGGTCATAGGATTATTTACAATGGAAAGGTGAGTAGAGTTCATTTGTTTTAATGTCCCAATTTTTACTTATGTGGAAACTTGGGGTTGGAGAGGTTAGGCGGTTTGTCTGGGAATGCACAGCTAGTTAGATGCAGCCTGAGGACCAGAGCCCTGATGTCTGGATTCCTCAATTGATTGCTCTTTCTATGAAGATAGCAAATGCTTAGTCTTGTAATACAGAGAGAGCTCAATCTCTCTGTGCTGAGATGAAAGTTTTTTTGTGAACTGTAACATTCTCCTGTAATATTCTGTCTCCCCAAAACCTGTCATGTTGGCAAAAGACCTGAGAAAGTCCTCCTTAGCTCTCTGAGAGGGTCTCTTTGCAGTTTTTGGAGTCCTGGAGGCTGAACACATACCTCCCCCAACCCCTTTCCTGGTGTTTTGTGGAGGGATAGCTCACGTCTTCCTGGGCTTATCTGTTAACTGAATGATATCCTTAGGCACTTTGGCATGAGAACTGTCTGTGTGTTGGGAATAAACTGGTGTTGAGTTACCAGGGAAAATAATAATGAAAAAATCTGGGATGCTCTCACTCCAGCCATTCTAAACAGTTTCCTTAGGCCATAGACCTGCAGTGGATGGCCTGGGCTGCTGCCCTGGGCTCGTTTGGCCTGCGGTGGGCCAACATGCCTGGTTAATTGGCAGACAAGGGTCCTCAGGCACAGACGGAGTGAGGCTGAGGAAGACAGGAGACTATGGTGGTAGAGCTGGGATGCTGGATAAATGAGCACAACTCCTTATTAGGGTAAAAAGTGAAGTGAGAAATATGAAGACTTAAAGCTCTATTTTCCAAAGAGCAATGTTAAGGAGCTTCCAAATTCCCATTTGGCATTTGCTCTAACCTCGATTCTTACACACTCACACATACTCACTCAGTCACTCACATTGTTGCGTTTAGGGTCACAATCCGGGTGTGACTCTAAAGCAGGGATTTTCCCAGTGTGGTCTAAGGAAACCTGAAGTCCTTTCAGGGAAACTAAGGTAAGAACTATTTTCATTATAACATTAAGATATTGTATGTCTTTCTTACTCTCATCCTTTCACATTGTACAGTGGAGTTTTCCAGAATACCCAACACATGATACCCAACAGATTGAATATAGGAGCAGACATGAGGATGTTACAGTTTTTCTATTAAGCCAGATGTTAAAGGGATTTACAAAGATGTAAAACAATACCATTATTCTTGTGAAATTTTGTTTTGTTCTGCAAACTGTAGCTATTTTACATAAAATATGTTATTTCTATTAACATGTACTGGGTTTATAATTAAAAATGAATCAACAAACATTTTATACATTTCTCAGTTTTAATTTCTAATATGGTAAATATCAAGAGCTATCACTTACATAAATGTTCTTTGGAGTCCTCCATTATTTTAAAAGTGTAGAGGAGTCCTGAGGCCAGACATTTAAGAATTGCTACTTGAAAGCAATGAGGCTTTCTCTCTCTCCAGCTCTCAAGCAGATGCTGTAGCATATATTAAGTGAAGGTTTCTCCTTTCAAAATAGTCACTTTGAAATCTTCTGTTCCTAGTCTAGAGACATGGTTGCCTAGACCCCTTTTAAATTTCCTTTTTGGAGTTGTCTTGTTGGCTAGCTTTGAGCTTCCCAAAAAACCCAGTGTTACGATTTTTTCTTCAAGCCTTGCCCAGAAAGCATGATCTCCATTGATAACCTACATTTCTAATTAAACCAGGCTTCAAATCACTTTGGATTCTTTGCAACAATAAAATCCATCACTCAAGGAACCAGCATCTGCAACCAATAGGGTTCTATCAAAAGGATACGCCTGAGTTCAGAATGCAGCTCCTCAGAAAGTTACAAGAATGTTCTGGTAACAGCATTATCATGGGAAGCCTGTAGCTTTCAAGGATTCTGCTTTGAGGGAGATACCTTTGTTGAGCATGTTTAAGTCCTGGCATAAAATTTGACCTCATTATTTTGTAGTTTCATCTCATAAAGCTCAAGAATACAGGGCACACATGTGCACATGCGCCTACACACAGAGTTTGTATTCTCAAGTAGAGTGCTAATTTGGATACTATAACCAAACCTTATGAGTTGTCAAATACCTCTTGGGTTGGGGAATGACTTGATCTTGTTTTCGGTGCTCTGTGATAATACTCAGAGACAGCATTCGGTGAGGTGAATTTCTCCTTCCACCTGAGTCTCACGGACCCTCCACAGGACAGGAAACCTGGTGGTTCCACTTTTAAAAGGACACATTATGTTTCTGTGTACATGGGAGCCCGCCTGGTGACTGTATGTTAGAACAATTTGTACATTTTCTAGGGAAGAAAAAAAAAATGGTAGAGGGCTTTGAAAAGCTCTCAGCATTTCTTGTTGGAATCACCTTTCACTAGGTTTTCTAACATCCTTTGCAGGTGAAATAACCAGAGCAGTTTTGGAGGCGTCCACAACAGTATTGAGGGTTAAATACAACCTACGCTGGGCAGTGGAGGATTACCTTTTCTGTCTTCTAGAGAGAGACATAGGGCATTGATCCAGTTCTGCTGCAGGGCTCTTTGTTTATCAGTGAGTTTTACACAGAAAGCATCTTGAAGATGCAGCGGCTGGTGAATTACCAGGAGCAGAGGCATTTTCAGGAACATCGGGGGTAGGCAGACTTTGGCAGTCCCGCTGTGGGGGCCCACACCTGCATCACTGTGTTGTCTAGGGTTAGTGTGTGTTTTTTTAAAAAAATGGGACACTGCATGGGTCGATAGGTTATAAACTGCTTCTCTCATCTATTTACCCACTTGTCTTCACTTTTCCACTATTCCCGGTGCAATCTCTGGTGCATGCGGCTACCTAGGGGCACCAGTATATTGTGTTCAATGAATATCACTGATAACAAGAATGTTACCCTTCTTCCGATGCTTTTTTTTTTGTGAAAACACTATATAGCTATGACCATTATTTTGTGTGCGTGTATCACCATATCTTTTGTATTTTTGTGCATGATTATTATTTTGTTGCTTCCCAGTAAGACATGGCAGCTCAGGCTAAGCACCTTGTCTATAACCAAAGGTTAATGATAGAATTGGGATTCAAACAGCATCCTTTTGACCCTAAAGCACACCCTCTCTGCAGTATACCAAACTGTTCTTCTTCCCCCAGTAAAAGAGTCAGTTGAGATTAAAGTTTTTTTGTTTTTCATTTAAAGTGAAATACTTTAGGCATTCCTCTGAAAAGATATCTTGATGGACTGTTCTGGTGTGTTATGTTTTCCCAGAATGTACTGCTTAAGTTCATGCCTGGATGGGTGATCATTGATTAAGGGTGCGGAGCCTATATGTTTGCTTGGGGAAGGGTCTGTGTTTGGTTGGAGAGGTGAGGCACTAGCTTAAGGCTTATTTCTAACTCATATTTGCATTGCATTAGTTTCCTATTGCTGCCATAACAAATTAGCACAAATTTAGTGGCTTAAAACAACACAAGTTATTATCTTATGACTCTATAGCTTGGAATTTTGACATGAGTCTCAGTGGGCTAACATCGAAGAGCCAGCCAGGCTGTGTTCCCTTCCGGAGGCTCCAGGGAAGAATCTATCTCCATGCCTTTTCCAGCTCCCAGAAGCTGCCTGTGGTCCTTGGCTTGTGGCTTCCCTCTTTCATTTTCAATGCCAGCAAGATGGCATCTCTCAGTCCACCTTCTGTGGTCACACTTCCCTCTCACTGACTAGGGGAAGATGCTCTGCTTTTAAGCACGTGTTAGATTGGGCCCACCTGGGCAATCCAGGCTCATCTCTTCTCATCTCAAGGCCCATCACTTAATTTTTTTATTAAAAAATTTTTTTTATAGTTTATTTTTGTATCATTAATCTACAATTACATGTGCAATATTATGGTTATTAAACTACCCCTTCATCAGTTTCCCCCCCACCAACCCCATTACAGTCACTGTCCATCAGTGTAGTAAGATGCTATAGAATCACTACTTTTCTTCTCTGAGTTGTACAGCCCTCTCCGTGCCCCCCCAACATTACATCTGCTAATTGTAATGCCACTTTTACCCTCTTATTCCTCCCTTCCCGCCCTTCCTCCCCAGTCCCTTTCCCTTTGGTAACTATTAGTCCGTTCTTGGGTTCTGTGAGTCTGCTGCTGTTTTGTTCCTTCAGTTTTTTCTTTCTTCTTATACTCCACATATGAGTGGAATCATTTGATACTTGTCTTTTTCGGCTTGGCTTATTTCACTGAGCATAATACTTTCTAGCTCCATCCATGTTGTTGCAAATGGTAGGATTTGTTTTCTTCTTATGGCTGAATAATATTCCATTGTGTATATGTACCACCTCTTCTTTATCCATTCATCTACTGATGGACACTTAGGTTGCCTCCATTTCTTGGCTATTGTAAATAGTGCTGTGATAAACATAGGGGTGCATCTGTCTTTTTGAAACTGGGCTGCTGCATTCTTAGGGTAAATTCGTAGGAGTGGGATTCCTGGGTCAAATGGTATTTCTATTTTGAGTTTTTTGAGGAACCTCCATGCTGCTTTCCACAATGGTTGAACTAATTTGCATTCCCACCAGCAGTGTAGGAGGGTTCCCTTTTCTCCACATCCTTGCCAACATTTGTTGTTGTTTGTGTTTTGGATGTTGGCTATCCTCACTGGTGTGAGGTTATATCTCATTGTGGTTTTAATCTGCATTTCTCTGATGATTAGTGATGTGGAGCATCTTTTCATGTGCCTGTTGGCCATCTGAGTTTCTTATTTGGAGAAGTGTCTATTCATATCCTCTGCCCATTTCTTAATTGGATTATTTACTTTATGTTTGTTGAGGTGCGTGAGTTCTTTATATATTTTGGATGTCAACCCCTTATCGGATATGTCATTTATAAATATATTCTCCCATACTGTAGGATGTCTTTTTGTTCTACTGATGGTATCCTTTGCTGTATGGTATCCTTTTCAGCTTGATATAGTCCCACTTGTTCATTTTTGCTTTTGTTTCCCTTGCTCGGGGAGATATGTTCATAAAGAAGTCACTCATGTTTATGTCCAAGAAGTTTTTGCCTATGTTTTTATTTCTAAGAGTTTTATGGTTTCATGACTTACATTCAGGTCTTTGATCCATTTTGAGTTGACTTTTGTGTATGGGGTTAGACAGTAGTCCAGTTTCATTCTCTTACATGTAGCTGTCCAGTTTTTCCAACACCAGCTGCTGAAGAGGCTGTCATCTCCCCATTGTATATCCAAGGCTCCTTTATCAAATATTAATTGACTGTATATGTTTGGGTTAATGTTTGGATTTTCTATTCTGTTCCACTGGTCTGTGGGTCTGTTTTTGTGCCAATACCATATTGTCTTGATTACTGTGGCTTTGTAGTAGAGCTTGAAGTCAGGGAGTATAATTCCCCCTGTTTGATTCCTCCTTCTCAGGATTGCTTTGGCTATTCGGGGTCTTTTGTGGTTCCATATGAATTTTAGAATTATTTGTTCCAGTTCATTGAAGAAAGCTGTTGGTAGTTTGATAGGGATTGCATTGAATCTATAGATTGCTTTAGGTAGTATAGCCATTTTGACAATATTTATTCTTCCTAGCCCAGAGCATGGGATGAATTTTCATTTGTTAGTGTCTTCTTTAATTTCTCTTAGGAGTGTCTTGTAGTTTTCAGAGTATAGGTCTTTCACTTCCTTCATTAGGTTTATTCCTAGGTATTTTATTCTTTTTGGTGCAATTGTGAATGGAATTGTTTTTCTGATTTCTCTTTCTGTTAGTTCATCGTTAGTGTAGAGGAAAGCAACAGATTTCTGTGTGTTAATTTTGTATCCTGCAACTTTGCTGAATTCAGATATTAGTTCTAGTAATTTTGGAGTGGAGTCTTTAGGGTTTTTTATGTACAATATCATGTCATCTGCAAATAGTGACGAGTTGACTTCTTCTTTACCAATATGGATGCTCAAGGCCCTTCACTTTAATCACATCTGCTACGTCCTTTTTACCATGAAGGGCAACATATTCACTTGTCTGGGGGATGAGGGCATGGACATCCTTGAGGGGTGGTTATTCTGCCTAGCACATGCGTGAAGCCTGGAGAAGCATATTGGTGTGCCTGTGAATAGAAAGCACCAATCTGTTCTCAGAGAGATGTCCAGTGTCAAAATCAACCAAGCTTAATGCTGAATCAGTGATTTTATTCAACAAGTATTTATTAAGGCTATTGAATGCTGTTTGCTGAGATAAGTGTTTTTTTTTTTTAATTAATGAACTTTATATTTTTTAGAGCAGTTTAAGGTTTGCAGAAAAACTGAGGGAAAAGTACAGAGTGTTCCCATATATTCTTTCCCCTCCCCTTCATGTTTCCTATTATTGACATCTTGGTGTGGTGTGGTACATGCCTTACCACTGATGAACCAATATTGATATGTTATCTTTAACTAAAGTCTATACCTTATTATTAGGGTTTACTCTCCACTTTGTACAGTTCTATAGATTTTTGCCAAATGCATGATGGCAAATATCACCCATTATAGTGTCATACAGATAGTTTCACTACCCTAAAAATCCTCTATATTTCACCTATACATCCTGTCCCCTTCCCTGCAGCCCCTGGCAAACACTGATTTTTTAACTGTCTCTATTGTTTGAACTTTTCCAGAATGTCATACAGTTGGAATCATACAGTGTGTAACCTTTTCAGGCTGTCTTCTTTCACTCAGTTATTTGCATTTAAGTTTCCTCCATGTCTTTCATGGCTTCATAGCTCATTTCTTTTTATCACTGAATTATAGTCCCTTGTGTGGATGTACCACAGTTTATTTATTGTTCACCTACTGAAGGACCTCTTGGTTGCTTCCAATTTTTGGCAACTAATAATTAATAAAATAAAAAAATCATGAATTATTAACATTTGCATGTAGGTTTTTGTCTGGACATAAGTTTCAACTTATGTAGGTAAATACCTAGCAGTGTAATTGCTAGATCATATTGTAAAACCACATTGAGCTTTATGAGAAACAGTTAAAAGATCAATGTTTTTAACTTAGAACTTCAGAGTTATTGGGGAAAGTTGGGCCTGCTTCCATAACAGACCAGAGAAGTTCTGATTTTATGAACTTTACATATTGAGGTTCTGAGTATGATTACATTTACAAAAGGATCCTGTTGCTAAGAAACAGTTGGAACACTTTTGAAACCTAATGTGCCATTACAAAGGCCCTCCCCTCCCACCTTCCCCTCTGCTTGACCTTGACTGGGAGCCCAAAAGGTGAATTGCATTGTAAGAAGAGTAATTAGAAGGTTGTCACACCCCAGTGTGATCTGATCACACTGGTAAGAGGGCAGGCAAACCTTCTTTCCCGGAAAAAGATAACATTGCCCTCTGAAAACAATGGGATCATTGTCCTAACAATAACATATGAGACAGCTCTGCAGCAGAACATAACTCCCTAAGGGTTTACAACTGTGCAGTTATTTGTCTAGATAAACACACACACCACAGACCATCCCTCACATACACTTCACTGATGACTGATATGCACAGTCTTAATTGACTCTCTATGTTGCTACAGACACTGTGTCTATGAATTGGGAGGCTGGCCTCAGTGTGGGTTTGAATCCCAGTTCCACCACTAACTTTCTGTATGACCTTGGGAAAATGATTTATCAATATCTACCTCGTAGTGTTGTTGTGTGGATATAAGAAGAAGATGCATTAAAGCCCAATTCCAAGCACAGGGTAGGTTCTCAGTAAATGCTAGACACACAGAAAAAGACCTTTCCTCTTAAACTCTCACTTTTTGGTGAGGGAGGCTATTTCTCCCCAGATGGGGTCCCTGAGGTAGGATTAAGTAGGATGGTGTTTAATAGCCTGCATGTTATCCCACTTAAGAATCCCTTTCATTCTGGCAACTGGGTTTATTTACCCCCCGCCTCCACCCTCCCCACCTTTCCAAAAGCTCAGTCCTCCCCAGATTCCAGTTTCCTTCCTGACTCTGGGCAGATGGTTTTAAGTTGTTCAAGGACATGTGTTCATTGATCTGGTTTGGGAGCATTTGCATCTGGTCTCATTCTGAGCCCCACAGCTCAGCCCTTCTGTGGCTGAGTCCCTGCCACATGTGCTTTTTACTTAGTGATATAGAAGAGTTTTTTTTTTTTCCAGTATTTGATTTCTGCCTCTGAACTCAAGTTCTCCACACAGGTGAGTCATCAGAAGCCTGCCCCTGCTAGTCATCTGCACTCCTGGGCCCCTGTTGAATGCCCCTCATTCAGCCATAAACTGATTATCTGCCCTGCCCTGCTCCAGACTGGAACACTACTTGGCACTTATATTAAAAGGCCTTTGGGCCTTTTATCCTGGGATGGACATGCCTTCAGTTTCACCTTGCAAAGTAGTCATCTTTAACTCTCAGACTTTGCTGTCTCTGGCAATTTACCTGCTGGACATTGGCTTTGACCCCTTCCCAGTCTGACCTGTTCTACTGTGGTCAGAGACCTGAATCTGTTACTAGAACCTGAGTTGCTGGCTATAGCCTGCAGGATAGCAAAAATGCATATCCTGATATAAGTTGGTCAGAGATGTAAACTGTGATGTAAGGAGTGAATTATTCAGGACTTTGGCAGGAAACAGATGGCATATTCAAGAAGGGTAAGTGAGGAGAGACAAACAGGTGGGTAGGGTTTGAAAATCAACAAAGCATCATGCAGAACTGGGCCAATCCAGCAGAGAGCTATTCTACCACTAGGCTTGATGGAGTAGGGGGAAAAGTGGTTACTGGGACCAGGGGAGAGACAGAGTATGCATTATAGGGAGAGGGCCACCTGAAAAGTACTGGGGCCTTCAGCTGAGGCCTTCAGCTGAGGCCTGCAACCAGCCCAAAGCCACTGTGCTGGGAGGCAGTCAAGAAAATAAATATCTTTATCTCATTCTTCTCTTTCCCTCTGATCTGCTGATACTCCATTGGCTGAACCCACTTGGAGGCCTGAGAAAGGGAGCCCATTGGTTCAATTCACACAGGTTACGTAGTGTAGTGAGAAGTGTGGATAGCAGGGCCTGGGGAAGCCGACAGAAGCCGGGGTCACCAAGCTACGCATGATATCTGACCATGGATGGCCATGCTCTTTGCAGATGCTGGACATTATTGTGTTGCTGTTAGTATCAAGGGCAGGCTGCACCTTCTCAGTGATCTTGTTTATTTTGACTGTCTCTGATAGCTGACTACAATTCAGGGAGGTTTGTATGACACTGCGGATTCAGTCCTTTAGCAATAATAACAATGTTGTTTTGATCATATACTTTTTTTGTTAGGGCAAAGGCAACGATGCCTTGAGGATGGGAAGAGGTATTTTATTTTTATAAAATATAAAAACTAAAAAATATTTATAATTTATTATTGTTAAGTAAATTCCATGGTCTTAGTCACAGTACTCCAAAAAAAGCTCATTTCTACAACTTCCATAATTCATAATTTTATGCTCTTGCAGAAGTATAAAATCCCTATTCACAAATTCAAGGGTGTGCTACTTGAAAAAGAATCAAATGGGCCCCAAAATATCTAGGTCATCAGGATAGAGAAATGAGGGGGTTAGTTACATCTGTAAATGTGAATACCTATAAACACATTTGTTATTCACACTGGAGTAACAGAATCATAGTAGTTGAACATGAAATATGACATGATTTACCAGAATGTAATTTTTAAGGATGTATCTTTGAGTAAAGAAAGGTAGATCGATACTAATAATACTTGTAATAATGGATAATTTTGAGATTGGCAATAACTTCCTAGACTTAGAGGTTGCAAGGGTCCTTGAGGGTATGTGGTATAACTCCTCAGCTAATGCCTGAATCCCCTCTTCTATACCTCCCTACCGTGTCATCCGGGATAGGATTAACCAGCCTTGCTGCAGAGAAGTCCACTGACGTTATTTTATTAACGAATAACATTTGTCCTGATTCAGCTAAATATAGTCTTAATATAGCATAATAATGTGGTTAATTGCAGTATAATCGTCAATTACTGAGATAGAAATTTACTAGTGGTATGAAAATAATCAGATTTGAACTGAAGAACCCTCGTTTGCATCAGATAGTTTTCTAACTGGGAGCTGACAAGGTAGAGGACTAGCTGAATTCAGGTGAAACTGCTGAAAGGAACCTTGAGAGAGCGAGGGGCCTAATGTCTCACTTAGATAGGCAAGGGCCCTGATGCTCATTCACAGATGGCTTGAGGGGCTCCCCAGGGGTAGGTACGATGCCCACGGTCATGGCGTTGATAAGTAGGAACCTGAATTCAGAGCACCCTCCTCTAGTTCAAGGTTCTTTAGATGAATTTCTAAAGGGCAGAAGTGTGAAGAGAGAGGCTTCCCCTGGCTAGGGTGGGGGTGCACCTCTAAGTGTTCTTCTGCTACTTGGCATTATTATGAGGCCTCTACTTCACACGGGGGAGGTGGAGGCGATCAGTGCTCAACATTGATCCAGTGTCCAAAAAAGTGGTTTAAGAGATGGCTACGGGTCATTCTCTTTTCTAGGAAAGGAAAGGAGAAGCCTTTATGTGCACTATAAATCCTGCCTTTTACAGTAGCCTAATAGAATGAAGAAGGTAGAAGTAGCCAATCCCATTTTCTTGCTGGATGTAATTGGTGGATCTAGTGCATCAGTTTGGTAGATTCAGCCGACTGAATTGAAGCATCCTGTTTCGCAAAATATAACCATGGTTAATATCACTGATTCTTTTCCTCCACTTCATACATATTATGATGGCTTCCACCTTTTCTGGTAATGAATCCCCTCAAGTTCACATCCTAACTTGTGGAAGGCAGGCCCAGTTTTGAGGAAGGAACGTAGGTAGGGGGTCTGTTGATGGTCCTGGCCTGGCTGCCTTGAAGTCGCTGAGGTGGACTGCTGGGCTGCCCTCTGGAGAGTCTAGCCCTGTAGAACAGACCCCAGAGTCTGTATGTTTATCAGGGTTCCCAGATAAGTCTGAAATTCCTCTAGGTTTGGATGCTAATGATCAAAGGTTATGTTTCCATGGACTTGAAACTTCAAATAGAATTTTCTCCCTAGCCTTTAGGAGTCCTCTGAAAAATTTAAGTGTTCTGGCTAAGTTAATACTTGAGGCCTTTCATCTTAAAGGACAGAGCTGTGGGGATGGCTGGTGGGGCAGCAGAGAGCGAGTGTGGATAGGAGGGGGCGGAAGATGGTGGTGGTGAAGCCTGAGGAATGAGGGTTCGGGAATCAAAAGGCCCTGGGGCCAGCAGTGGGGAAATCAGTGGGAAACTTGGCCCATTTGACAAATGTGCTCAGGTCCAGCTCTGGATGAGTGAATGCAGCTTGTAACCTTAACTCTCCTACGTCCTCTGCAATGAAGATAATAGCAAGTGGGATCAAAGATTGTTCGACTTCAAGAATTTATACGGTACTGTGATTTTTATCCCTTTCTGAAACTAAGAAGCAAAATGCAATTGAACAGTTTGGTAAACTAACCAGCAAATCTGAGTACTGAACACAGTCTTTAAAACTGTCTAGAATTTATTAGATGTGAAAATATCTGACTTCACCGTGACAAAGCCACTTTTGCAATTTGGTGATGGAAAGTTGATGTTCTGGTTTGTGAGTACTGTGTTTTTCTTAACGTTGAAAAGAGTAAATACACAAAAAATCAGGCACACTCAGTAGTCTTAAAGGGAAGGAAGTCTTAAAGGTCCTCATCTGATGTGTGGGGGGAGGGTGGACTGTGAATGTAGATCCTGCGGTTCCCTGGTGCCAGTCTCTGGGTGCTGGATGAGACACCAGCGCTGCCCCCCGCCCCCTCCCCAGGTGTGAGGCCTGAGCAAAAGGCCAGCAACACCAACAACCAGCAGTAAATTGAAAAATATTGTCATATAAAAAGAGCTACTGATATTTCTTGCTCAAGAATTAGAAAGAAATAAGATCCCATTTTCTCAAGCATTTCAACAATTTTCAGGTTATCTGAGATTTCTCCCCAAGCTTAATGCTTTAGTTTCTCCTTGAATTGTGCCTTGTCCCTTTTCCTTAAGACTATGACATTTTAAAGTGTGATTTACTCATCTCTGTAATTAGATGTAGTGATTAGAATCCTCTATCTTACTCTGCAGTTTTCCTTTATGGGGAATTATGAAAGAATAATAGGTAAAAAGTTCAGAACAGGGGAAAGAATAAACAGAATGCTGAATGGTAAAAGGAGACAGAATGCTGAATGGATAATAAAATATTTAGTGCTTTTCAATTAACTGTTCTCACGATTAGTACACTAGTATATTATATCATAAAAATCATGTCTATTAATTTTTTGCAGCCATTATCTTGACTGTGATTTACTCCCCTCAAATCATTAACAATGCCATTAAAAAGGTGGATGGAGATGAACGTCCTGGATAGAGTTCAGGGCTGTAATAGGATTATTGTTCAGGGTCACAGAGAGATTGAAGACCAGCGAATGGAGGGAAGGGGGTTTGAGGGTGCAGAGCTTGGTGAGGGGAGGAAATGGAAGAGGAAGGCACAAGCCCTGGGGTTTGAGAAGCAAGCGGCCACCTGGAGCTGGAGCCGGAAAGAGTGCCTTAGATGGGGCAGTGCGGCCTGCGTTGTGGAGGACGTAGGTTGTGAAAAGCACAGCTCCTTGGAGGTCACGGGTTTCCTTGCGGTGGCATTTCACGCACACAGGGAGAAGATAAATATGTGTGTGTATAAGAGTTCCCAGGGGCCTATCGGAGGCAATGAAGCCTTCTTGTTCCAAGCTATGCCAGAGGCTCGAGGGCAGCATTTTCATCCCACCGTAGAAAGGGCCTTGACTTTTCATAAATAGTTCTCTGCTTGGGAAATGAGATAAGCTATGTAACCAGAAAGGTGTTCATCAAGTAGACCACCGGAAGCCGAGCTCCACGGAGCTGGACTGCAGCTGGGCATTCTGAGAAGCTGACTAGTGGCAACGGCCTTCCCTCCTGTTATTTACCAGTTTAGGTGTATATTTTTAAGTAATCAATTAATCAATATCCAATTCATCAATCTATTATTGGTTCTGCATCAGTATAGTCTTGAAATATTTTTTGGCTATATTTAATCATAGGAATTTCACTACATAAAAATAATGCTTGGAAGGTTTTTACGGTTTTTTAGTTTTTTTCTCTTCTCACTAGTACCTGGGACAACCACAAGGCCTTAGTGTAATATAGAATCTATTAATTAATTTATTTATTTTTAATTTTGCTATTATTAATGTACAATGACATGAGCAACTTATGGTTACTAGACTCCCTCTATTATCAAGTCCCCACCACATACCCCATTACAGTCACTGACCATCGGCGTAGTAAGATGATATAGAATCACTACTTTTCCTCTCTATATTATACTGCCTTCCCTGTATCTCCCCACTACATTATGTGTGCTAATTGTAATAGCCCTTTTTCCCCCTTATCCCTCCCTTCCCGTCCATCTTCCCCACTCTCTTTCCCTTTGGTAACTGTTAGTCCATTGTTGGGTTCTGTGAGTCTGCTGCTGTTTTGTTCCTTCAGTTTTTTCTTTGTTCTTATACTCCACATATGAGTGAAATCATTTGGTACTTGTCTTTCTCTGCCTGGCTTATTTCACTGAGCATAATGCCCTCTAGCTCCATCCATGTTGTTGCAAATGGTAGGATTTGTTTTCTCCTTATGTCTGAATAATATTCCATTGTGTATATGTACCACATGTTTATCCATTCATCTACTGATGGACACTTAGGTTGCTTCCATATATCTTAGCTATTGTAAATAGTGCTGTGATAAACATGGGGGGTGCCTATGTCTTTTTGAATCTGGGATCCTGTATTCTAAGGGTAAATTCCTGGGAGTGAAATTCCTGGGTCAAATGGTATTTCTATTTTAAGTTTTTTGAGGAACCTTCATACTGCTTTCCACAATGGTTGAAGTAATTTACATTCCCACCAACAGTATGGGAGGGTTCCCCTTTCTCTGCATCCTTGCCAGCATTTGTTGTTCTTTGTCTTTTCAATGTTGGTTATCCTTACTGATGTGAGGTGATATCTCATTGTGGTTTTATTTTGCATTTCCCTGATAGTTAGTGATGTGGAGCATCTTTTCGTGTGCCTGTTGGCCATCTGAATATCTTCTTTGTAGAAGTATCTGTTCATATCCTCTGCCCATTTTTTAATCAGTTTATTTGCTTTTTGTTTGTTCAGGTGCGTGAGCTCTTTATATATTTTGGATGTTAACCCCTTATTGGATATGTCATTTATGAACATATTCTCCCATAGTATAGGATGACTTTTTGTTCTGCTAATGGTGTCCTTTGCTGTACAGAAGCTTTTTAGTTTGATGTAGTCTCATTCGTTCATTTTTGCTTTTGTTTCTCTTGCCCGAGGAGATGTATTCAGGAAAAAGTTGTTCATGTTTATATTCAGGAGATTTTTGCTTGTGTTTTCTTCTAAGAGTTTTACAGTTCCATGACTTATATTCAGGTCTTTGATCCATTTCAAATTTACTTTTGTGTATGGAGTTTGACAATAATCCAGTTTCATTCTCTTGCTTATAGCTGTCCTGTTTTGCCAACACCAGTTATAGAAGAGGCTGTCATATCCCCATTGTATATCCATGGCTCCTTTATCATATATTAATTGACCATATATGCTTGGGTTTATATCTGGGCTCTCTCTTCTGTTCTATTGATCTATGGATCTGTTCTTGTGCCAGTACCAAATTGTTTTGATTACTGTGGTTTTGTAGTAGAGCTTGAAGTTGAGGAGCATAATTCTCCCAGTTTTATTCTTCCTTCTCAGGATTGCTTTGGCTATTTGGGGTCTTTTGTGGTTCCATATAAATTTTATAACTATTTGTTCTAGGTGGTTGAAGAAAGCTGTTGTTATTTGGATAGGGATTGCATTGAATCTGTAGATTGCTTTAGGCAGGATGGCCATTTTGACAATATTAATTCTTCCTATCCGTGAGCTTGGGATTTATCTCCATTTATTGGTGTCTTCTTTAATTTCTCTTATGAGTGTCTTGTAGTTTTCAGGGTATAGGTCTTTCACCTCCTTGGTTAGGTTTATTCCTAGGTATTTTGTTCTTTTTGATGTAATTGTGAATGGAATTGTTTTCCTGATTTCTCTTTCTTCTAGTTCATCATTAGTATATAGGAATACAACAGATTTCTGTGTATTAATTTTGTATCTGGCACCTTTGCTGAATTCAGTTATTTGAATAGTTTTGGTATGGATTCTTTAGGCTTTTTTATGTACAATATCATGTCATCTGCAAACAGTGTGAGTTTAACTTCTTCCTTAACAATCTGGATGCCTTTTTTTCTTTGTGTTGTCTGATTGGTTGTGGATTTGTCATATATGCCCTTTATTATGTTGAGGTACTTGCCCTCTATACCCATTTTGTTGAGAGTCTTTATCATGAATGGATGTTGAATTTTGTCAAATGCTTTTTCAGTGTCTATTGAGATTACCAAGTGATTTTTGTCCTTCTTTTTGTTGATGTGGTGATGATGTTGATGGAATTTTTAATATTGTACCATCCTTGCATCCCTGGAATAAATCCCACTTGATCATGATGGATGATGTTTTTGATGTATTTTTGAATTTGGTTTGCTAATATTTTGTTGAGTATTTTTGCATATATGTTCATCAGGAATATTTGTCTGTATTTTTCTTTTTTTGTGGTGTCTTTGCCTGGTTTTGGTATTAAAGTGATTCTGGCTTCCTAGAATGAGTTTGGCAGTATTCCCTCCTCTTCTACTTTTTGGAAGACTTTAAGGAGGTTGGGTATTAGGTCTTCACTTAATGTTTCATAAAATCCAGTGGTGAAGCCATCTAGTTCAGGAGTTTTGTTTTTAGGTAGTATTTTGATTACCAATTCAATTTCATTGCTGGTAATTGTTCTGTTCAGATTTTCTGTTTCTTCCTGGGTCAGCCTTGGAAGGTTGTATTTTTCTAGAAAGTTGTTCATTTCTTCTAGATTATCCAATTTGTTAGCATATAATTTTTCATAGTATTCTCTAATAATTCTTTGTATTTCTGTGGTGTCTGTAGTGATTTTCCTTTCTCATTTCTGATTCTGTTTATGTGTGTACACTCTCTTTTTTTCTTGATAAGTCTGGCTAGCAGTTTATCTATTTTGTTTATTTTCTTCAAGAATCAGCTCCTGGTTTCATTGATTCTTTCTATTGTTTTATTCTTCTCCATTTTATTTATATCTGCTCTGATCTTTATTAAGTCCCTCCTTTTACTGACTTTGGGCCTCATTTGTTCTTTTTTTTCTAGTTTCAGTAATTGTGAATTTAGACTGTTCATTTGGGATCATTCTTCTTTCTTGAGGTAAGCCTATATTGCAATATACTTCCCTTTTAGCATGGCCTTCACTACATCCCAGATTTTGCAGTATTGAGTTATTGTCTTCATTTGTCTCTATATATTGCTTGATCTCTGTTTTAATTTGGTCATTGATCCATTGATTATTTAGGAGCATGTTGTGCAGCCTCCATGTGTTTGTGGGCTTTTTTGTTTTCTTTGCATAATTTAATTCTAGTTTCATATCTTTGTGGTCTGAGAAGCTGATTGGTACAATTTTAATCCTTCTGAATTTACTGAAGCTCTTTTTTGTGGCCTAGTATAAGATCTATTCTTGAAAATGTTCCATGTGCACCTGAGAAGAATGTGTATCCTGCTGCTTTTGGGTGTATAGTTCTGTAGATGTCTGTTAGGTCCATGTGTTCGAATGTGTTGTTCAGTGCCTCTGTCTCCTTATTTATTTTCTGTCTGGTTGATCTGTCCTTTGGAGTGAGTAGTGTGTTGAAGTCTCCTAAAATTAATGTATTGCATGCTATTTCCCCCTTTAATTCTGTCATTTGTTTCACATATGTAGGTGCTCCTATATGGGGCACATAGATATTTATAATGGCTATATCGTCTTGTTGGACTGACCCCTTTATCATTATGTAATGTCCCTCTTTGTCTCTTGTTACTTTCTTTGTTTTGAAGTTTACTTTGTCATATACAAGTGCTGCAACTGCTGTTTTTTTCTCCCTATTATTTGCATGAAATATATTTTTCCATCCTTTCACTTTTAGTCTGTGTATGTCTTTGGGTTTAAAGTGAGTCTCTTGTAGGCAGCATATAGATGTGTCTTGTGTTTTTTTAATCTATTCTGTAACTCTATGTCTTTTGATTGGTGCACTCAGTCCATTTACATTTAGGGTGATTATTCATAGATATATACGTATTGCCATTGCAGGCTTTAGATTTATGGTTACCAAACATTCAAGGGCAGTTTCTTTGCTATCTAACAGTCTAACTTAAGTCGCTTATTACTCTGTTTCAAACACAGTCTAAAGGGTCTTTTTTTCCTGCCCTTCTTTTTCTTCCTCCTCTAGTCTTTATATGTTAGGTGTCATACACATACTCTTTGTGTATCCCTTGATTGACTTTGTGGGTAGTTGATTTAATTTTGCATTTGCTTAGTAATTAATTGCTCTACTTCCTTTACTGTAGTTTTATATTCTCTGGTGACAGCTATTTAGCCTTAGGAGCACTTCCATCTATAGCAGTCCCTTTAAAGTACACTGTAGAGATAGTTTGTGGGAGGTAAATTCTCTCAACTTTTGCTTATCTGGAAATTGTTTAATCCCTGTTTCAAATTTAAATGATAATCTTGCCAGGTAGAGTATCCTTGGTTGGAGGTCTTTCTGTTTCATTGCATTAAATATATCATTCCACTCCCTTCTGGCCTCTAAGGTTTTTGCTGAGAAGTCTGGTGATAGCCTAATGGGCTTTCCTTTGTATGTGATCTTATTTCTCTCTCTGGCTGCTTTTAATAGTCTGTTCTTATCCTTGATCTTTGCCATTTTAATTACTATATGTCTTGATGTTGTCTTCCTTGGGTCCCTTGTGTTGGGATATCTGGGCACCTCCATGGCCTGAGAGACTATTTCCTTCCCCAGAGTGGGGAAGTTTTCAGCAATTATTTCCTCAAAGAGACTTTCCCTTTTTCTCTCTCTTTTTCTTCTGGGACTCCTATAATGGGAATATTCCTCCATTTGGATTGGTTGCACAGTTCTCTTAATATTCTTTCATTCCTAGAGATCCTTTTTTCTCTCTGTACCTCACCTTCTTTGTTTTCTTGTTCTCTAATTTCTGTGTCATTTACTATCTACTCTACCTAATTGAATCTGCTTTTAAATCCCTTCATTGTATGTTTCATTTCAGATACTGTATTTTTCAGTTTCTATCTCTTTTCTTGAAGTCCTCCCTGAGATCTTGAATATTTTTCTGTAGCTCCATGAGCATGTTTATGATATTTATTTTGAAATCTTTATCAAGAACATGGGTGATTGCTGTTTCACTTAGTCCTCTTTCTGGTGTTTGTGGGATATTTATTTGGGCTAAAGTTTCACTTAGTCCTCTTTCTGGTGTTTGTGGGATATTTATTTGGGCTAAATTTCTTTGCTGTTTCTTATTTCTAATGATTACTATGGAATAATAACTTTGTGTAGGCAGTGCCCTCTAGTGCCCAGAAGCTCGGCTCTCTGGAGCTGCCCAGCACTTGGAGCAATGGCAGGGGTCGCAGAGGCACCACCTGTGCCTGCTGGGAGGAAAGAGCTCTTTCCTATTTCCAGGCTGCCTGCCTCCACTGCCAGGACCAGTGGGCTGAGCGTGCAGGGGAGGAGCCTCTGCATCATGCCCCTGTAGGTGTCATAGGTGGGGCCACCCTCTGGCTGGCCTGGTGACATGGCAGGGGCAGTGGGTTTGCAGATCGGCGCCTGCAGGAAGGAAGGAACGAAGGCTGCAAATTGCACTGGGGGACCTTGTCACTGCATTGTCAGCCAGGGGATGGAGCATCTGAGGTTCCTGAAAGTTCCCAATCCTCTGGGATGAGTGGGCCAGTACAATTTTGTCCGCCTGTCCTTTTTCTCTGTGTATTCCTTGCCCCTTTAGCACCCCTCTCGCTGTTGGAAAGTCTTTCAATGTGCCTGCCTTTCTTTTGTCCTGGAGTGGCCGGTTGTGGGTACCTGTTTTTCACAAGTACCTGGCATCTCAATCTTTCTGAGTATTCTGTCTGTCTTGCTTTCCAACCCTTTTAATCTCCATAGCACCATGCAATGTGGGTTTGTGCTCCCAGAGCAGATCTCCAGGGGTGGGTGTTTAGCAGTCCTGGGCTTCTACTCCCTCCCTGCTCCTTTTATCTTCCTCCTGCCTGTGAGCTGGGGTTGGGGGAGGGCTTGGGTCCTGCAGCTTTTCTCCTTTACCCTTTTCTGTGTGGTCTTCTATTTTCTCAAGATGTAGGCAGTCTATTCTGCAGTTTTTGGGTCACTCTTTCAGGATTATTTGCATTTGCTGTATTTTCATGTTATATGTGTTTTTTGGGAGGAGGTCTGTGCCTCAATTCTCATGCTGCCATCTTTTTTTCTTTTCCTTAAGAAATCTTTAAAAAAAGTTTTAATAACAATATTTTATAACCCAGAGGTCAGGTGTTATATTTTTCTAGATTACTGCCTTCCAAATTCCCATTATGAGATCCTATCTATCTATAATTATGTATATATCTATATATACATATAATTTAATATATCTTTATATACTATATATAAATTGTATATTACTCCATCTGAATCAAATCATGACCATTTTTGGTCTTTAGACTCTACAATGAAAGGCTTAGTTGTGTTAAGTTCTGATCATTGGTGTAACTCTTGAGTTACAAGTGACAGTGGAATAAAGTCCCTCTTCCCTAATGGGCTCTCAATGATTGGAGCTCCCTTTGGAAATGTGGGGAAATCTCTTTAATGGAGAACCTAGCCAGCTGGCACAAGCTGTACTAGTTGCATGGAATGTGTTCACTAGAGTGTTTTTATAGGATAAAAGCTCTGCAAAGGGCACCCACCCTGCAACAGAAAAATTACTACTCCACCAGGTCCAGCCAGAGGTGGCCTGTGACAAGCCTTCCCCAGAGCCCTGGGTGAGGATGTTTTTGTGTTGGTGCCTTTGGAGTCATGAACTCTACTGCAAAGTGGGCAACAGCTCTGTCTGCTCTCATTTTCTTATTGGGCATGCTAGACCAGTGGTTCTCTACCTTGGCTGTGTATCAGGGTTTCAAACTACAAATCCTTGAGTCCTACCATGGAGACTCTGATCCAGACCTTTTGGGGGGGATTTAGGCATTAGTATTTTTAAGGGATTCACAAATGGTGATTTCAATTTCTAGACAAAACTTCCCTGGGCTGTTTGAAAGCAAGCCTACTATTATCATTTTTGCATGCACAACAGGTGACCTTAAAATTTTGGAGATTAACCAAGGGGCTGTGTCTCCTCAGAGTATCAAACACTCTCCTTCCAGCAGCCCTGCCCATTTACAAATAAGGTGGACAAACCTTCTCTTGAACTCTGGTGTCCTTTTACCTCTCAGCAATAGAAACTGATGTCCCTTCCCTAAGGAACCACTCTCTCCTGGTCTACCATGTGCAGAGAATCCATCCAATTGTTGCTGGCTGAACACAGTGAGTGTCCATTGTCAGAAGGACTCAAGGTGACCAAATCCAGGTTGCTAATCCCACTCCAGAAGATGGTTCTGGGCTCAGAAGCACTTAGGCATGTTGATTCTGCCTTTCCCATGGCTGGGAGAGGTCAAGCTCATAATCCATATTCTTAAAAGATGTGACCATATTTCTTTGGGCCACTTCTAGCTTAGGATCAGATGGCAGACATTATCCTTACTCTAAAACAGGGAATAACTCACTTGAATAATATACCAAATGTTATTTGATATCTCTATGGAAGTGTTTCTCAACAGAAACAATATTGGCATCTGTGGACTGGATAATTCCTTGTTGGAAGGGCTGTCCTGTGCCTTGTAGGATGCTTAGTGACATCACTGTCTTCCACCCATTAGAGTAGCAACTCTCCTGCCCAAGTCATGACCATCAAAAATGTCTCTAGACATTGTCAAATGTCCCCTGGGGAGCAAAATCACCACCAGTTGAAAACCATTGTTCAAGGGGGAACTTTGCAAATTAATCATTATGATTCATAGCAGGGTTCATTGTTAGTTCATTCTAAGTTGCATTCCATGTCCTTGTTACTGTGTTCAGAATGGTACACCTTTAGCCAGATTTAGTGGAGCACTGCTTGGATGTTGTCCTAGGTCCTCTTTCATGGGAAACAGACTCTGAGATGGAAATTTGCCAGAAGGAATGTCTGGGGCATGTTCCTGAGACACCTGGAGGGGATGAAGGAAGAGATTTGAGTAAAGGCAGACATTGAACTGCTGGACAATTGCAATGCCCCCTTAGCAGATCCCATGGGGAGCTCTGGAGTTGGGACAATCTTTCAGAGCTATCCTAAATGGAGGTGAGGAGGCCAGACCTTTAAACTCTCTCAAGCAGCCAGTCATTAAATGTGAGCTTCCCCTTCCCTCCCTGCACTGAAGGCTGGGGGGTTAACCTCAGTAAGGCAACTGCCTTCAGTCAAGGGCAATTCCTGTGGAAGTATTTCGTGGCAATCTGATCAAGGGCTTAAGTAGGAATGGCAGGGTAAATAAGAATCTTCACTCTCAAGGGTGGTTTGGGCAGTGTACCACAGGTTTATATAAGTCATTTTACTGAAGGTTTGATGTTGAGAATATGAGACCATAGAGGGGTTGTAGTCCATATGTAAACGGGACTGTACTGGAGACCTGGACTGGGTGATACCTATGTAAGGCATCCATATCAGGGCTTTGCTAATGTGAGATATACTCTTCTGGTTTCCTATAGTGAGTGACCTGGTCTTTGTCTTCCCTGATCTCTCTCAGAGCCAGAAATTACATCAGCTAAAGCACATTCTAAATTGTACTGAAAGAACATGATCCTCACAGAAAAGCAGAGAGTGATACTAGGTGACCAATAATGGATTATACCTGACACTGTTCAGGCAAAGTGTCACCTGTCACCGTTATGAGCCAAGAATAAGTAATAGGAAGACTTATCACAAGAGGCTACTGGGAGTATTGCTGGGTAGTTTGCCATGGCCACAGAAGCCATGGATGTGGCCTAATACTTAGAAGCAGTGTGCTAATAACAGCTAACCATGGCTTTCGAGCACGTAGCTTCATGTAGGTTGGAATGATGGGTTAGACTTTTGTGCTGGCCATGTACCATTCAGTAATACCAAGGAAGTTTCAAGGTGTAGTTAGCTCTTGAGGGTCATTTCAACAGTACTGGAGAAAAAGAGGGATGCAGGAAGAGGATGGGAAAGGATAAAAGAGCAGAGAATGAGAAAGAAAGAGGAGAGATAAAATTGTAGGGGAGGAAAAGATGAAGATGATACTAGATGCCTAGTTCTAGGAAAAGGTACTAGAGCTCACTGGTATAGAGCTTACATTTCTTAGGTAGAAATATTTTATATTGTTTAATTTGACACTCTCTGGTTTTCATTGTGAGTTTGTTCAGAGTATTTACTCTTCCTTTCTTATTCACAAGCAGATAGCTACACGCTTCCCCCTTACATTTTTCTGACATTTACAACAAACCCCACCAAAAGTTCTATTTTTTTCTTTTGTTGTTTCATTATACCATTATACCAAGGATTGATTTTATTCTTCTGAACAATTTCCAATTTGCTCCTTGGGACAATCCTGTGCTTAGTGGTGGCTACATAAATTACTACACAGAAGAGTCTTCAGAGTGTCTATCTGGTTGGACAGGAAGAAAATGGGGACCTTGTCTTGAGGTGGCAGTTGCACAGCAAGCTCACTGTTATGTCTACTTATGGTGTCTTACCTGAGGGTTTTAGCCCCTGGCAAGTTCACTATGGATTTGGTGAGACTGAGAAATGACAACTGAATGTTCTTGGGGTTTATACCTGGCTTTGTTCTTAGGTCAGTAGGTCAAGCACTAGAATCACGTCTGCATTTAGCAGTCTGCAGATCTGTAATCCACCTCCATCTCTGCCTCCACCCAGAGCACTGGGCAGAGCTCTTTATATAGTGATTCAGTGAATAGTAGCTCATTGCCAATGGGTGTAGGAGCATAAGCCTAGCAGTAAGTAAATACATCATCAAGTAGTTTAGGGTCAGGTGAGGATCCTGGCCATAGAAACCTCCATTTTCCCCACACATGGGAAAAGGCCCATAGAAATTACAGAGGACCCCTCATCCCCAAGGCATCCATGGAATGGCCATGCTTATGATATGGGAAGAGTGGGTGATATTATTTTTATAGAAATTGGGAACTATTTTATAGAAATATGCAAGTTTCTTAGCACCAAGGCATCTGCAGGCTGTTCTTTATCAGAAGCCACCAGTCCCTTCCCCTCCACCTGAAAATGCCGCTACCACCTCTACCATCATTACCATCCTGTTCTGTCACTTCTAGGAAACAGAGCCCCAGACTTACTGACATTGCCCTTTCCCTGAGAGGTTGGTGCTTTGCTCAGCAGCTTGCCTGGTATGTGACACAAGTGCTTTCAGCATAGTGTGGAAGCGGAGAGGGGGGGTGGAGGTGGGGCACAGATGGGTAGGCTGTGGGGAGCAGAGTTCAGCAAGTTAGAACTCAGACAGCCTGGTTTTGCTGTGTGGGCCCTGGGGAGTGCCTCTCATTCTATCAAGCTGCACTCTACCTCCATTTCCACACCCTCCCATAGCCATCCTTTGGAGCAGTGTGGGAAGACAAAAACAGCTGCGTGTGTTGGCAGCTTCAGCTGTTCCCACAGCAGGCTCCACCGCAGTATCCCAGGAGTCATCAAATATTTAGGAGGTTGTTGTAGACCTTTGTATCATGGCCAGGAATGCCATGTGCTCACGTTTGGATTCCACTGGGTTCTTGTGCATATTAGTAGAAAATTGTGAGAAAAAGGAAATGGCTTTTTTACCAAATTGTATAGTGCCATCAGATCAACTGTGTCTTTATGCTCACTGTACAGTTGTAGCTTTTCAGTTTCTTGTTGGAGAAAATGATTAACCAAGAACAATACTGGAATAAGAGTCTCTGTGTCCTGGATGACAAACACTTTAGAATGTTTATTTTTCATTATAATCTATTAACTAAATGTCATAGCCTGGCCTTCTGGGGAGAGTCACATACTATAACCCATACTAGGGATGACATTGTATACTTAGAGTCGGCTTTGGCTGATAAATGTGGAAAACTACAAGCTGCCTGAAAATTCCCTGGTGACTGTGGATGCTGGAGAATGCAGCTGGGGTGCTGAGAAGCTGTGGTATTACAGCAAAGTGTGGTCTATATTTCCACTAAATATTTCTTTTTCAGATTCGTGACTTCTTTGGGGGAGAGATAAATAGCTCATAATGAGGGATTAGAATACCCACTTGGGTAAAATTTGTTCTGAAGTTAAAGTTATTTATTTTCTTGACACAGCTAAAATATCTTTCTTAACTCAGCTAAAATGGCTTTAGAGTTTTGTCTTTTTTGGATGACTGAAAAGCCAATTTTTAGAGATCTGCATTGTAGCTTAATATTAGGTCATTGGTTCGATGTCAGCCAATGGGGAGATTAAGTGGATTTCCATAACGATCATCTTTGGTCCAGTCCTAGTCAACATTTCCTTAATGACTGGGTTGATGGAATAGGAATCTGCTCATTTATTTTGCCAATAAAAATAGCTGGTGGGTGACTTGTCTCTCAGAGAGCCAGTCTTGAATTGTATAAAGGAGGAAGAAATGGGTGATTGAAAACCATAGAAGTTTAGAGTGTGGTTACTAGGAGAACCATTAAATTGCTAGCAAAAAAGCATATCTAATTTCTGGAGCAGAGGCATTGTGAAAATGACCTGAAGTTCATAACAGACTTGAAACTATAGCAAATGGAAAATCAAGATGTATGTCTTGAAATAACCAGGTCAGCGCCTGCATTTCCAACACTAGGTCTTTTGACTGCTGCCTGGTTATGAAACATTTACTCTGCACTGGCGATAGTGAAAATGGATCCCTCTACAAAATTGTTGAAGGCTGGTGTTGACTTTAAGAAATCCAGATTGCAAAGAGCGCTGGGGTAATGGTTTCAGTGGAAGAAAGGACCTAAGTAGATATATGGTTTTAGAGTAGGGAAGCTCTTAACGCCCTCAACTGAGTCAAAGATTTGGATCTTGGCTCAGACTGACTCTAACTAGCTGAGTGATCTTGAACAAGTCCCCCAACATCTTGGGTCCCTTATTTCTTAAACTGGGAATGGGGGGTTAGGTTGTTACAGTGATTCTTAATCCATGGTCCTCAGGGAGTAATGGGAAACTGAACTATTTCAGTGCTTTAAAAGACCTTAAGATATAGTGTATTTCCTAGGAAGGAAAAAAAAAAAAGAAAAAACTATTTATTAAAAAAATATATAAACTATTACTTAATGAATGCAGGTGGTAAGTGAAAACCTTTAAAACAGGAATATACATTGGAAAAATATAAATGCCTTTTTCTTGGTAATCAAGAGACAGGAAGCATGTCAGTCTCTAAACTAAAGCTTATGATGACCCTGATTCCCAACAGGACTGAGGCACCTTGAAGGCCCCGCATTTGTACTGTATAAAGAGGGAGATAGGGAAACACTGATCAGTGGGTGGGTTGCAAGGTCAGAAAGAAGGCAGTGGGTATCTCTCATATTAGTTATATGTCAGGCACTTTTCTCAACGCATTGACTCATTTAATCTTCAAAATCACCTTGTCAGGTAGGTACTGTCAATATCCCATTTTGAAGATGAGGAATCTGAAGCACAAAAAGATAACACTTATTAAACTCATTAAGTGTTAATGATTATTGCTAATGATCTGGATCGTTCCCAGTGATATGTGGCCATTGAGTCCACAGAAATAAGGGATAGAGAAAGAGAACAGAAACAGGGTTTCTCATCTTTACCCTTCTCCAAGGGTAAAATACAGACTCTGGACTAGAGAACCTATGTTCCAGGTAAGCTGTGTGACTTTGGCTGCTTCTGAATCATGATTTCCTCATCCATAAAATGAGATAATAACCCTGCTCTGTCACATCACAAGTTGGGAATACATGGAATAATGTATCTGCAAGTGCTTGGGAACCTGGAAGGTGATACAAATATGGGAGAATGAGGGGTGACCTTCTGCCTCAATGGAGCTGCTCCCCAGTTTAATGAACATTCATGGTATGCTAATTTTTTGGAAGTAGGAGGAAATTTAGATCTTAGGGTCACCCTTGTCTTCTGTGTTGAGATGAAAAGTGGCTGGTGGTTCTGTTGCTCCATTCTTTCTCAGGTATTCTTGCTATAAAATAATTTCTTTAGAGGACAAAGTGTCCCAAATTTGCTATAACCTAGTTTCCTGCCATTAGTTCATGGTCTTAATTGGTGAGCATCTCCATTCCCTTGCGTCTACCCTGTTATCTTCCAGTGGTGTTTGTTGGCATGGCTGCTCAGTCTCCAGGATCAGTTTGTGATCTGTGACTGATTTTTATTCCATTCTTATATCTCATCCTGCCTTTCCAGAAAATGAGATCAAATATGTCAGGTTGCCAATATCAAGAACAAGGAAATTTCTTGATGTTCTGTTTGGGAGGTAGAGTGGGCAGAATAATTTGTATGTGCAGTTTCCTGTTTGCGTATAACCCCGGGCAGGTGCAGAGAGGCACACGTTCATCCTAATGGTTGGTTGTTGTTTCTGGTTGTGTGGAAAGAATGGAATAGGATGGGAAGGCAAATGGTTTCTCATTTCTGCATACTGAGAACATGGTCTGATTTCAAACAAAGTGCTCTCAGCTTTCTCTGCTGCTATAAATTATATCCATATAATGCCACAATATCTCAGGTCAGCGGTGATATACACTAATTGATGGGATCTTGGTATTGGAAACTCTATATTGAGCTTAGAATCCCAAAGTCCCCTGCTTGAATTATAAAACTTCATTAAGGCTCTTTTGCTACACTAAGCTATGAACAACTGATACATTATGTTAGATTGGCACTTCCAAGCGTTGCTGGAGAGGGGACCCAGGGGATAACTGGGATGTCAGGACTAGATGCATGTATGGTACTGGGGCAAAAAGGTTTAGTTTTAGAAAGGAGCAGTCAAAATAGAGACTACAAAGATCCAGTGGCTTGGAATACAGTTATGCCTTTAACATGAATGCAAATGTTAAAAGAAAATAAAAAAATATAAATAAACACCATTGGGTGGTTTACAAAGAGTGCATTATAACTAGGAGGGCTGAGAGGAAGCTGAGAACACACAGCATGAGTATTTCTTATATTTTAACTTTTATGTTCATGATAGCATCTTGTGGTTTTCTTTTAAATATTTCATTGCAGATCCTAGTATCTTCTTTCTTTGCAATTGTCATTAATATCCATGGAACTTAGAGAAACATTCCATGTTCTCTATACCCTTCAGTATCTGCAGCATCATGTGTATATCCCCTTATGAAATTAAAAAAAATTTTCAATTATTCCCATAGTTGTCAGGCTTGTTAGGAGAGAATAAATCTTTGCAACAAGTGTAAGGGTTTTGAATCTATAGAGAGACACAGTTTTGAATCATTGTTCTGGCACTTGCAAGATGTGGGACCTTCGGCAAGTTTCCAAAGCCTTCCAAGCCTCCGTCTTTTCTGATACATATGTATCTCCAAAACTTGAGAAGAAATAAATAACATAGTGTCTGTGAAAGTATGGGGCACTTGGGCCAACAGATATTACTTCTCTTTACATCTGTTTTTCTTAGCTTCTTGAGTTCTGGAACCAAGTATTTGTGTTGGCTGTAATTCATCATAGAATATTTATTGGTTACACAAAAGTGCTATGAGAGAATGAGAGAATCTCTTCTATGTTAATATCAAAGACATACAAATGTCACTTTCTTGCCTTTTTGACTTACTTTTATTCTGGGCCAGTTGATTATTCACCCTCTATAACCCCGCTTTACAGCTTACTTTTCTCTTCCACTGTCCCAGAGTAACACTGGGTAGGTAATGGTTTGGTTGCCAATCCAGTTATATGACCCTCGTTCAGGTTTACACTGACTTGTTGCTTTGACTCAAACCAACAAGTCATGCTATATGTGTATCCTTCAACAAAACTGTTCTTTATAATAATCATATTCTTGATGGGAAAACTAAGGCGAATATATCTGCTCTATGAATGCCTAAGATCACACAGTAAGTTTCTGTGAGAGTCCGGTTCCGTTTCTCCAGGCTTCCTTGTTCTTGGTAACCATTTTCCCTTGTCATTAACAATCTCTTTAAATGATGTATAGGGACTGGGAAGAAAAAAAGGAACAGGATATGAAAATATTTTTAAGGATTTTTCGGAAAGAATTAGACCACCAGGTCACCAGCGCTTGGCGTCAGTGGGGCCTCTAAGGTTCTAAGGAAGAGGTGCATACCAGCAGTCGTCGTGGATGAGGGCCTATTATAAGGCTCTGTGGGAGTGTGGAACTCCAGCTGCAGGAACCCTCTGGGCAATTATACAGTTGCTTTGGGCCCTGAGCTCAGAGAGACATCCCCCATTGCTGGGGACTTGCTTCCTTCTTGACCACCTGGCATTTATCCTGCCCATTATACAACACACAGCTTTCCCACAGGACACAAGGTTTCTATAAGTTGCCCTAAATTGTTTGCTTTTTCAGTGTCTGCAATGCTCTTTGGCTTGGGACACATCACTTCAGAAATGCGGACAGGGATTTGGGAGTCTTGCAGGTGGCTGGAGTCAGGAAGAGGGAGTAGTATGAACAGAGGCACAAATTGCTGCATGGGGCATGTTTGGAGGAACACCAAGCAGTTAATGTTGGTTAAGGAAGTGTTTCTCAATGAGGAGTCTGAATTTCTGAGGCATGCCAAAGGTGTCATTAGGGCAGCTGTGAGTTCGCTTTATGCATTATTATAATTTTAGTTCGGTTTTATAATAATGAACATAAGCATACTTTTGGCCATTGATGTGGCCACCTTGTATATAATCTGCACTGAGCAACGTATAGTATATTCACAGGCTGTGAGTTTAATTAGAACATCATTGGGCACACCAAACTGACATCATTTAAATGTTAGTGGTTTTCTATGTTTATTTGTATTTAATTCTTAAATAATTTTTTATTTGCATTTAAGAGCTGTGGGCATAAGTAGTTTTCTTTTTAACCAAGTTTTGTTTGTTTATATTTAACATTGTAATCAAATGATTTAATTCATTACTGGGCACTGAAAGAATATATTAAAAGGGGTCCATATTTTACTCAAATTTGAGAAACAGTTGGCTAGAGTGGAAGTTGGCAAACTTTTTCTGTAAAGAGCCAGGTAATAAATATTTTAGGATTTGCAGATCAAGAGGCAAAATTGAGGCTACTATGTCGGTGCTTATATAATAAAAGAGAAAGCAAATTTTCACAACATTTTTATTGATGAAATATAAATTGTAACGATAATATGAATACAATTTTTTGTATAAGCCTATAGTGAGAAGAACAGAACTTCATTTTTGGGAGGATAACATTTCATTTAATTGGGGCTCAAAATTAGCATTTTCTATCATCAAATAGATTGCAAATATTCATCCATAAACACATTCTTAACCTGAAGGCTATAGAGAACAGACACCAGGCCAGATTTGACCTGTGGGCCAAAGGTTGTTGATATTTAAGTTAATCTGTAAGGTATGTGTTAGGGCTGGAGTAGTTTATCCAATCTTTTCATACCTGTTTTATCTTCTGTAAATTCCAGAAACTGTGAACAGTAAAAGCAACAATGTCTTTGGGTTTTTAAGAAGATTAAATGTGATAATTCATGAGATGTACCTTGATCACTGTCTTATCATCATCATTAAATTTCAGAGATTATTTCATACTTTGGAAAGTAATGTAAGTTACTGGAGGATTTTGGACAGGAAATAGCAGCACTGGAGCTGCACTTTAGGAGAGTCATCTGGCAACAGAACGAGGGATGGATCAGAGCTTGGAAGGACCAGGAGGCCAGGAGCCCACTCAGGAGGCCAGGAGGCCAGGAGTCCACTCAGGAGGCCAGGAGGCTGGGAACCCACTCAGGAGGCCAGGAGGCCGGGAACCCACTCAGGAGGCCAGGAGTCCACTCAGGAGGCCAGGAGGCCGGGAGCCCACTTAGAAGGCCAGGAGTCCACTCAGGAGGCCAGGAG
>JAQQAC010000477.1:11130854-11176830 GCA_029783875.1 Phataginus tricuspis
CCGGGAGCCCACTTAGAAGGCCAGGAGTCCACTCAGGAGGCCAGGAGACCAGGAGCCCACTCAGGAGGCCAGGAGGCTGGGAGACCACTCAGGAGGCTGCTAAAATAGCTCTCAATTCTGTCATGGTTCCTTGGGTATTTTTATCCATATTGGTTATAGGGAAGATAATTTGTGGTAGGTGGGATAACAGCCCCAAAGATGTCTATAAAACCTTTGAATATGTTACCTTACATGGAAAAAGAGACTTTGTAAATGTAATTAAAGTTCAGGACTATTGGGCCCAACATAATCATGAGACCTTAAAGGTGGAGAACCTTCTCCCACTGCAGAACTGGAGAGATGGCAATGTGAGAAAGACTTGGCCCACCACTGTTGGCTTTGAAGGTGGAAGAAGGGGGCCATAAGTCAAAGAATGTAAATGGATTCAAGAGGCTGGAAGGCAAGAGAGTGGGTTCTCTCTTGGAGACCCAGGAAAGAATAGAGTCCTGCCAACAGCCTGCCAACTTCTGACCTTAGCCCTGTGAGATTTGTGCTGGATTTCTGAAAAACAGAACTGTAAGGTAATAAATATATGTTGTTTAAGCCACCAATTTGTTGCAATTTGTTATGGCAGCAATAGAAAACTAATTACCAACACTGTTCAGTTATACATGATAATAAGGGAGTAGAATGAAAGCTCCAAGTAAGTCTAAATATTATGTTGTATTCCAAACATTTTCCTTATTTTGAACATAAGGAAGATTATTATTTTTATCAATAGTTTTTCTTGACCCTGCTGAAAATATTTAGAATATTTGTTTGAAAGGTACCAAATTATTGGCATAGATGGGGTCTTAGCTTGGAAATGTGGAGAGGTCTACTCAAGGTTGGTTCAACAAACTCAACCAATATTTCATGAGTACTTTATTCTGGGGGGGGGGCTTTAAAAAATGGTTATTTTATAGTTTCTGCTAATGAACTAGTGAGACATGCATGGATAAGAGTAGGGAAATGAACCCACTATTTCCAGCTCAGAGTTTCTATGTGTTTCTAGGAAGTGGGGGTGGCACCATTGCTGTTGACACTCTTGGAGATGCTTGGTCTTAAGGATAAGCAGAGGGATTGGAGGAGGAAAGAGCTAAGGATGGTCAGGTGGAGGTACCCAGGGCACAGTGGGATGAATTTAAGGAGTCCTGAGCAGCTTTAGAGAGCTCTGACACTGGCCTGGCTACCCCCTCACAGCCGTCGTGGCTCTGTGGAGCTGCGTGGAGTGGAGAAGAGGCGTCCTGCCGAAGATCTTTCCCTCTGAATTCTTCATCCTGCCTTGACGTGCTGCTCAGCTTGTCCCAGACTCTCTTCCTCCTACGCTGGCCAAATCCACGTATGGAAACACAGGAAAAAAACAGTTATCAGTAGGTTACCAGCAAGTGTTTTCTTCTGTTCTGTAGAGGGAATGAGTATTATTCTCCCTGTAGGCCTAACTAGAAATAGGAAGTTACCTTGATAGGGGAGAATCAAGGATAGAGTAAATTAAATGATATTTATTTATAATGATTATATAAATTATATATAATTTATAAAATTATACAAATTATTATATAAATGATTATAAATATTCCATAAAAGGATAATTTCTGACGAAGAGGGTGGGAAGGTAGGGCAGCAACTGGTCTAGATGAGAAAACAAACGAGGCCACAGACACAAGGACAGATACTTCGGCTGGGGCATGGCAAGGGCCTTCCTTAACTTTGATGTTTTCTTCAGGGGAAGTCGTGTCCTGGAGGTTCCTTTCCCAAGGCTGTGGACTCCAGACCGAGCTGTGGAGAAATTGCCAAATATAATGATTCATTAATGATCACATCTCTTAGCTGAATCAGTATAGTAACTCACAAAGCTCCCTCATAGCAGCTTTACTTACACCACGCTCACAAGGGAGCTTCGTGTACTTCCGGGTTTCCACAGAGTCTAATGACCTCCGCTTGTTTTTTGAGCAAATTCTTTAGTAACGATTTGTGGTTCCTGGAATCATCATCAAACTGTCCTGACTATCAGCAGCAGCGGTAGCCGCAATAACAAATTCCTAACTTTTCTAATACAAAGTTCAGTTTACAAACACCTGCACATGCAGTAAGCCATCTGCTCTTCCTTGGCTGCCGTCCGTGGCCAGGTGGAGCATGTAAGAAAGTTATCAGGACCCCGGGCCACTACCTGGTATAGGTCCGCCAGACTGTGATGTCAAGTGAACTACCCCCTTAAGTGAGGCCTTTCTTGAACTGGCCTCACCCGTTGTGGATATGAGAGGAAGTCAGCTGGCCGAAGGCAAGGATTGAAATATAGGAGTAAAGACAAGAATTCCGTATGTGAGTGTTGTGGTCCTGAGATTCTCCAGGAACAAGAGTGGTTCAGTACACAAACAGGGATGAGATCACGTGGGCTAGCTGGTCAGGATCTAAAATAAACCCTGGGGCAACTTTCAGGGCAGTGTGCTCTGTGATGTTAGGAGAGAATGAATGGTCTCCTTATGCATCAATAGCGCAAGTCAGCATGAACATATCTGATTTGTTCTTTATGAATTCAGTAAGGTGACTTGGGGAAATGTGGCAGCTAAGTGCTGGCTTCTAGTTGCATAAAGACAGTTATTTCATGAGAACTATTAGGAGATTAAAAAATCTCAGAGATGAGACGATAAGACAGATGAACTGAAGTAATTAGCTAAATATGTGTGAGTAACAGAAGTCTAAGGATGGTGGTCCTGAGTTTTTACTGCAAAGTACTTGTCTGCAATATTTTAAGGACTTAATAGAATTTTATTTTAAGGCCATGACATTAGCACAGTTAAGCCAATCAATGTTTTTTAATAGCCTTTTAAAGGTGCTTTTTTAATTGTGCTCTGTGGGAGGGAAAGGCACATGAAGGCTGGAAAACATCTAAAAATGGCTTAGTCAGATATTTCAAAAATATTTGCAAGTGCAAATTTCTGGCATGGTTTGATTGCAGTAGAAGTGGGGTTAGAGCATGAGCTCTAAAGGGCTTATTCCCCAGTGACAAAACAAAGACTTAGTGCTTGTGTAGATTCATTCATTTCAGCACCATAGCAACATACTTGGAATCTGCAGTGTTTTCCCTGTAGAGCAGCAAGAGAGTTGTGGTTTCTCTTAGAGGAGAAATAGCTGTGTGCAGAAGTTTTCCTGCCCTCCTTGGGGCCCAGGAGAGCCGGAGAACACTCGCACTGCTCCTTCTGGCAGTCCTTTGACCTCTGGAATGTTTGCCAGCGATCGCTCGAGTTTTTATGGTTAGAATGTGCCTAACATCTGGATGAACAGCAAAAGTGCAGCTAACTTTCCAACGTGCTTCCTGGCACAATGCCTGCATTACTGGCAGAACCATCATGGTCCATCTCTCTTTCTTCATAACTTACTTTTGTGTGATGTTTTATTGTTTAAAAAATGCTCTCCTATATATTCTCCTGTTGGGAGCCCTGTAATAGCCATGTGATACAAGGAAGTTATTATTAGTTTCTGTTTTATACAGGTAGAAACTGAAGGTTGGTGATATGGAGGGGTTTACCCAAGGCTGATTCAACAAATTCAACCAACATTTCATGATTACAAGAGAATGTTTTATATATCCCAGTGGGCTTCCAAAAACGATTATTTTATAGTTCCTGTTAACAAACTAGTGAGCTACGTATCTACCAAGTCTTCTTACTTCTCCAGTGCTATTTCCATGAAATTATGTTGTCATGTGCATAGTATGTGGAGTTATCTGAAGCATATACTTCTTTAAAATTTTTTAATCAAAGTAGTTGTAGTCCTATTAGCAAGCGATACACTTGATGGTTAGTTGTTTTCATTAATTTCCTAGAGAAAAGGTTCTTTTCAAAACTCTAAACTTTTTTTAAGTTAAACTAAGAGGAACAGGTTTTTTCTCCCTGTATCTCAGTTAGTTTTGGTTGAGGGTCCTTAATAAGAAGTATATAGTAACCAGGAAGTGTAACTCTCAGGGATGATACAGTATTGGAACCAAGAAGATCTATTCTAGGGCCGAAGAGCATGGTGTAGTCTTACGGAGCTGAATCAGCACATTGCCTCCTCTGTGAGATCCTTAGGCATTTAACCTTTCTGGGATTCCACTTCCTTAGAGTAAAACTGATCTTATAATGCCTATTTTAATGGGCTGTTTTAGGGTTATGAAATAGCACACATGAGGGGTTAAGCAGCATGCATGGTATACAGCAGGGACTCACTAATGGCAGCAGCTACTACTACTGTTATTGTTACTCTCTAGTGCCATCAGGATAGAGCAGGAAACCAGGTTAGCTCTGGCCTGCCACCTTTCCCATCCTCATGGATCCTATTATTATGAGAAAAGGTAAGACTTCTGTCAACAAAACTACAGTTAGAAAACCATGCCTCAAATATTTTAGCTAAAGAGGTAGGTACTGCAAGAATTTTATAAAGCATTTTAAAATTGGTTTAGTCTGGAGGCTACACTGGGCACTAGAATTTTAGATTCCAGATATGTTCTTACTTGTAATACAACTGTTCAGCCACTGTGGTGACATACCTTCGTTTTCTGAACATCAGTTTGCCTTGTGCTAAATGAGCGTGGAACTATGTCTCAATCGAATCAAAGTGGTAGAAATGTCTGAATGCTGCAGGCCTAAAATGGGTGAATAATTTCCATGTTTCTACTCTGTACTTTGTCCCCGCTCCCATCACCAAAGCATATGCTGCCTCTCTCTTGTCCTTTTATAATAAATGTTTGGGCACAGCAAAGACATAACCAGGGAGTCCGGGCTTCCATTTGTTCACTTACTCAAAGACCTTTGCTGAGCACCTGATACACGTCAGGAGCTGACCCACTTGGGGAACTGCTTAGGCTCCCACAGGCATTGCGGCGGCGAGCACAGGACTCATGGGCTCGTACATGACCCGGCAGGATAAGGACCTTGTAAGTGGAAACAGTGGGTCAGGAAGCCAAGAGGCAAAGTCCGTCTCTGCACAATGAGAGCGACTGAGCTTGGAATGATGCACTGTGGTCTGGGAACCTCATTATTAGCCAGTCGGAGACACACTGGAGATGGTTCAGAGAAAAGCAACAAGGATGATAAACGGGCGGAAAGACTGATTTATGAGGACTCACACACCAAAATATGTATTCTTGGATCGACAAAGACTTCAGAAGAAATGTGATCACTATCAACAGCTCTATGAAGGTTGTGAATACCCCAGAGGTGTTTAGCCTGATATTTGAAATAGGAAAAGGAATCAGAGGATGGCAAATTTAACCTGTGAATCAGAGAAATAGGAGGCTAGCCAGTTTATCTGTGCCTTACTGACAGAAAGGAGCTTCCAAGGGCAGCTCTTTTAACTTAGTTTACCTCCTATATGTATTTCTTCAGTTGTAATTATGTATAATCATTAGTTCTCTTTATGTTCAGGGATTTATGTGTGTTTCCTATTTACACGCACCTTCCCTGAAGATGTCAAGATTGAAATATTTGATTTTTTTTTAACCTTCCGCTTCAAGGCTTGAAGATAAAAGTAGCTGAGTTATGGACAAATTGCTTTTTTTAAACCAAAGTTTGCATGCTTAACCTTTGTTGACGGTCATTGTCATAATGTAGGATTTTATTCCTAGGAAAAGCCAAAGGGGTGACTCTTTGACTTCATCAACTTCATCAACAGTTTTACACACGCAATACAATACAAAACTTTCACAGGATATTAAATTAATTTAGGGGCAGATTCCAATCCCATGCATTTTATTCATTCTGGACTCCTGCGAAAGAGGCTATTTTAGCTATAGAGTAGAAGGGTAATACTTTAAGAAAACAACCCAGGTGGTCCTAAGGTTTGGGCCACAGAAACCTGTGGAAGATCTGGGTCCCGTGGACTGATAGGGTGGTTTACCTTCCAGATTGCATGCTGTCAGCGCTAGGACAGGCCGCTGGGTCCAGGGGAAGACTGCCATTTAATCTATTACAACACTGGTTGGCTCCATAGCCTGACTTCCACGGATGACCCACCTGGTTCCTGGGCGCTGACTCCAGGTCTGGATTGGGGCTGGGGCTCAGGTAGAGGTTGAGGGTACAACCCAGCTCAGGGCTGGGCATGTGACCTGAGAGGGGACTCAAAAGACATTTTCAGAAAATGCTGCAACCCACATCTCCTCTTTATGGTCAGAGGGCTGGAACTGCCGGGGTAAACTTTGCTGTCATGATGGGGGCCATCCCCAGAACGAGGCCCATGCACCGAGGAATGTAGAGCCAGAGGAACACTGCAGGGAAGTGGCGCCGTGTCCTACTGACAGAATCCTGTCTGGGTGAAGGGCTCCCCAGCATGCTGCTTTCAGGCATTAGAATTAGTGAATGCCCTTTATTTATGAAGCAATTTTGGCCTGGCCTTTGGTCCCTTATGACATAAAGAATCCCAACGGCCATTTGAATAAGTACCGAGGTGTGTGGTAGAGATCACAAGTTCTGAGTAAATGTGGAGGAGAGAGGGCCCCTGCGAGCTGGGAGAGCAGTTAGGGCAAAAGGTGCAGCATGGAGGAAGGAGGGAGTGGAGTGCAGGGGTGACTCAGAGTCTAGCGTCCACCAGGTTGCAGGTGCTGGGATGGGACCCTGCAGTCTATCCTCACAACAAACCTGCCTGTCAGTCTAATTATGCTATTTTGTAAGTGAGAAAACTAAGGCTCAGACAAGTCAAGCAACTTGCCCAAGTTACCCAGCTAGTCGGTTAAATGCCTCGGATTTGAACCTGTGCTCTCCCCATGACTCCTCCCTTCCTCCGCCTAAGCTTGGGTTCAGAATATCTGGTTTCAGTCTCAGTTCTAAGTGTTCCACTTCAGACAAGTCACTTGCCTTCCCAGTGCCTTAGTCTGCTCCCATGTGAAACCGTGACTGTAATGTCCACCTCTGAGAATCACGGTGAAGGTTAATGTACAGGAAGCACTTTATAGATTGTGAAGAGTGGGGTGAATGTGGGGCATTGCTTTATCGGGGAGGGCTTCAGGGAGGAAATAACACTTAGGCTAGGGGTAGGAGAAGAGGTGGATTTTTGTGGGGAGTTGGTGGGGAAGGAGGAGCTGAAGAGATCGACTTAGGCAAAGGTGTGGAATGCAGCTGACCCAGAGGTGTTTGTGCAAAAGAACAGAAACTGCCTCAGTGGTCCCTGATGGGAGCTTTGGGGGGCAAAGCCCAGGCTGGTGTTCCTCTGTTTTTGTTTATTTGTTCATTTATCCTTCCATTTATTCAAGGAGAAATATACTTTCATAATTCTACTAACTTCCTTCCTCCTGCCTAAGTTCTAGTATTTTACTAAAATTATTGAATATGGTAATTTCTGTAGTGCTGCTGTCCAAAATGGCTTTCTTTCTTTCCTTGGCCCTTTATTTTTGTGCTTATCTCATGTACTCTCTATCTCTCTGTCTCTCTAAAATCATTTAATTCATTTTAAAAAAATTAAAACTTTTAAAAACTTTGATCTCCTTCCCCCAATTCTCTCACCCACCCCAACCCCTACTTGGCAACCATCGATCTGTTCTTTGGACCTATGAGCTTGTTTTTCTTCTGTTTTCTTTTGATCCCAGCTGTAAAGAGAGATCATACAGTATTTGTGTTTGTCTGACTGTCTGTCTCCCTTGCAGTCTATCTCTATTGTCACAAATGGCAAGATTTCATTTTTTTATGGTTGCAAAATAATCCATTATATATAGATACACCACCATTTCTTTATCCATTCCCCACCGATGGACATTTAGGTCATTTCCATGTCTTGGCTGCAGTAAAGAGCGCTGCAATGAACATGAACGTGAGAGTGCATAGTTCTTTTTGAGTTAGTGTTTTTGTTTTCTTTGGATAAATATCCCAAAGTGGAGTTGCTGGATCATATGATAGTTCCATTTTTAATATTTTGAGGAGTCTTTATACAGTTCTCCATGGTAGCTGCACCAATTTACATTTCCACCAACAGTGCAAAATGCTTCCCCTTTTTCCCACATCCTTGCCAACACTTGTTATCTTCTCTCTCTCTGATGACAGCCATTCTAACAGGTAGGAGCTGACATCTCACTGTGGTTTTGATTTACATTTCCCTGATGATTAATGGCATTGAGCATCTTTTCATGTACCTGTTGGCTATCTATATGTCTTCTTTGGGAAAACATCTATTTGGGTCTTCTTCCTGTTTGAAAAATCAAATTCTTTTTCTGCTATTAAGTTGTGTGAGTTTTGATATATATTTTGGATATTAACCCCTTATCAGATATATAATTAACAAATATTTTCTCGCATTCTGTAGGTTGCCTTTTCGTTTTATTGGTGGTCTCCTCGGCTGTACAAAAGCTTTTTAGTCTGATGTTGTCCTACTTGTTTATTTCTGCTTTTGTTGCTTTTGATTTTGGTATCAGATTAAAAAAACCATCACCACAACTTATGTCAAGAAGCTTACTGCCTATGTTTCCTTCTGGGGTTTTATGGTTTCACATCTTACATTCAAGTCTTTAATCCATTTTGAGTTAATTTTTGTCTATGGTATAAGATAGTGGTCCAGTTTTATTCTTTTGCGTGTAGCTGTCCAATTTTCCCAACACCATTTATTGAAGAGGCTGTCTTTCCCCACTGTATATTTTTCCTCTTTTGTCATAGATTAATTGATCATATATGGGTCTATTTATTTCTGGGCTGTCTATTTTGTTCCACTGATTTATGTGTCTGTTTTTTGTGCAGAACCATACTGTTCTGATTACTATAGCTTTGTAATAGAGTTTGAAATCAAGTGTGATGCCTCCAGCTTCTCAAGATTGCTTTGGCTATTTGGGGTCTTATATCTTTATCCTTATCTCATATACTACATATTTTTATATTTTGCATATTTACCTTATCCATCTGTTTGTTCCATTAGAATATAAACTCCATGAGGGCAAGGATTTTTTTCCCTCTATTTTGTTTACAACTGTATCTCAGTACTTTAAACAGTGTCTGGCACATAGTAGATGCTCAACAAATATATACTGCATCGAAGAATGAACTCCTTATTATGTCTATCCTATTTAGGGTGGGCAGTGCATGGATATTATCTGGAAGAAAACCTTCCTTTCAGTTGATTATCTCACACAAACAGCTTAGGGATTGTCAGTAATCATTTCTCTCCTTGTCCTATCAGTAAGTCTATCCTCATCTTAGAGAAGGACTTGTCTTCTCTTTCTGGACCCTCTTCCCCTTCTCCTCACTATCCTGTTGGCCTATTTCTAATTCTCTTCCTTCTTTTAGGGTGCTGACTTCATCTTGGAGGGGCTCCTTCCATGTTTTTTAGGTCCTGTGTGTCACTTGAGGGGTCCTATGTTTTCAAAGTCTTCAGAGTGTCACATCTATAATACAGACGTCTCCCTGCTAATACTCATCTCTTAGAGTCCGACTCTGACTCACCAATGTACGCTCAAAGCCTCTGTCTCTTTCCTGGGTCATTTCAGAGAGAGCCACCTTTCCAGGAAAGAGTGAGAAAGACCAGGAAAGGAGAGACAAAATGAGAAAAAAGAACATTTCACCTTGTCACACACATATTCCCAATTCCCTAATTAAGACAAAATATAAACACTAAATTCTTGATTTGCCTTAATTGAGTTGAGAAAACATATCAGGCAACAGATCTAATATTGTGATCACTAATTTTATTTCTCTCACTCCTACCTTCTCCTTGATTTAATGATGTCTTACTAAGTAATGGGTAGAAACACACTGGAATATTTTTACTGGTGCAATGGCTAGAATATTGCATCAAACAAGTATGAAGTATCTATTTATATTTACTTCTGCTTATATTTCTTCTTCTAGGTAAAACCATGTTAATTTCGCCTACTTATTTTTGCTGGGTTACCCAGATGTTCTAATCAAATCATTTTCTAATTAAAATGATCTGTTGTGGGCAAATGGAACCATACAATCAAGAAGGTGGTCTTATTTGAAGGATGCCTGGAAATAAATCAGTAAAGCAGTAGACTAGCTATTTTGCACCTAATCCCTTCCAATTTCAGCTGGAAATTCAAAGAACCATAGAGTAAGAGATGCACAAATGCTATTGTGTCCTTTGCCAAGATTCTCCCTGTGCAGCCCATGCTTTGAAACCTCTTTGGTCCTGGCTGTGCCGTTGGTCGGCAGCTCCTGTGTGGCATCTGGGTCAGCTCCTTCTGCATGTGAGTGGAAAACACCCACCTCTGTGGCGTTGCCTTTGTGGCCAAGGCACTCTAACTCGGCCGTTCTTCCTGGAGGACAGGGTTGCTTGTGCGAACTTGGGGTTCCCTTTGGTCAGAGAGAGCCTCGTTTCAGGCTTTGGTCAGCAATAAGCCACCATGTGATAAACAAGGTGATGCGCTAATTCTGCTCACGCCTTGGTGCTGCCAACCCTGTGGCAAATCTCACCCATGCAGGCTTCCTGGACGACTTTTAGCCTTTCCTGCTTCTGGCTGGAAACCTGGAGGATAACGACAGTGAAAAATAACGGGTGGAGAGACATGCTCTGGTAACGTGTGCTGGTGATGTTTAGGGGAGAGATTTCATTTGGGGGTTGATTTTAGTTTTAAACTAACCATTAATCTTGTTTCATGACTTTTAGAAAAAAAGGAATATTTTTCTATTACATTTTTATTCATGTGTGCTTCATGCCATTGTTATTGATTTCTAGGTGGAAGCTTTATTATGAAGGACATCCATTCTTTTCTACTTGCCAAATTGTGCCAGTATTAAGCCTTCAACTTCAGGAAAAGCAGAGGACTAGACTCAGATGGAAAGCGGGGTCTTTGAAGATCAACTAGAGTACAGAGTTTAAAATGCTTATTTAATTATTATTATTTGTATTTCAGGAGAGTCAAATGTCAAGCAGTGAAGGCCAGAAAGGCCAAGGTGATGTATGCAAGTTCACAGAGCAGGAGGCCACAGGGGTATTGGGGTCACGGTGCTTTCATGGAAAGAAATACCAACCACCCAGTTTTGTTTTTTTGAGTAACAAATCACCCCAAAATGCAGAGGTTTACAACAAAAATAGCTATTACTTCACAGTTTCTAGGGTCACTAACTGGGCTTGGCTTGGGTGGGTCCTCTGCTTTGGGACTCTCACACCACTGAAGGTGTGCTGCAGTCACCCCAAATCTCAACCGGGGAAGGATCTGCTTCCAAGCTCACTCCTGTAGGTGCAGGGAGGAGTCAGGGCCTGAAAGCCGGCACTAAAGGCTTCAGTTCCTCATTGGCTAGTGGCCTTCAGCCTGCCTGGGCTCCTTGCTCTGTGGGCCTCTCCAAAGGGCAGGTCACAGCATGGCAGCTGGTTTCCCTTAGAGGGAACAAGGAAGCACGAGGGAGCAGGATGGAGTCACATTCTTTCACCCAACCACAGTCTTCTAACCTAATCTCTAAGGTGACAGCCTGTCGCTTTTCCTGTGTTCTGTTTGTTGAAAGCAAGCCACTTGACCCTGCTCACACCCATGGGGAGGGGACTGCACAGTGCCATGGTATCAGAAGGCAAGGATCACTCGGGCCGGTGATTTGAATCCTGCCCTACACCTTCCATATGCTACATAATAACTAAAAATAAAGAAGGCTACAATTCTATTGGAATATTTGAGATACTGTGTTCAGGGGTATTTTACCTATTTGCACATTAGTATTTTTATGTCAATATGTATATATGTTTGTGCGCTTAGGCAAAGCCAGCCAGCTTTTCAAGACTGATGTCTGAAAACATAGTCCACCTGCATCTCTGAGCACACTTTGACTTTGAATCTGGACAGAGGTCTGGCTCTGCCAAATGACCTATTCTTCTGGAATCCTGAAATACCTGCTCATCCATTTAAATTTTCCTATCCTTATTAATTATTTCTCTCTAGTTTTGCAATATGCTTTGGTCATCTTGTTGAATACATGGGCCTGTATTCCTGAAATCATCATTCTTAAGTAATTATCTGGATGTATGTGTTTTTCTCCTATAAACAGAATGAAAGACTTGACTTGTGAATTCTTGCTTGTGAATTCAGTTCTTAGCAATATTACATGTAATGCCCTGGAAGGAGCTTTCCATCCCAGAAACAAATTCTCCATAATATTCTAAGAAACAGGTGGGTGGGTAGGGAATGGAGACACTTTGTATTACATTATTATTTCTTTCTTTTTGGAAACTGGAAAATATCTTCTCACTTATAAGAAGGATAAATTTGAAAATTTTTGTATTTTGGAGTTGCATTCTGAGGATCAGAGGGAAGAGGGAGCCTAAATATTACACAACTGCCCTGAGACACACTGGGTCTCAGTCTCATTTACAGCGACCTATTGTTATTCACACAAATAACCATGTCACCCATAAGCATCTAGCCAGAACTCTTGTCATTCCATAGTTGAGATAAGAAAACTCAATTTCTTGAGACAGTCCCATTCAGATCGATGTTTATGGAGGCACAGCTTCATTTCTATCAGGAAGAGCCACCACCACCCATTCAATATTACAAACTCTTCCATCCTGGAGCCCTGATTTTTCTGGGAAAATGGTCAACCTCTATCTGACTTTGTTTCCCATTACACTCTTTCAAAGAAATCTGTACTTTTCCTTCACAGCTCTCATCACAGTCCATTATGTGTGGGTGACGATTCTGTCGCTCCACGGATGGTGACCTCCCTGAAGACTCTCGCTCATCCGTATGTTAAGGACCTAACACAGTGCCAGGCACATAGTAGTTGCTCAAAGAACAATTATGGAGTGAAAAAAAGAATATGAAGTGATTTTGATTCGCCAAAGTCAAGGACAAGCTATATATTTGCTTGTCTTTATGGGGCTACCCTCATATGTCATTAAAACAAGTCCTTATTATTTCTCCCTAAAATCTTTTGCTGTGCAAACACCATTAATGCAGACACTGACACTCAGATTAATGAAGGAAAGCAATTTATTGAACGGATATTTTGTGTAGATGTCATTAACAGCACTCCTTTGGAGCAACTGCATCAGATTAGACACAGTCTCCCCCAGAGAGCATGAAGAAAATCATTTAACTGCTTTTCCGCAGCTGTTTATGTGCAGCTGACCCGCTATGACTTGTCCAACCGGTTCCCAGAGAACTGTGGGCCTCCTTTGATCGCTCTTCACTGATGGCCTTTTTGTCTCTTCCGAGAAATTATGTCCTATACTAAATTATGCTGCTGTGGCTTTAGTTTTGGTTGTTGTCACCCCTTCTCCCCACTTCTCTGCATTACAGACACTAGAAAAATAGCAGTAATGAGACAAGGTCAGTAGAGCTCCAAATAACTGTATGAAAAGGGTAGCATCTGAAAGATGGTCTGGGAAACTAAGAATGGGGCCTGGTAGCTTTGGGTGGTTTTGCAAGCCCATCAGGAATAGATGTTTTTTCATAGGTTCCTAGAGTTAGAAAAGTCAAATATGTTCATTAGGCAGCAACGCAAGATTTGGGAAAGATCATATGTATCAATTATCTTCTCAGGACTTCACCCTGTTCCCTCTTAACGCTGGCCTCATTTTTCCAGGTCTTCCTTTCCAGGCCCACTGACAAGACAGCTCTAGACCCAGCTCCCTGCCCCTCACCATTCTGAAACTCACTTCTCCCATGTTCGTGATCGTCCACTCCCCTTCCTTGCCACAGCCCTGACCGATGAGTCCTCACGAACCACACTAGTACACGCCCCATTCTGATGATCACCTTCAAATGCTGAAATCTCTGCACGTAGTGTGCAGGTTGTCCTGGTAACTTTGACCCATTAGTTCTAGTTATGCCCTTCAGGACTGCACAACATGAGCTGATCATTCTTCCACACGTATCTCCATCTGGCGTTGGATGGACATCCCCCTCCCTGGACCAGCATTACGGCAGCTAGTGCTCACCCCGAGGGCCCCTCTCCTCTGCACCCCTGACGACCAGTCAGATGCAGGGCTTTTGGTGTCATTCTCCAGGTGGGTCCAGGAAGCTCTACAACACCTGAAATAAGTGAGCCACCTCCCAGACACCAGAGCTGGAGAGAGAACACCCTGTCCCGAGGCAGCCCCAGTTCATCCTGGAAGCAAAGCACACCCGCAGTCAGAGGGCCCCAGGGGGACCAGTGGTTTTTAACCCACCTAAGGCTTGGGGAGCCTAAACATTACGCAGCTGCCCAGAGGCCCACTGCGTCTCAGCCTCGTTTGCAGGGACCTACTGCTCTTCTCACATGCTCATGATCATCCGTGGCCACCTACTTCTCACTGTTACCTTTTTCCATAATAAAAGCTATGGTGTCCAGACTCTCTCCTCCGATGAATTGGTGTCCAGTTGGAAAGCATCTTAACTGTCATGTTTGGCTCCGAGGGCAAAAGAAGGCCAGAGTAATTTGGAGAACTTTTCCAGATTGTTTCAGTTCACAGGTGTTTGGTCACCTACCTATGACTGAATATATGTGTCTCCCAACAATGTACTGGCGTTGACAGTGACTGTAAACCTCACAAGGACAGAGATATCATCCATTTTTTTCAATGACTTTTCTCCACTCACTAGAAGATGTCTGGTACAGAGTAAGGACTCAGTAAATATTTGTTTAGTAAAAGAAGATATTTTATTGAATAAAGGAAGGGAAATCTGGGCTTTCTAATTGGAACTGCTTCTAAATCTCTGTAATCTTGGGCAAGTTATCTAATATTTCTGTTTCTAATTGACCCCTGGGCTTGGTTAGAAATGAAATAATGATTGGAAGCCTCATAGAACTGAGAAGGTAAATGGTTGCTTAAGAACTAAATATTTTCATTGAATCGTGGAAGGTAAGAGAAAGAAACAAAAGTCACCAAGTGAGCTTAATATCTGGGTATGTGTTCATCTGGGTTTTACTGTAATGCATGTCCCTGAAAACTATATGCCCTAAATCTTCCTCTACTTTGTATTCATGTTGGTGATAGTAAAGACAAGGGATGTCATCAAGACACTTGTGACATATGTGGTGTCTTTCAGCTTAGGAGTAGTACCTTGGAATCCTCACTGCCAACAAGATGTCATCAGCCCTCAGTATTTCGTGACCCTCCGAAAAGGGTGAGTGTCCGGGAATGATACTTGAGCAGTTTGTCAGGGTACTGCAGTAACCATCTTGAGAAGCTGTTTCTTGGACTGAAATCAAATTGCAATGACTCCACACAGCCGATGGTGGTTTTAATATCAGTCCAGTCCATCACCCACAGCGAACGCTATTCATAACCAGGTAAAAGCCTTTGTGGGTAAGCCGATTCCATTTACAGTTGTATCATGTCAGGTGGATGTCAGCGTCCTATCTTGTCTTGGTCATAACGACGGCTAATATGATCCATACAGAATAATAGATGGGGTGGGAAGGATAACGGAGTTAAAAATCGATCAGGGCTTTCTCATACATTTCTATGCTTTTGTGGCTGGTTAAATCATCAAAGCCTCAAGATTGATTTTTTACTTTAGTAATCAATCCTTCACAATCTGTTACTTTTTTCCTCCTCCTTCTCCCACCCTACTTTTTAAAAAAACATGTAGATAAGAGTTAAATTCTTTCTCTACATAAACAGAGATTCACTCTTTGCCCCAGAGGGAAGATTTATCACATTTTGAAGGCAGAACTGAAAAGTCTTGTGTGTTACTATAATGGGCAGGCAAGATGTGGGGGTTGATATGTATGAAGTAGTTTGTTCTTTTCAGAAATAAGTCATTTATCCTTGGATATTTGATATTTTACTTTTCGTCAGGTAAAACAGAGGCTCAAAGGAAATCTGGTCATAACATTTATACAATGAGACAAATGAGCATGAAACACTGTATTCAAGCATCGAATGCAGCCACCAGCCACTTCTCTTTGGCTTTGAGAGATACACGTGAATGCGTGTTCACCAAGGTTTTCAGACTTGGCTACTGAAAGTGGTAATTTGATTCACAACTGCTCAAAGGGGAAGCCATGTATCTGTTATTCCTGAGAAGTTAGAACTGTCTAGACAAAAAACTATAAAAATCCGGGTAATTGTCTCAGCACAGGTTGACACCCTTAAGAAGCTATATGAGGGGGTGAAGAAGGGAGAGAGCAGGACTTTGAGATAGACAAGAAGCAGAACAGGAACCCTGTGATGGGCCCATCTGAGGAATGGGGAGGGGAGCCAGTGTGTCATTACAACTTGTGATATGGAGATACTGTTACCCGTACGGCGGCTGCTGTCAGGGAGATTCAACATGCAGCCAGCATTCCATAGGTGTGGGAACATAGGAACCTGGACAGAACCATTCATTCATTCACTCAGCAGGCACGCTGCTGGAAGCAGCAGGTGCAAATGGATGTCCTCAAGAGGCTCATTGTCTTGTGAGAAAAGGGATATAAACACATAATTTGGATGCAAGGAGATGACCTCTACAACTGATGGGTGCGAAAGACCCGGCACTCTGAGCGGGTAGGCAGGCAGGAAGCCTTAGGGTTCATTAGCAATACGCTGGGAACAGCTAGCGAGAACAGTCCAGTGGCCGTCTCCATAGTACCTCCAAATGTATCCTGTGCCCAGTATGGTCTGTTTGACCCGCCAGAAGCACTCACTGTCCTTCACTCTGTGTGGACCAATCATTGGACTCGCTTGCCCTCTGGCCAGCAGGGAGTCCTCACAGGAGGTTGGAGGGGAGGAGGAGAGTGAAGTCAGGAATGTATTCCCTCTGCAGCCTTCCAAAGCAGCAGCACAGTCTAGGGCTGGCCATGTCCCTGCCTGAGGGCCAGAGCTTCCCTTGAGGCCACCATCTATGTATACTTTCTCCTTCTGGGTCTGGGGGTCCTCCCATCCCAGTCCCTGTAGGCCTCATAGTAACAGCCTTGGGCACTGGCCTGTCCCTGGTGGTTTCTTTATACCCAATCCACATATTTGTAAATTATCACTTTTTTAAACTTCCCTCAAATTATCTTGATTTTGGTATCACTTCAGGCTGCAACCCAGCCTGACATGCAGCCCAGTGTCATTACTCCCTCTCCATCTCTTCTACTACCACCCCGCCCTGCAAGTTTGCTGCACTAGCCTTCTAGTTCGTTCCCTGATCTCACACTTGTGTTCCTCCAGCCTATTCACTCACCGCAGCAGCCAAAACAATCTTTTTAAAAACACAGATCAGATCATGACAATATCCTGCTTAAAACCCTTCAATGGCTGCCCAGCACATTTTTGAAAATTCGAAGTTCTTACCCTCACTTAGGACACGCTTCATGAAATTAAACCCTTCTTTCCACTCGGACCTCATCTTTGACCACTTCCTACCTCAGAACTGTGTCCCAACTACCCTGGGCTTCCCTGATGACTCAGATACTTTGGTGATCTTCCTCCCTGAATATCAAGTGACTGCTCCTTCTACCATCCAAATCTCAGAACGGTTGTGCATGGCCACCAAGTTTAAGTGACCAGCTGGTCATTTTCTATAATATCACATTATTCTAATTTTCTGTATAGCTATAACTGGGAGCTATAGCTCACTGCCAGTGCCTCATAAGAAATGATTGTACTGCATTTTGATCAAAAGATCAAACTCAAAAGTCAAAGTATTGCTCCTACTGAATATGTACCACTTTCACACCAAAGTTGAAAAATCAATCATAAGTTGAACGATTGAAAGCCAAGGACTCTGTATATGCTTTATTAATAGATTCATAGTAAAATCTAGCAATGTGTCTGATAACCACAAGAATTTTGAAGTAGTGATGAATGTAAATGATATTTTGAGATAACTCCATCAATGAAAATGGTGATATGAAAATGATTTCTCTAAGTCCTAGATGTGCTAATTCTGCTCTGGTTTGTTGTCTACATTCACAATTTAAGGAGATACTGAATTTAGTGCAAATAATTTCTTACCCAACTTTGCAACTGTCTTGAATTCTGTTGACCCTCGGGAGTCTCTTAGGACTGTGATGAGGCTGGGTCTGGGGGTAAAGTCCAGCAACACCTCTGACAATGGGGCTGGCAATGTCATGTACTGCTGCTAATACATGGCTTTATGGGGACACTTGAATGACTCCAATATGACCAGAGATTGGTGAATAGCAAAAGAGCTAAGGATCTAAGGATACTTCCTTGAACCAGGTCCAAACTACTAACCTTTTAGAGACTGAATTTCTGTGCTAGAAATCATGAAAGAGAATACTTTATGGTGTGATGTTTGGGGCTTTCTGCTTCTCAATAGTCAAACAGTTTAAGAAGGAATCTTTACACAGTACCTCTGTGTTTATCTTGGTTCATTTTTATTCCCATACACATCAACATTGGGAAAATGAAACCCTGTGATTCTGTAGGACATTCCACACATATTTGCCATAAAAAGGAATCCCTCTTCAAGAGTGTTTTAAGGTAAGGTATTGAAGATCCACCATTAAATCTAGAATGCAGAAGCACTTACAGATGGGGTTCCTTAGGTTCATTCATCACATTTACGATCTATGGACTCTCCCCAAAGTAGTTTCTTCTTTAACCACAGTGGTTTGGGATGTGTGAAATACACCTGTAATTGATCAGAGTTGGAGATATTCCCACTTGGGAAGAAGGTTCACTTGAATGTGCCCCTGCTCCCAGCTACAAGAAAACAGGACCAGAACAAGACAACTTTCAAAATGCCGATTTGTGGCTTATAACTTGCCTGGATATCCCGCTCTTCATCAATCAGAGGGCTTTAAGAGAATGCAAATTTCTGTTATATGAAATACATGAAATTAATGGAGGTCCTTTCCCATGTATTTTGTGGAAACTGATGTGGAGATTTACAGCTTGGGAGAGCTGAAGTTATTATGAAGATTGTCACAAAGTTGGCCCATGATAAGATTGTTTTGGTCTGGTCAAAAGAACAGAGGAATTTAAATCTAGGCACTGAGTAATTCAAGGGGCTATAGAATCCTGATGTGTTTTGAACCAGAGAGTTCTTTGGTGTGTAAAGCTTGTAAATCCTTCAAAGTTCTCTCCTTGTGTGCTGCCTATCAGCTTGTCTTATAGTAGGAGGGTTTTCCAGGGGTAACTAACCCTAATGCTGTGTGACAGATCTTGGCTTTGTGGTGAGTTTTCAAGTAGATTTGAATGGCTTTGGATTTTTGAAATAATTCGCTACAATGTAGCTTGACGTTTGACATCTTATTTTATTAAGTGGCGGAATTAGAATGGAAATCGAGAGCATGAAACATTCTTTGCTAAAATAAATCAGCAATATTCCCTATAGGTTTGAAGCAGAAGTGAAGTTTAGTCTTATAAGCCCGCCCTTATGACATCTGACAATCAAATTGAAAGCAGGTGTAACCTGTATCACTGCAGCCCGTCCCTTCCAACCACTTCCTGGTTTTTGTAGCTACTGTATGTGATTCTGATAAGTAGCATATGCTCTCCTGGTAGGGACTTGGGAAAGTATTCAGTAGAAATCACGAAAGCACGTAAAGAGGACAAAAACCCTACTTTTTGGTTTGAATTTACACTGTGGTGTGCGGAGAGCTTGCTGCTCATGGGAGAGAGTATTTTTCATCCTGTCGACTCCAGCCCTGTTAATTGTTGTGTGTGCCCAGCGGCCTCCCAGGCCACAGTTCTCAGAGAGGGTCAGATCGAAACACTTTTGGACTAACTGGGATTCAATCTCTTGGACAGGAAGTCATGGCTGCGCTTGACGTTGGGGTGGTGGCCTACAGTCCTCAGAGCCAGCATCTCTTCCTCTGTTCCAGTTCCTAGGTCAGATGCTTATTACCCTTGAAGCTTAAACTTTTACAAGTAATTAGTAATTGAATCGTCTCTGCGCTCAGGTATCTTGTCCATTGTCTAACGAAATTCCCATTGAAATCAACACCTAGGCGTATTGATTTAATTTAGACTAATTTAATTTTAATCGATGACTAGCAGTTGCTTTCACTGGAAGTTTAAATTAAGAAAGTCCCAATGAAGCAAACTAATGACTTTTGGTATTTCATAAATATTTACTTTAAACTGCTGAATCTAGTCGTGCCTATAGAATAAATGGATTTCTTTAACTTTCAGAAAGTGTAAGAATCAGGTGAATGACTTGTCAGGAACAACAGAATATTTTCAACCCTGTGAGTGCTAGCCACCCTCTACAGTCCTGTTCACTGTATTGAGAAGTGATTGGTTTAAATTTCCCAGAAGCCACTGTATTGAACATTCATTCACCTCGGGAGCCCAGTCAGAGTGAGGGCAGCTTTGCCAAGGGAGTGGAATTCTGACAGCACAGATTTCATTCCTTTCTGGCTCAAAGGACCAGGCACTCCACCCAGCATGTGCTGAGCAGACCAGGCCTTGATGCTATTTAAAGAAAAAAATGATCAGCCTGTTTCTTGCTCTGAAAACTTCAGCTCATACAGCTCCCATTGACTTTCAGGACTTAGGAATGATTTTGAAGACTGGACTTGCATGTTAAAGCCTCTGGGAAATGCTGTGGTCAGAGCTCACGCTTTCAATTCAGTTTGGTTCCCCTCACTTCCTTTCTGAGTTCTAATGTCTTTTCATCCTGACCAGAAGCTGCAGCTATTTTTCTCCATGTTTGACCTAGCTATTTATCCCACTTTCTTTTGGCAGAAGAATAGAAAACAACATTTGCAGCATCCCTAAATTAATTATACTTTTCTCAAGCTAAAGAACTGTGACAGAGCCACAAAACAGCGACTGAAAACTAATTCCTTAAAAGAATATGAAAAAAGGAAGTTGTATAAGATTGGGTAATTAATCTTGCAATAAAAATAATTGTTTACAGTTAAAATTAATGTAACATGCATTCCTCAGCAGATAATAAATTATGGACTTTCTCATTAGCATTTGAATTGATTTCCTCTAATTTCTGAGGCGCACATGAGCATGTGACTAGATTAAGTTTAATTGGACTACAGCTGGGTGCTGATCGCACACACATGGGTGGGGGCTTTGCTGACTGATTGGCTGTCTCTGCATTTTGTTTCCATTGTCTTTCTCTTTCTCCACTGTTTTTCCCCACAGGTAGAATGAAAATACTAGGATCTTAAAGTAGAATTAACTAGAGGAAGGACTGTGGTTTTGCATGTTAGACAATAAGCTCCTACCAAGAATGATTATGATATAATATGGTTATCATATAACATGATTATTACCATCTTCTCATCATTATATAATTATATTTTGTCAACAGCTAGCTTATTAAGCATTTACCATGTTCCAGTATTGTACTAAATATTTCATGTGTCATTTAATCTTTACAACAGCATTATTGAAGGTGTCATTATTTTTCCCATTTTATGGATGAGTAAATTAAGGCCCAGAGAGGTGAGTAACTAGTCCAAGGTAAAATAGATGGATATGGTAGAATTGAGATCAGAAGCCAGATTAAAAAAAAAAATTCTAGGGATCATGCTTTTAACCAAGCAAACTAGCTACCAATTGATGGGGAATGTAATGGGTAGTTTATGCTCCCAGCTAAGCATTTGGGCAGGTAACATACCATCTACCTGAGTTGGAAACAGCTAAGAAATGGTTAATTTACAACTGATGAAGGACTATATGGTCAACATGGAGACAGACAGGGTTTCTAATGGGCCTACAATTAGAAAAAAAGCATGTGTCCAGTTAATATTTGGATTGCTAATAAGTGGGAAGAAACCATTATTTCAGAAAAGGCAAGGCAAAGAATTAGTAAATATAGGCCCAATTCTACTAGAGTGTGTCTGATTAGAGTTGAGAAAATTAAGAACAAAAGAGTAGTTGTAGATTTAGTCCTATGATAGAATGTTTTCTCTTAGAAGAAATTTCTCAGGTAAATGAAGCAGAAGAACTGTTTAGAGCAGCTGGAACAGTAAGTTCTTCCAGAGAGTTCTGTAGGACTCTGGTGGTGTGACGCTTTATGTCTTTCTCACTTGAGTGGGGACTTTGGTCCCATCCCAAGAGGAACAACTCAAGCCTTTTGCTTTACTGATCTACAGGAAAAATTTTCAAGTAGGATTCTTTCAGCAGAAGATAAAATAATTTTAGGTGAATTTAATGGCTTCTTCTATGTTGCCATTTACACCTGTTAATTAGCTCAGGGTCCTAACTTCGCTCTGCCTTGTCATACATACAGTCTGATGTTTACACGCCAGTTCCCCATAGACTGTGAGCTCCTTGAGGATGGGGCCCAAGAGGTGTGATAAAAAACACACCAAACTGCAGGTATTAGCTACAATTCTAAATAAAGTTTTTCCTAATTTGAAATAAAGTTAGGTCTCAAAAGTTTTTCTGCCCTTTCTTATTTGCCAAATATACCTTATTCCATAATGTTTTATTCAAGTGTGGGTAGGTCACTATATGGAAAAGTAAAAGTTGATCATGGTACCCATATCAGTGTGGCCAAAAAAAGAAGACACTGTAGGAAATGTGATTTATGAGATTATATTCATACTACCTTTGAATATAACACTTTTGATCAAGGTAGAGACCTTCCAGAGTGTTAAACATGAGACCCATATTTTAAACATACACATACATTTTAAGTCTGTTTTTTTTCTCCCTCCTTTCATATTAACCACAGGAAAGAAACAAAAATCAGACAGCTGGCTGGTGTGCTAACGTTTTAGTTGACCAAATGCGCCTAGTACAAACGCCAAGGGACTAGTCTGTTTGGAACCTACCTCGATCCTTCGACTTCTTGCACTTTTTACTAAGTTCCTACATGGCCTCCCTCTTTTTCACTCTCCTCTAGGTTGGAGCTGTTAAAAAATCTGTAATCCATAGCCTTTGTTTCGGTGTTATCATAAGTTGAAATACAGCCTCACTTAAAATTTCCCTGTAAACAAAGCACCACGTTGTTTCGGCTTCTCCTCTCACCTCATTACGGTGAGAGCAGTGTGATGTCACACCTGACCCGATACCAGTCTGCCCATAAATGATACAGCCTGTTCCCCCTTTGCTTCCTGGCTCGAGCACCGGGAAGGAGCTTAGTATGAAATTCATGCCGTGATGACAGATTTAAAAGTTGCTACAAACTCTAACAGACAGCAACTGCAGTTTGTAGACATACACAGCATGTACCGCTCTCTTGTATTCTTAAGCGATGACATTCTTCGTTTAAAGAATTATGTTTATTTAGCTCATTACTGTTGCCTGTCCATGAAATGAGGGTGGTACAGAGAAGGGAAAAGAAGACTAAACTGGATATGAAAACATTTACCAGAAGAATTTCCAAATGTTAACGAGCATCTTAAAGGGCTGCACACATATGTTGCAACATAATTGGGTTTGGTGCCTTCTGGGGACTTTGAAGCTTTTCCGCTCTTGTCCACTGTATTCTGAGAGGCGGAATGAGTTCCCTGGATTTCTAACGCGTTGGCTCTGAAGATCCACGTGGTGCTATATTGTAAATCTGCAGACAGCCAACAACGGAGGCCCAAGCTCCAGCAATTCTTGCTTGGTTTGGGCTTTTCAAACAATTAAATAAATGGTAGTCTCTAAACGTCTCTGGGGAGGTACAGTGTGCTATAAGGAGAATTTACTGGAAAGGGACAAGGAGGGATTCCTTCCCCGTTGTGGGGGCTTTTCCTGGAAAAAAGAGAATAAGCAATTACATCCAAATGTGTTCTTAGAATTTGCCAAACTGTTTCTGTCCCTCAAGGCCACTCACCTTCATTCCCTGTCCGAGTGCTGTACGGGGAAAACCTTGGGTTTTTTTCCATTGAAGCAATTATAGTTCAGGTTGAGCTTATATTATAGTTAAATAAAAGTGTATTTTAAAAGATTCCCTTTTGTCATTTTTCAGTCTTTTGGAAAGTGATTATGTACATTCACCAGAGAAGGAGCAAGATGCTCTTGAGCTGATCCTGTTGTGGGTTTTCTCCAGATTTCTGGCACTGGGGGAGAGCCACGCTGGGAAGCACCGAGGCACCCAGACACCTGGGCTTCTGCCCTTTCTGAAATCACGCATGGGGACCATTGAGAGCTTTGGATTGCGTGTTGTCCAGCCTGGGTGAGGTTAGTTATGACTAGTGTTATAATTCAGGAGAGAGTTTTATGGAACAGTAGGAGGTCTTTGATTTAGGGGGTCATAAATTACTCCTGCAGAAGCAGGGGGGCTATTGGCCAGTGCCGTGATTCTGAGAAGTGGTCTGAAGCTTCTTGAGGAACGTTCGTAGAAGGTGTCCTGACATTGCCTTTCCTTGGGAGCAAGAGCCAGCTTGGCCATGGTAAAGGCCTAGAAGATTGAATCCTTTGGCCTCAGTTATTTCTTTGAAGGCACAGGCATGTGATTTTTATTCTTGTGGGGGTACTAGTTACTGTCTTAGAATGCCAGTTGAAGTGAAAGATGGTAGAACTGGGTTGACTCTTCATTAACCTTTTAACTTCCTGCCTAGTTCCTGTTCTGATGGCCCACAACTATATTACAAAAATACTCTTTTTGGTTTGATCTTTACAATTGTTCCATGGCCACTGAATATGGAGAACAATGTGAAATTAAGTGGACAGTATTTAAATATGAGTATTTTCAGTCTTTGCATAACAACAGAAATACAAGAAACACATCATTATGAGGAGACTCCACATTTGCACTGTGTTCTAAAGCTCAGAGGAAAAATCTGAATATTGGATGATTCTCCAAACTCAGCAGAAACCTTAAACTACTACTGCCAGCCGTGAGTACCAAGGATCGTGAGCCACTCCTGTCCCCTTTCTCCTTTATATGACCAGTTACATGTCAATCTCTGTCTCAGGTATCAGGCAGCCATAAAGAGGTTTGTCACATTCTCTGGTTTTCGTAGGGAGTGAAGATAGAAATGAAAGGATAACTAATAGTTGGAGATAGCTAAAGTGCAGTTGCATAACCATGCTCTGAGAATTTGGGAGGACAGCTCACGTCTAGAGGTTTTGGGGGGAGAAAATCATCACAAAACCTCTATTGGAGGCTTTCACACACAGTATCTCATTTAATCCATTAGACAGCATAGCATCGCAACTATTATTATTTTCCATTTACCTGATGCGGAGATTGAAGCTCCCAGAAAGGAAGTGACTTGTTCAGGAGTCCCATAGGTAGGAAACTGTAGTGAGAATTTGAACCTGTGTTGGGCTATGTCAAATTGGGGAGCAGCATTAGAAGGGGAGGGGGAAAGACCAACAGTCAGAAGATAAAAATGAGCTCCAGGAATCCAAAGTGTAATACACACCTCTGTTGGTCTGATGTGGTGGTTTGGGTGGCGTGTGGGACTGACTGGGAGATGCGCCTGCAGGAGGAGGGGCTCTACTTCGGATGGCTTGGAATGGCTGACTCTAGTTAAGGGGGCTCTCCGCGATCACCAGACTTGGTCTGTCAGGTTCCCTGTGGGGCTCCTCAGTACCTTGGACCATGCCTGATGCATAATAGATACCCAATAGATAAGATAGGAAGGGAAGAAGGGGAGGGCAGGAGGGAGGGAAGGAGAGAGGGAAGAGGAGGGAGGGCACGAGGGAGAAAGGAATTGTTAAATCTTATTCCCCTGAGGAATGATTTGCTGTATGATGATTTGGGATATCTAATCTTGATATGGATGTTTAGGATGGCATGTCATTGGTAGTGCCTGGAGGCAGAATTAAATGGTAGAAAGAGCACCAAATCTAATCTATATGTTCAAATTTGGATTTAGAGAATTTTTTTGACCCATTATCCTTCTATGATTATCATGCAAAAATTTTTTTTTTGCTATCTTAAAAATCTTAGCCAATTCATGCTTCCTAAAATAATGTTATATTTGGTTGGGACTCAGTCTCACCTGGATAAATAATGTGGAATGACTGGAGGCGAAGCGCTTAATCGCTTGTTTAATGTTTCCAATATATACACAGTTGGGACTGTCTCGATGCTGCTCAGCCTTAAAATTCACTCTTTCAAATCTTTCTCCTCATAAGTGCCAGGTTATTTTGGTAATCAGGGATGGTTATTGTGATAATGGCCAATTGCACACGAGTCGTTAGGCTGTCAGGGTTCAGGGGTTTATGTGATCAGTCAGAAATTTGAGGAAAATAAATTTGAATTTCACTTTGGCCCCAGGGGCCAGAAGAGTGCCTGGTGCTCAATAGATATTTTCCATGTGAATGAATGAGTATAATAGTTGATCAGATCATTTAAACATGACCTGGCTGTTAGATGGGAATAGCAATGAGTTAAAATCACTTAATGACTCACCATAATTTTCTCAAATTAATGTCTGTTTTTATTCCTATTTCTGCCTCCTAAATCTAGGTCCTTATCATTTTATAATTGATATCCCACAGTAGTTTAATAGCTGCTTTTTCCTTCTCTCACCATTTTGTCTTCCGTTCACCTGAAGTCCCCAATAGTTCATGTCCAGATATAATAAGCTCCTGAAAAAAATTTCCATCATGTTTGTTTGTTCATTATTTTATTTGTTTGTTCTTTCTAAAATTATTTTTGAGTGCCCCCCGTGTGTGTTAATCATCCAGACGTAATGGGGGGTGGACACACAATAAAAGGGGAATGCACAGTATTGTAGCATATAGTCTCCTTCCCACCCCCAAATTCCATAAACAACTTTTATATTAAAAAACCAAACTTCCCATTTTGACTCTGAAAAGTTGGGAGGTTGGTTGGGAATAGCCTAGTCATCCCTGATGAAACTTCTTGTCCTCATCCTCAAGCTTCTGTTTGCATCTTCCTGTCTTATTTTCTGTGCCTACCCCTTATGGCACACATTCGCCTTCCCTCTCTGTCATAGCCTATTCCGTGGCTCCCCAGAGCCAGTCATGTTCTGCTCACTGCTCCCCGCAGGCACCATGCTCATCTCTCTGTTTATGCTCTGGTTGAGGCTGTTGTCCTCTTCCCTCCTTGGACGACCTGTCTCCTTCCTTTCTGCCGGTTCATTCTTTAACGTCCGCCTCAGTTTCTCTTTTCTCCAGTGAGCTGCTTATGCTCCAGCCTATACTTACTGTTTTTTCCTGAACCACAGGATTTTGCCTCTTAGCTGTGTTTTCCGTTATGTAATTATTTCCCATTTAAGTCTCTCTACCTCTCCTTATGAATGAAGGGTTCTTTGTATCAGTGACTCTTATTTTTGTCTTTTGCAGATGCTCCATAACCCCTGACCCCGCCCTTCATTTCGTTTAACAATCGCTGACCAATATAAGAGGGGTTGCCTGGGTATTTGTTCCTTCCTTCAGTGAGGGTACAGTTGTGAGAGTGGTGAATATGTGACTGTCATTAAGATTTTTTTTCACAGCGTTTAATAGTAGAATACAAAATATATGAAGACAGCTATAAATTTGTTTATATTCTCAAGACATCAACATGAACATTTATCTTGCACAGCTGCTTTTGTTACAGGGAATGGTTCCTTTGACTCATGCTGCCCAAAATTATTTCATTATTGCTGTTATTGTTAACTTTACTGATTTAAAACAGAAAATGTTAAGTTGTTGTTGGCTTTCATAAATCCATTATTTTATGACCCATTGAGAATTCTATTTTGTTGCAGAATTTAAAGGGAGCAGAAGGGATCTCGGTATTTTAAAGCTGGCTGTATTCTCCTGGACAGGGGTCTAGATTACCGACATGTCACAGGAAAGCCTGTAAGGCCCAAATACTTTCTTGCTGAGCAGGTCTTATCAATGAATGGTATGTGCACCTGTGGAGGCCATCCAGCAGGCTGTGGCATTACTGTCCAGGGAAAGAAAGAGAAAGAGAAACTTTTCTGGAATGCTTCTCCTGCCAATGAGAGTGAATGATTTTCAGTGGTTTTATCCCTTGTGTAGTCATTATTGAAACATTTCCAGCCAAGTTCTGGCTGGATCCCTCCTCACAGTTTGAAGCTGTGATGCTTACATACATATTCTGCAACAGCTTATAAAATCGTTTCTGACCAAATTAGAGTTGTCTATTGGGATTATGTTATTTCAGGTAGTAAATATAGAATACACAAAGTATCACCTGCTAATTGGCACAGACAGAATTTTGAAAAGTGATCTTTTTCTTTCAAAAATATTGATAAATATGTTAACTTTTGTCATCATTGATTTTTTTCCTAGCAGGATAAGGACTATGGTTGTGTAATAAACAGTCTAAAATATATTTTCAAAAGTTCTAATTTGATTTCCAGGTGACATTCTATGGTTGACAAAATGAGCTATCCATCCTGAATCTCATGAACTACATAAAAATACTAAAACTGCACGCCAGCAAAGCAAAGAACACAAAGGAAAAGTTTCATAATTTAACTACATTAAAAACAAAACCACAGTACAACAAATGCAACCATAAACAAAGGTAAAGACAAACTGGAAAAAGATATTTACAATGCATGACAAGGGGATTATGTCCCTAATATATAAAGAGCTCCTACAAATTAATAAGAATGTGAACATGACAATAGAAAAATACAAATGGCAACAGAGTACATAAAAGAATGTTAAAGCCCATGAATGATCAAAGAACTACAAATTAAAACAGCAATGGATATTCTTTCCTATGAAATGAATGAGTAGTGAAAATACTTAATGCTGATGGGAAAATAGGGAAACATACATTCTTATAAACCTTTGATAGTGATAAAAATTATTCTAATGTATGGCAATTTAGCAAAATATCCCACTTAGATATATGCACATCCCTTAGTTCAGGAACTCCATCTCTCAAAATTTATCTGAAGGGAATAGTTGGATAAACGCATAACAGTGTGTGCATGAAGGTATTCATCACAGCATTGTTTACAACAGAAACTAAATCGATCTAAATGTCTGCCAAAAGTGGTTGGTTCAATAACTAATGGTACCACACCTCAGGTTACCTACAGGCATTAAAAATGATTATGTAAATCTGTATTTATTAACATGGAGAAATATACTGTGTTGTTAAATGGGAAAAAGTAAAAGGCAGGCTGGGAAACCATAAATACTTATGTTCCCACTTTTTCAAAAAATAAAAAATCTATATTTGTACATATAGAAAAGGTATAAATAATAAAAAAAATTTAAAGGATGTAAACAAAAAATGATAATGGTCATTAATTTTTGATTGTTAGTGAGTTACTAATTTAAAAAAGAAAAAAGTAATGAATCTGTTTTTTTATGGGGAGGACACATCAAAATAGGTTGCTGCCCATAATCACAGATGCTCATGCAATATTGTTTTTGAAGGTGGCATTCCCACATCTGCTTCTTAAGGTCACTCCAAGGACATGGTCTCAGCCAGGCTACACAAGGATGAAGACATCGTTGCACTGAAAAAGAATGGTAATTCTTGGGAAAGCATGAATTTAGGTGTAGGATTTCCTGATAAACGTTTCTTTGGATTTTAAGACAACACCACTGTCAGAGAATGAGAATATAGCAAGTCACCAAAAATAAGGCCTGGGCTGAGGAGTATGAACCAGTCAGGAGAAATCTTTTCCCTTGGGAGCATGTTCTGTGCACTTCAGAAGGCATTCAACACATCCAGAGGTGTTTAGGAAGTGCAGTTTAGTAAGTGCTTCGTGAGAGCTGAGGGCAGAGTTTACTCTGTCCTAACCTGGTCAATAGGGGTTGGGGAAAGCTTCCTGGAGCGTGTATCCAAAGGCAGACTGGAGAGAGGAGCAGTAGTTAGCTGGGGATGCGGGAGGGGCCAGTGGAAGGAAATGTTCAGGCAGAGGGACCATATTGTGCAGAAGCCCCGAGGTGAGAGCCCCTTGGTGGGCTGCAGTTTAGAGGGAAGAGGAAGCACAGGGAGCAGGCTGCCTGGTGAGCAGGCCTCCTTGGTTTTCAATCCTGGCTGCAGCCTGCAGTCTGGCTCAGTGCGATGAAGGTACAGCCAGGCCCCACCCACAGTCTGACTGAATTGGCATGATCTTTGAACCTGCAGGATACCCTCCCTGCCATCTACCTGCCAGATTCTCCCGAACTGCAGCTCTCCCTTTCTCTACCAGGCTCCTGGCTGATTGCAGCTTGCAGCTAGGGTCAGAAACGGGGAGAGAGGGAAAGGCCTGGTAAACCAGGCTAAGAAGTTTGAATTTACCTTCAGTGCAAGGAAGTGCCTTGTTGAATAAATGTATATGCCACAAGCTACCGCTAATAATAACATTTAAAGAGATTTCTCCATGTTTGCCAAAGTCCTGGGATTTTTTTTATGGGAACTATCTGGGTGTATAAGTGTTTTGTGTGAAGGGTGGGGCATAAGGAAACACAAAAATGGATATGCTATAGAATGGGTTATAAATCTATACTTCAGTACATTCAGAAGATACCTTTCTGAATAGATGCATGTAAATTGAGAACTTGTAAAGTAAATCATGAAGCCAGCAGGGGAAGTTGCTATTAAAAGAATCAGTGAAAGAAAATCTACTGAAATGTTAACAATAACTCCTAATTTATTTGTTTTGCGCTACTTGGATTTTCATATACAGTACTGAGCCTTTAGAAGATGGTGTGCACAGGGAACACTTGCATATTTGTATAAAGAACAAAGCACAATTTACTTCATCAGAGGAGGACAAGTTGGGGCTTTGGGAAAAACATGGACTTATTTTCAGACATAAGTTTGAAACTTAAGGATATGATTTTGAGAAAATGATTGAACCTTTCAGGGACTTTGTTTCCTCATTGATAAAATGGAAATAACACAGCCATATTGTAAGGTTGTAGTAAAAGTTTACAGGTAAGTAAAGCCAGTAAGGCATAATCCCTGACACAGAGTTGGTGCTCAGTAAATGGTAACTATTATTAACCTGCTTTCAAAAAGAGTTTTAGGGAATTTGAGTTCTCTAGCCTTTCCTAGATTCTATTTCCAAAGCAGATTTTATGAGTGAAAATGGCTGGTTGTTGCTCGATGTTTCTCATTTATTACTAATGTCCTGGTGTCTAATCAGAGCCAGAAAGAAGAATTCAGTGTTACCCATGCAAAATGAAAATGATTATTTTTTGGTAGGTAAACTCTGAAACTCAGTAAACCTGTTACATAACTCCAAGCAGTTAATTGGGAGTAAGTTTTATAGCTCGTGTGTGTGTGTGTGTGTGTGTGTGTGTGTGTGTGTGTGTGTGTGAGTCCCCTGGGAAGCGAAGGAATTCCCACGCTGTGGGTCGGGTGAAGCTTGGGGGCATCTCTGAAGGCTTTTCTATGGTTTTCTGACTAGCAACATCTGTTCTGAAACTTTTCCAAGCAAAGACAATTTCTGCTGTGCTCTATGTCATGGAACACTGGGGACTGAGCAAAGCATTTTTCATGTATGAGAACTGACCCCCAGCTGCCCAGCCAGGGAGGACAATTCTGGCTGGCTTTGCTGCAGGGACTCCTGCAACCCACCCCCATGTCGTGGGGGTGTTGTAGGCACCTCCAGTTTTCATAATAGATGCCTGGCTGTGCCATTTCCATCCTTAATCCCCCCAATGGAGAATAAACTCTGGGGCCCCTTGGGGTAATTTCACACTTTCTGCAATCCAGCTTAATACCCACCAACAGTTTGTACCTATTGTCCCTGTGTTTTAGGTAGTTAATGGAGCACGCTCTTTCACTCTCAAGTGTGTTCTGCTTTAGACACCTACTCTGAAGTCACCCCAACTATCAGGCCCATGTGACCTGGTCCCTGCCAGCCTTCCCCAGTTTATCTCCCACTTCTGCTTTGTTCACTTGGTGCCAGCCATTCTGGCCTTCTCGTCCTTCTTTCAAGACACCAGGCTTGTTACTGCCTTAAGGCATTTGTCCCTGCGGGTTGGCTCAGCCCCCCAGATCTGGGTGTGGCTTGCTACTTCTTGTCCTTCAGATCTCAACTCAAGACCATCACCCCAAGTGCCACCTCCTTTATTGGTCCCCCTGATCGACAGTGGCTTGTACTCCTATCTATATGCTAGTACTTCACCTAGTTTTATTTCCTTTGCTTTATATCATGATCTGAAGTTATTCTCTTCATTTATTTGCTTATCATCTTTCTCCTCCCTGTAGAATATAAGTTCCATGAGGATAGGACTATCATCTGCCATATTTGACATCATATCCCCAACTCTTAGTACAGATCCTGTCGTATAATACAGTAGTTAGTAAATATTTGCCGAATCAGTGAATTAAGGCACATATTGAGCTTTTGTCAAAAAGTGAGGGGGAGAGAAATGGTTAAAATGAGGGATGGTTTATAGATGCAGTACATTCACTTTTAAAGACAGCTTTATTGAGATTTAACTCACATACCATACAATTCATCCATTTAAAGGGTTTGGTGGATTTTAGTATATTCACGGACTTGTGCATCCATTACTACAATTAACTTTAGAACATTTCATTACCCCAAAAAGTAACCCTACACCCCTTAGCCATGACTCTTAATCACCCATATTCAAGACACAAGAAACACTAATCTATGTTCTATCTTTATATAATTGCTTACTGTGGACATGTCACGTAAATGGAATCATGCAAAATGTGGTCCTTTGTGAAGGGCTCCTTTCACTTAGCACAGTGTTTTCAAGGTTCATTCAAGTTGTATCATGTCATTCACTTTTTCAGATTTCCAAATTCTATTCCTGGATCAAGTTAGATCATGAAAAGACTGCATGCTGGGATGGCAGTGGCTTATCTTAGACGTTCTTAACCATGGCCACACATCAGAATCACCCCCTCCCCTGCAAGGCACTTTTAGAAAACCAAGAGTATCTGGCTCATCTGTATAGATGGAGTCTATGCAGAGCAGCCTGAATTGAGAACCATTGGTTTAGCTCATTGCCTTCATTGTTATGCATTTGATTTTTATTTAATATTGCAAGTAAAGGTCATGTGAAACTTGCTGCAAGATATTGTTACCCTTAATAGGATGTTGGGGAATCAGATCTCGGACCTTTGTCATTTTACAAGTACAGGTGTTGCCTACAGAATAATGAGAAACAGCTGGGATTTCTGACTTGCGTGGTCCTACCTCAAGCTTTTTCCTTTGTGAAGTTAGCCAAGTGGTTTAATGTTTGAAAAGCATGTCAAAAACTTCAAAATGTGTAAAAGTATAACTTGTTCCTATTGTTGTTAAAAGGTTGAATCTTGAAATCTTGGATTTAGAATAGGATGGAGTAGAAGAAAGGGTATGCTGAAAATCAGAGGACTGGTTCTTCCAGTGGCCCATGAACTGAGCAACACCCTCGCTTTTGACTGCTGTTCCCTCTGTGAAATGTTACAGTTGGGCTAGGTGTTAACCTAAGATACTTCAAATGAAAAGATTATGCTAACTGATAATTCTATAGCCCATTAGAGAGCTTCCTTCTCTAATACCTCAACCGACTTCCAGTGGTTTGGGCTGACTCTACCTTGCCATTACTTTTAACCTGCTGATAACTATTTCAATTAGTTATTACTCAGATCCAGCCATCTTTTGTGAAATCTACCTTCCAATGCTGTTGGAACACACATTGCAATGCACTGTGGGAGTACTTCCAATAAAGGTACTTTATTATTATTATGAAAAACTTCTAAACATAAAAAAAGCAAAAAGGATCATATAATGAACAACCATAAACCCTTCCTACATAAAAATTTGCCACGCTTACTTTTTTCTGAACTATTTCAAAGAAAGTTATTGATAGTATTTCACTCTAAATATTCCAGAATGCATGCATAATAATGACACTTTCTTACATAACCGTAAGAGCATTATCACACCTAATGAAATTAAAAATTCTCTAATTAATCATTGAACATCCAGCCCATATTCAGATTTTTACTATTTTTTCAAAGTATCTTTTACAACTACTTTGTTCAAACCAGAATGTTTTGCAATGCATGTATTTGTAATTTGTTCAAACCAGAATGTATTGCAATGCATGCATTGTAATTTGTCCCTTAATCAAGAGCACCCTCCCCCCTCCCCCCACCACCCCAGGTTGTTTATTCTCCATGAAACTGACAAGTTGAGGGGACATGCCTAGTTTTTCTGTAGGACAGTCTACTTGCCAGATTTGTCTGTTTCCTTGTGGTGTCATTTAACTTTTTCCCCTAGCTTCTGTATTTCCTGTGTGCTGGGCGTTAGATCTCAAGCTTGATTCAGGTTAAACAATTTTGACAGAAATGCTCTGTGACCCTGAATGTTTTATTTGGACCTCATCAGGAGGCAGGGTAACGCCAGAGAGGCCGAGGACCGCCTTGCTCACGACAATTTTCATGCATTGGTATTGGTTACAACAGTCAGCACTGGGGAATTAACAAAGTAGAAAAAAACAAAATATTTTATTTGACTGGTTACTAGCAATCAAATTGTATTAGTTTATGTGAACTGTTTACTATCCTTTTCTGAGTAGAGAACAGCGCTATTTTAATTATGCATTTCATGAAATCATGTGCCAGAATCATTTTGTGATAAGTTCTGTTTACTTAGACTGGAAGTCCCAGCACATGCATGCTTGCTCTTCATAGATCATTGCTGGGTGACACTGTGTTCTCCTCAATTTGTATAATTATATGCCCCTGCCCCTCCAACCCAGAGGAACACTGTAAAACATTTTCACTCATAGGAATACACATAGACACACCCACATGCACACGCACACACGTGCACACTCCCATGTATGTCCTTACATTATAAATACCAGTGGTAACAATAAAGTCTAATGAAACATTAGAGATGATGTATTCACTACAAACAAGATTTAATTATTAATAATATCTAAAATTTCTCTCATGCCCTCTCTCCTTTGCCACAAAGAAAGAGGAATAATGTAAGGGTCTATTTATTTAGGTTTTACTAAGAAATTAGTCTATGTGAAAGGGAAAATGAATGCAGGTGGGAAATCTTTGCATCCTTTTGTCCCACTCTTATTATTCATATAGTTACAGGAAGCCTCCATCTATTTCCTAATTGTTTCTTGCACTTAGGAATATTCCTCCCCCCTACCACATCTACAGCTCCTTATAATACGTATAAGAAAAATCCAGACATTTCCCCTGAGCCACCATCTTGATTTCCTTCTATAGTGATGTTAACATGAGGCATTTCTCTGCTGTTTAATTCTTCTGTTACTTTTTTATTGTGCTGAGTTATTTTCCTTGATCATCGGAAAGTTGTAGTGTTATACATTTTTACATTAAGCGATCTTGGTGCTTATGTGATTTACATAGATTTTGGCAGTCCCATCTCTTTCCTTCCGTTTTTCTTTCCTTCTTTCTTCCCCCTGCTGCTTCATATTCTCCATCCCTTCTCATTTTTTGTACCTTTAATTTGCTTGCAATTGAAAAGCAGAATATATTTTATTGTTTGCTCTGTATTTTTAGTTGTAATTTCTTTAATCTGGGGTAAATATGAAGGTTTGGGAGACAGCTCTTTCTTCTGCTTCTAGACCTCCTGTGGGATCTGTATGCTATCAGGAAAAGGGATGCTAAAAATCAGCTCCGTGCTGTAAGAGTTTGTGAAACTGCGGCAGCCCTGCTACCCTCATTCCATCTGCCCTTTCAGTTCTCTAGACAGATTGTATGACTTTTCAGATTTTGGTGTTTTGATAGACCTTTCTAATTTTTTGTTACTTCATCTTTGAAAAATGCTTACAAGATGAATAAATTTGCAGTCAGCCCTGAATGCAGAACTTGTCATTTGTGAAACTGTTATTAACTGATCCTTGGGTAATCGGTACAGAAGGCAGTCAAAAGAAATACAAGAAATATTCAGTTCTAGCTACTAAATCATTGAGTTTGGGATTTTATCATGTTCCTAAGTCCAAGATTTCCTGAGAAAATGAGCCAAATGGCAAAATATACAAGCATCCAGAATTTTCTAGTACAGTTTTTAGGAAGGTAGAATTAATTTTTCCACAGTTCCCTATCCCCCTTCCCTCCGCCTCACCTGGGATGGGTGATGGTTAGCTAGACTCTGTAAATTTTACCGCTAATAAAAACTAACAAGAACATCTGTCTTGAAATAGTTGTCTTGTGATATCACTTTTTAAATATAATAAATGAAACATATGATGCATCGCTTATGCATACTCTTTGCATAGAGGTGAATAAGAGATTTACCATTTGGTATAAGATATTTACATCTGTTCATCAAAAAACGTCTCCCTTTGTAGTCTTCTAAAACCATGCCTATAATATACATTATTATGGTAATTTAAAAATGGAACATAGAGTAGGAAAAGAACATGATAAATGCATATCATCTTACTCTTTATAGCTCTAGTAAATTTCATACCTTAGGCTAGACTGAATACATTTTGAGTTTCTCATGCAACAATCATTTTGGAAATGCGTCAGTCAACAGGCTTCCTTTAGTCATTATTATTTAGCCTAAAGATCTGAGGAATCTGTTTTTATTCCATTGTCAATTTATTTCTAAGAAATGTCCCTGCCTTTACCTACTTGAATGACCATTTTCTTTCCTCACATTTATAATGATTTGGTAAAGCTAGACCCCTTTCCACCCTCATTTCATCAACTATTTCCAAGGTTTGCACGTTTTTTTTTTCCACAGGGTGCATTCATCTACAAATTAGCATAACAGATATTTCAGAAACAGCAGCTGAGCCCCTGAAAAAAGTGTTTTTCTTCTCTCTCAAAGCAAAGGATAGGGGATATCTTTCAGGTTTCTCTTCTTTTCTAAGCATTAAATCCTTTAGTCCAAATCCTGGAAAAAATAACGGGGAAGGCATTTTGTTGAATTACACAAAGGGCATGTGGTTTCGACCCCGGCAGGAACACAGGCTGCAGCCTAGCTGTCCAGGCAACTATCCTTCTCTGCAAAGGTGAAATGATTTAGAGGCCTAGAGAAACTTAATTTTTCTTGATCACCATGTGCAACCCGGAATTTTAATGGCAGGCATAATTAATTCTTCTGATGTTAATCATCAGGGCTGGGCTCCACAATTATCAGTCTGGTGCAGCTGGGGCATGGTGCAGACATGAAAAATTAGGAAAATGAATCAGTAATAGGGTGGCAGATTTAATCTGCATCATGAAAACAAAGTTAAAAAGAGGAAGATCGAGAGAATTTCAGCTGAAGCTTTTGTGCCAATGCTCAGTGACAGAACTGAAAAATGTTGCCGATGTCCAAAGTGATTGGTAATTACCAAGCCATTGAATTTTTTATTGTCAATTTATCATTGCGCCAGAGGTTAAATTTAACATCTTCTTCTAAAGCCATCACTCTAAGAAGGCTCACTGCGCATCACGTGGCCCAGAGTCAGAGAAAGGTTAATCAGGTATTTCTTTAGTTCGCATGTATCTCCAAATGCTTCTTCTTCCTGGGCCATGCGGACCATCGCTGACTGCCTGCCATAGGAGATTTTCCACCATTCCTTTCCTATGACTTTCAGATATGTATCAGATTGTGTTACCCACACACTTCTCTCTCTATTGGCATTTACTAAGAGCTCTGGTGCAAGAAAAGAATTCTTTGTCAAGTAAGAAAAATCCCATCATTTCCAGCCCTAGAGATACCTCATTAAGGTGCAGCTGAGACAGGGGCGCTCGAGTTTCTCTCTCTCCTTTCCATGCTGTGTTGTCAGTGACATTGAAAGAAATGATATGACCTCTTCAAGCAACATTCAAATCCCACAATTTGAAGCAACAATTTTATCTGATTCAGATTCTCTCTTCTTCTCTTTTTTGCACAAGATGTCCCTTTATTAATAGTTAGAAAAAAGCTTAGAATGAAAGGAAGGAGACATTTATCTATGCAAATACTGAACATTTCAGAACACAGCTTCTTTTAAAGACCCCTCTGAAATATTTGAACAGCTCCAGAGCAGATACTGAAATTCCACTGGAAAAGCCGCTTCATACTGATTTCTAGTAAGTGACTTTGCTTAATTCAGTCTTTAACATTACCTGTTTCATCTTTCTGTTGTTTGCTTGATTTCGCCTCTTCCCCCATATGTATTTCGAAATATAGAGCAGTCTCTTATTAAGGGAATGGTATATATTTCCTATAAATTAAAACTGGAAATAGCCTGTAGGGAGACCTGAAAAAATCAATGTGTGCATTAATTACTGCAATTCATTACTGAAGTAAAAATGGGCTCAACCTTGCATTGGATGCAAATTTAGGGACTGAGGATGCTTGGAAAAGACAAAGCCTGTGGTCCTGATCATGTGAATCTGCAGATCAAAGACTCTGTGAATCCAAGTCTGGTGGAAGCTCCTCAGGGGATAGGCGAGCTGGGCTCCATCCGGCAGACAGCGGGCAGTGAGTTATTGCTCCTGAATACAAAAGCTGCTCACGTGACTGTCACCTACCAGCGGTGGCACAAGTCCTCCTGCCTGGGCTTCCTGAGACCTTGCTTTTCTGAGCTCTTGCTTTACTCTAATTAAATCTGAACCATAAAAGCCATACCTGTCAAATGACCTCCAGCTGCCCTCATAAACAACACTGGGAATCTTGCTTGTAGCAACTCTTTGTTTTTGGAAAGAACACAGGAAAATATCTTATTCAGTTTCCTGGAGGCTTATCCTTCCCGCTCTATCTTTTCCCCCCCAATTCTCCCCACAATGAGCTTCCTCTCTCCTTTTGGAACTTAAGTAGGAAAATACACAGCAAATAAAAAATACAGTATAATTTATTGGAAAGATTCCGCTGTCTTCTCCTGAATTAGTAACCTGTCCTTTTAGGAGAAGAGAGGGAAAGTGGAATGAAGGAATGTAATTTTTCTAACAGCATTTGGCTGCCTTTCTTTGATCATGTTTTATGGCTAGAGGATAAATTACCATGTGAAGGTTTCTGTTTAAAACCTGAACATGTTTAGTGTGACTTGAATCCTGCCACGTTTTGCATAAGCTGCCTTTTGCCTAAGCAAGTTCAATGCAAAAATCAGCAGCTCAGAGCATAATAACACATATAAGCCAGTTCTTTTCTGCTATTGGAATCCCCCAGTATTTTAACTGGATTCTTTCCAAAACTGCAACTAATTAAGAATCAATTCAGGACCATTAGCAAGTGGGACAAGCTAGCCAGTACTGCATATTTCAGAAGAGTTAGTTTTAATGAGAAGCGTTACTGAACAGGGGAAAAGAAACAGATTAAAGATAGGGTAGGGACCTTCTTCAGCTTAACTGAAGGACTAATGGTACATGGAAAGATGCTGAACTTGTAGTCCTCCATAATTGATCTACTTACTGTTCTTAAAGAAACTTTAAAAACATGAACGTCAGTATTTAGAGGTACATTAGAGGTCCAGTAACGATTTATAAATGTTACAAATTGTTGGCTTCTGTAGTGAGTGCCCCTTTTATCGGACAAACATATGCTGCCTGCTTTCAGACCCGTTAACCTCGGCGCTGCCAAGGCAGCTTCTCTTCCCCGGATTTTGTGCCGGCATCTGCTTATCCAGACTGCAGGGTCTGCAGATGGGCTTTTTAATTTGTTAAAGGGTTAGCAGTGCCATATTTTGACAGCTGTTCTTGAGTTCCTTTACCAACAAAGAAAAACTTTGCTAGAACCTGATGTTTAGGGAGAGAAATTTGATGCTCATATCATTAGTTGCTTCTACTCTTTCTTGGATCTTAGTATCCAATCCTTCTTTGTGATTAAGAGTTGTGTGCTGTCTGATGTTTTACTCCAGAGGATGAAGGTGGAAAGTTAGTACACAGTTAACCTGCTCTGAACATTATAGTATGAGTATATCTGTGCTTTCAATGGGGGCAGCCACATATTTAATCATCAGAAAGGATAGGTAATAAATCAAATGTCTCAGCCTGGATGCATTATCGGATATGCTTGATTTCAGACTTAACCTTCCTCATGGACTTCTGTCATGAGAAATTGCCTGGACTAAGTTTCTTCATTTGAAGTAATCATAACCCAACTGGGGAGCTTTTAAGATAATAGAAATAAGAAAGAGATCGTTGGCTTCTAGCAGTGGACGAGGACAATAAAAATATATTACTCTACAGAAAAATAATTGTACTATGTTTAGATTTGGTTATATGTTTGAGATAGTGTAAACACTGAAAAGACAACTGCAAGAATATTGAACACTTGTGCGTTTACAGAATTCTTTAGAATGTGTAGGGCTAAGGAAAGTCATGTATGCTTATTGGATAGTTTTTCTCTAGTCACAGTTGTTACCAAAACTCTTAAGAGAGTGTTACTTGGAATCTGTGTACCATTATTTATATTTGATATTGAAATACGGGAAACAATTGTCTCCTTTTGCACTACCATACACGCAGACACCTGGTAGTCACCCTCGATTCCTCCCTGATGTTCCCCTCCCACATGTAATCAATCACCAAGACCTATCGATTTTTCCCTTCTTCATTTCTCAGTTGGGGCACCCTGGCTCCATCCCCTTTGCCTCTGTCTTGTTTGGACCTCTATTGTGTATTAACTAGGACGAGGATGAGGACTAGATCTTTCACCTCTGTATCTCCAGCCCTAGCACAGCATCACAGTAGGATTGCAGGAAAAAGAAATTGTTGAATGAGTTACCTCCTACTCTATATTCAGCCATGTTCTAGGCTCTGGGGATATAGTTGGGAATGGGACCCAAAAATCTGTGTTTATGGATTCATTCACTCAGGTGAATGAACATGAAAAGGAACGGTTGCTCTCAAAGCTCACTGGCCTGGGTGCTATGTGAAATGTTTAGGTCTTGTTCAAGGGCATGGTATACACAAAAGGTACACACACACAAAAGGTACACACAAAAGAAACCCAAGATGATGATGAGGCCTCTTCCAATCCCCAAATCAAACATCAGAAAATGTTTTTAAAGAGGTTGAAGAATGAAGCCATTTTGAGCCCAGGGTGTGTGGTAGATTGCTGAGCTCATGGCCTCCAGTCTGTTCACAGCTTCCTTGTACTCATGTCCCTGGGCAGTCCCCCCGTACACTGCCCCTGGGCTTGACCGTGTGACTTGCTTTAGCAAGTGGCATAATAGAAAATGTGAGACAGCCAAAGATGTGAAAGTGCTTGCCCACGGGGACCTGTCCTCTCTTGTTGCACTTGGGGCTGCTACCAGTGCCTGAAGATGCTTGGCTAGCCTCCTGGATGAAGAGAGACTTATGACTGGGTTGCCCTCTGTGGGGAAAATGGAAGTTCCTCTGGTCAGGATCCTTACCTGAACCTAAAGTACTTGATGATGTGACTGGTCTGCTGCTAGGCTACTGCTTCCTGTAGGCAATAAGCTATTATTGACTGAGTCACTATGTAAAGAGCTCTGCCCAGTGCTCTGGACAGAGGCAGAGATGAAGGAGGATTACAGACCTGCAGACTGTTGGATGCAGACGTAATTCTAGTGCTTGACCTATTGCTGGGAGAACAAGCTGGGTAATAAACCCTTTCACCCCAAGAACATTTCATTGTCATTCCTTGGTCTCACTGAATCCATAGTGAACTTGCCCGGGGCTGAAACCCATTGGCAAGACACATACAGAGAAGAACTATGATAAAAATGATGTGCTGGGGGTATCAGGTACTCTGGGCGCATCGCCGTGCTTTACCCCGTCTCTGAGGACAGGAAGCGTCGTGCCCTCTCCTCCTCATTCAGTTGCACTAAGTAGACTGACACCACTTAACCTCACACTGGACTAGAATTATTTACAGATTGGCAAGACACCCTTATTGCTCCAGACAACTGCAGATCATGTTTTGGACACACGAGTGAGGCCACCCTAGACCATCTGGCTTCCAGCTGACCAGCCAGCAGATCACAGATGCATGAGCAAGCATAGCCCAAACACCCAATCCTGACTCAGATCAGCAGCAGCCCCCTACTGACCAAAGACTCATGAGCAACAGTAAGGGGCTATTGTTTGAGGCCACCAAGTTTTAGGTTATGTATAGTAGGGAAAATGGAAGTTCCCATGGCCAGGATGCTTACCTGACCCCAATCTACTTGCCCACTGCACTCCCACAATGATGTAATTGGCCTAGTGTGTAGGTGCATGCTTACACATGTGTTGGCAATGACCCAGTATTGTCTGTGTGGCTATATAAAGACCTCTGCCCAGTGCTCTGTGCAGTGCTAGAGGCAGAGGTGAATTGCAGATTGTGGACTTACTGGATGTGGACATGATTCTAGTGCTTGACCTACTACCATGAGAATAAAACTTCATACAAGACCTTTCACAATATTCCATTGTCGTTATTGGTCTCACTGAATCCAGAGTGTACTTGCCCACAGTTGAAACCCACTGGTGTGACATGTGTGCAGCAAAAGCTGATCAGTACAGGGTGGCAACCATCTCCTTCATTTCATCTAGATAGAACAGTATTTGGGAGACTAGAGATTCTGTTGGAAGTCACAGAACTAGAAAAATCTGGGGCATGGGGTAGGGTGGGGAAAAAATGCTAAAAAACAATTGATTTTCAACCTAGGGATGTTTACCTTTTTTGTTCATTAGGTGTAGCTATTCACTCACAGAGGGAAGTAGGAAATAGGATGATGGATTTGTGTGCTGCTGGGGTCAGAGGTACGCTGGGACTGGGACTCACGAGCCCAACTGGGAAGAGAACTAAGGAGCGTGGTGCCAGGGTGGGGAGGACCTCAGTCAGAACACCTTTCAACCTGAGCCTCTAAAACTTTGGTGATTAGAACTTTTTTCTGAAGATCATGGTCCATGATGGTTTTCAGGGTCTTGCAAAGAGTAGTTAAGGATTTACTCTGACTTATGTTCTGAGGTTGTAATACAGAAGCTCCTGCTATTTTTAGTTTCTGCGTTTTGGAGTCAAGACACTGAAGTTCTATTTCACTCATTTGTTTAAAAAATATTTACTTATTTCCTATAGTTGCCAAGTACTGTGATTTGTGCTGGAGACACAAACTTTCTTTTCTCAAAATCCTTTCAGTCCAGAAGGGTTGACGGACAAGTGAATAGTAGAGATATTTATAGCAGGGGTAAATGATAAAGGTACAAACAGCCTGCTTCGGGGCACTGAGGAGGAGACCCTCACTGGGACTACCCATGAGGGTGGGGGGAAAACTGATTTTCCAAGACTAGGACTCTGAGGCTTCTCATATTGTAGCAATTTGGCTTAGCTGACTATAGTATTCAATATAGGATAATGAACTGGAAAAGCATTAAGGTACAGGCCCCTCTCTTCCTTCAACCTTAGCTCTCACACTTGTTTTCTATTTAGTTCAAATGTGTTCTTGTTGGAGGAAGCCCAGGTGTTCCAGATCAAGGTGGTCAGAGGAGGTTACATCCTCACCTGCCCCACAGTCAGAGGATGAGGACTTGACAGCCTGGTTATCTGGCCACACACCAGCCCTGTGATTGTTTTTATTTTTCTTCTTGTATATTTGGTTTCATGTATGAATTTCAAGAAGATGTACCATGTGTCTTGCTGTTGGGATATGGGGTTTATAATAGCCACAGATACTACCTTGTAAAAAGATGCACATTTAAGGAAGAGGTTTAAAAGACCCCCTTTATTAAAGATGTTTGTCATTTTGGAGGAGCTTTCTAGCTTTGGAACCCTCTTCCTAAGTGTGGGAATTTGTCAACTTACGATACTTGTCACAGCCCCTTCCATTTAGAGAAGCTGAAAAATACTAGGTAACTTTGAATTTTGTCAGCTGGGGGCCAACCGGTGGTGGGCCAATCAAACGAGTCCATTGAGGATGCTGCCTGTGGGACTACTGGTGTAAAGAACCAGTGGCCTGGAGAACTCCCTGCCCAGCTGGGGACACTCTCTATGCCTTGGATCAGCAGTGTGAGAGGCCCTGCTTCGTGGCTGCCTGGCCACTCTCTGCTCCTGTTTTTCAAATGTGGAGCGCTAGCCTTCCAGGCAATTCTAGGAGCTGCACAGTATCCTTTAATGAGTTTCCCCCCTTAAACAAGGCAGTTACTTGCAACCGAGGGTGCTGACTGATACACTCCATTATTGTAGTTTTAAAAGAGAGATTGGGGTGGAGACAAAGCAGCCTGGCTAATTGTATTGGTTGAAGTTCAGTTGTTGAGAACAGAATCCACTCTAGCCAGTTTGGTAGGAAAGTGCAGGGAAAATGGAAGTTCCCATAGCCAGGACTGTCACCTGACCCTAATCTACTTGCTCACTGTGCACGTGCAATGATGCAGTAATTGGCTTACTGGTAGGTGCCTACCTACACACATGCTGGCAATGAGCCATTATTGTCTGTTGCTATACAAAGAGCTCCTCCCCAGTGCTCTATGCCCTGGTGGAGGTGGAGATGGATTGTGGATTTGCTGGATGTGGGTGTGGATGTGGTTCTAGCACTTGACCTTCCACCGAGAGAATAAAGCTTGGTATAAACCATTTTACCCTCAATGCTCCATTGTCGTTATTCAGCCTCACCAAATCCAGGGTGAACTTGCCTGGAGTTGAAATCCTCTGGCTCTAAAGAAGGAAATTAAGACAAGGAATTAATTGACTTGTAGAATCATTGGGAAGGTTGAGAAAATCGATCTAGGTTGAGCCTTATGAAAAACTCTCCTATTTTGTATTGCTTATTGTTTACTGGTCTATCTCCTCTGTTAGAATGCAAGCTCCGTGAAGGCAGCAATTGTTTTATTCCCTTATTCACTCCAGGCACTAAAGCAGTATATTGTAGGTACTCAGTAATACTTTATTAATTAGTAGTAGTAATAAAAGGTACACAGGGAGAACTTTTGAAAGAGAAACCAGAAAAAGTGTCTCCCCAGAGAGACCATAAGTATGGGTGACTTCTAAGTTGGGAGATATTTAGTCAGATGCTAGAGAATGGTGTAGGAATATAGCCACACTGGACCTTTCTGTCCACTAAAGAGAGCTATTTTTTTCCCAAGAGCATGAATCAATATTTGATGTGTATAAGTTAGGCTATTTCTCATGTGGAGGATGACATGAGTAATGTATACTTTTGGTTTATAATTGCTTGGAAGTTTTGATTAGGAATCTTATAGATAGAGTAAACTCTGGAATTATAGAGCTTGAGATAGGGCTGGGTTAACTTAAAATTTTGGAATAATTTGGACCAGGTAAGCCTCAGTAATAATTAAAAAGATTGCAATCAAGGTGAATTTCTTGTAGATTTTAGGGAAGAGTTTGATAGATCGTGCAGGTAGAGAAAACAGAGGTGAAAGGGCATGACAATCTGGGTTGCACAGATAATCCTAATTTAAGGCAATTTAAAAGTTTTGACTTCCACATTACTACTTTAATTTTGATTTTGTGGGTATAGAGCATAAACTTAGTTGATATGCTCTATTATCTATTGTAATTATGATTATCTAAGTTTTTGTAATATTGCATTCAATTTTTGTTTTGTTAGTGTCATAGCAAAGCGATTAAGTCGAGCAGGAGCAGGACTTTCACACGTTGTGTGCACTCTATGAACATCACTGCCATTTTGGAAAGCTTGATCAAATGAGAGCAGAAATTTTAGATACACCCTAAGGCATCAGCAGCAAACCAGATATGTTCTTTACTTGCTTGCTTCTTGCCTTTCTGCCTCCTTGCCTTCTCTCTCCCTTTCTTTTATTTTTAATTCTATTCTTTTCCTATATGTGTGGGGAAGTTAGCATTCCTATGACCAGGATCCTCACTGAACTTAAACCACCTGCTGATGTAACTGGCCTGTTGGTAGGCTACCACTTCCACACCTTTAGGCAATAAGCTATTACTGTGCTATATAGAGAGCTCGGCCCAGTGCTCTGGGCAGAGGCAGAGATGCTAGTGCTCGACCTACCACCGGGAGAACAAGCCAGGTAATAAACCCTTTCACCCCAAAGAACGTTTGCTGTCGTTTTCTTTGGTCACATTGAATCCATAGTGAACTTGTCCAGGGCTGAAACCCACTGGCAAGACAACATGTAAGAAAAAAAAAGCCATGTGTAAGAGTAGACCTAGAAATCCCCAGATCCAATTAAATTCATTCAAGAAAAATTCCACTGAAAGAGCATTTAAAAATCTACTTTAATTCAGCAGGAGCTAGGGGACTTGGAACAGGTCTGACACTTCTGGTTTTCTTTTCTTTTCTTTTTTTTTTTTTTTCATTAGTGTATTTCTTTCATTGATGTTACATAGTAGGGGTCAGCAAACTATAGCCTGGGGCCAAATCCCACCACCACTTGCTTTTGTAGATAAAAATTTTTTTTTTTTTACAATTTATTTTATTTTAGTATCATTAACCTACAATTACATGAGCAATATTGTGATGATTAAACTACCCC
>JAQQAC010000477.1:11177230-11293497 GCA_029783875.1 Phataginus tricuspis
TTCATGTCCTGTGCCCATTTCTTAATTGGGTTATTTGCTTTTTGTTTGTTAAGGTGCGTGAGTTCTTTGTATATTTTGGATGTCAACCCCTTATCAGATACATCATTTATGAATATATTTTCCCATATTGTAGGATGTCTTTTTGTTCTACTAATGGTGTCCTTTGCTGTACAGAAGCTTTTCAACTTGATATAGTCCCATTTGTTCATTTTTGCTTTTGTTTCCCTTGCCCGGTGGTTTTCTTTTTTGAGGTATAGTTGACATACAATATTATATTAGTTTCAGGTATACAACATAGTGCTTCAACATTTATATATTATGAAATGATCACCATGGAAAGTGTAGTTACAGTCTGTTAGCATACAAAGTTATTACAATATTATTCACTATATTCCCTATACTTTACATCCCCATGGCTTATTTATTTTGTAACTGGAAATTTGTACCTCTTAAGCCTCTTATGTATTTTGCTCATCCTCCCAATCCTCTTCCTTTTGGCAACCACCAGTTTGTTCTCTGTATTTATGAGTCTATTTATGTTTTTCATTTCGTTTGTTTGTTTTGTTTTTAAGATTCCACATATGAATGAAATCATATGATATTTGTCTTTTTCTGTCTAGCCTATTTCACTTAGCATAATACCCTCTATGTCCATACATGTCATAAATGGCAAGATTTCATTCTTTTTATGGCTGAGTTATATTCCATTGTGTATATGTACCACCTCTTCTTTATCCATTCATCTACTGATGGACACTTGGTTGCTTCCATATCTTGGCTATTGTAAATAGTGCTGCAGTGGACATTGGGCTCATCTATCATTTTGAATTAGTGTTTTTATATATTTTTAGGTAAATACCCAGAAGTAGAATTGCTGGATTTTATGGTATTTTTAATTTTTTGAGGAAACTTCACTGTTTTCCACAGTGGCTGCACCATTTTACATTTCCACCAACAGTGCATGAAGGTTCCCTTTCTCCACATCTCTACCAGCACTTGTTATTTCTTGTATTTTTTTTTATGATTTATTTTGGTATCATTAATCTACAATTACATATGCAATATTATGGTTATTAAACTACCCCCTCATCAGGTCCCCCTCACCAACCCCATTACAGTCACTGTCTCAGTGTAGTGAGATGCTATAGAATCACTACTTGTCTTTTCTGAGTTGTATACCCCTCCCTATGCTCCCCAACATTACATCTGCCAATTGTAATGCCCCTTTTCCCCTCTTATCACTCCCTTCCCACCCATCTTCCCCAGTCCCTTTCCCTTTGGTAACTATTAGTCCGTTCTTGGGTTCTGTGAGTCTGCTGCTGTTTTGTTCCTTCAGTTTTTTTCTTTGTTCTTATACTCCACATATGAGTGAGATCATTTGATACTTGTCTTTTTTGGCTTGGCTTATTTCAATGAGCATAATACCCTCTAACTCCATCCATGTTGTTGCAAATGGTAGGATTTGTTTTTCTTCTTATGGCTGAATAATATTCCATTGTGTATATGTACCACCTCTTCTTTATCCATTCCTCTACTGATGGACACATAGGTTGCTTCCATTTCTTGGCTATTGTAAATAGTGCTGTGATACACATAGGGGTGCATCTGTCTTTTTCAAACTGGGCTGCTGCATTCTTAGGGTAAATTCCTAGGAGTGGGATTCCTGGGTCAAATGGTATTTCTATTTTGAGTATTTTGAGGAACCTCCATGCTTTCCACAATGGTTGAACTAATTTGCATTCCCATCAGCAGTGTAGGAGGGTTCCCTTTTCTCCACATCCTCGCCAACATTTGTTGTTGTTTGTGTTTTGGATGTTGGCCATCCTCACTAGTGTGAGGTGATATCACATTGTGGTTTTAATCTGCATTTCTCTGATGTTTAGTGATGTGGAGCATCTTTTCATGTGCCTGTTGGCCATCTGAATTTCTTCTTTGGAGAAGTATCTATTCATGTCCTCTGCCCATTTCTTAATTGGATTATTTGCTTTTTGTTTGTTAAGGTGTATGAGTTCTTTATATATTTTGGATGTCAACCCCTTATCAGATACGTCATTTATGAATATATTCTCCCATATTGTAGGATGTCTTTTTGTTCTACTGATGGTGTCCTTTGCTGTACAGAAGGTTTTCACCTTGATATAGTCCCACTTGTTCATTTTTGCTTTTGTTTCCCTTGCCTGGGGAGATATGTTCATGAAGAAGTCGCTCATTTTATGTCCAAGAGATTTTTGCCTATGTTTTTTTCTAAGAGTTTTATGGTTTCATGACTTACATTCAGGTCTTTGATCCACCTTGAGTTTACCTTTGTGTATGGGGCTAGACAGTAGTCCAGTTTCATTCTCTTACATGTAGCTGTCCAGTTTTTCCAACATCAGCTGCTGAAGAGGCTGTCATCTCCCCATTGTATAGCCAAGGCTCCTTTATGAAATATTAACTGACTGTATATGTTTGGGTTAATGTGTGGATTTTCTATTCTGTTCCACTGGTCTGTGGGTCTGTTTTTGTGCCAATACCAAATTGTCTTGATTACTGTGGCTTTGGAGTAGAGTTTGAAGATAGGGAGTGTAATTCCCCCTGTTTTATTCCTCCTTCTCAGGATTGATTTGGCTATTCGGACTCTTTTGTGATTCCATATGAATTTTAGAATTATTTGTTTGAATTCATTGAAGAAAGCTATTGGTCTTTTGATAGCGATTGCATTGAATCTGTAGATTGCTTTAGGTATTATAGCTATTTTGACAATATTTATTCTTCCTAGCCAAGAGCATGGGATGCATTTCCATTTGTTAGTGTCATCTTTAATTTCTCTTAGGAGTGTCTTGTAGTTTTCAGAGTATAGGTCTTTCACTTCCTTCGATAGGTTTATTCTCAGGTATTTTATTCTTTTTGATGCAACTGTGAATGGAATTGTTTTTCTGATTTCTCTTTCTGTTAGTTCATCGTTAGTGTATAGGAAAGCAACAGATTTCTATGTGTTAATTTTGTATCCTGCAACTTTGCTGAATTCAGATACTAGTTCTAGTAGTTTTGGTGTGGAGTCTTTAGAGTTTTTTATGTACAATATCATGTCATCTGCAAATAGAGACAATTTGACTTCTTCTTTACCAATCTGGATGCCTTATATGCCTTTGTTTTGTCTGATTGCCGTGGCTAGGACCTCCAGAACTATGTTGAATAACAGTGGAGAGAGTGGGCATCCCTGTCTTGTTCCAGATCTTAGATGAAAAGCTTGAGCTTCTCGCCATTAAGTATGATGTTATCTATGGGTTTGCCATATATGGCGTTTATGATGTTGAGGTACTTGCCATCTATACCCATTTTGTTGAGAGTTTTAATCATGAATGGATGCTGAATTTTGTCAAATGCTTTTTAAGCATCTATGGAGATGATCATGTGGTTTTTGCTGTTCTTTTTGTTGATGTGGTGGATGATGTTGATGGATTTTCGAATGTTGTACCATCCTTGCATCCCTGGGATGAATCCCACTTGATCATGGTGTATGATCCTCTTGATGTATTTTTGAATTCGGTTTGCTAATATTTTGTCAAGTGTTTTTGCATCTACGTTCATCAGGGATATTGGTCTGTAATTTTCTTTTTTGGTGAGGTCTTTGCCCAGTTTTGGTCTTAGAGTGATGCTGGCTTCATAGAATGAGTTTGGAAGTATTCCCTCTTCTTCTATTTTTTGGAAAACTTTAAGGAGAATGGGTGTTATTTCTTCTCTATATGTCTGGTAGAATTCAGAGGTGAATCCATCTGGCCGGGGGTTTTGTTCTTGGGTAGTTTTTTGATTACCGATTCAATTTCATTGCTGGTGGTTGGTCTGTTTCGTTTTTCTGTTTCTTGCTTGGTCAATCTTGGAAGGTTGTATTTTTCTAAGAAATTGTCCATTTCTTCTATGTTTTCCAGCTTGTTAGCATATAGGTTCTCATAATATTTTCTTATAATTCTTTGTATTTCTGTGGGGTCCGTCATTATTTTTCCTTTCTCATTTCTGATTCTGTTTATGTGTGTAGGTTCTCTTTTTCTCTTAATGAGTCTGGCTCGGGGGTTATCTATTTTGTTTATTTTTTCAAAGAACAAGCTCTTGGTTTCATTGATTTTTTTCTATTGTTTTATTCTTCTCAATTTTATTTATTTCTTCTCTGATCTTTATTATGTCCCTCCTACTGGTGACTTTGGGCCTCGTTTGTTCTTCTTTTTCCAATTTCAGTAATTGTGTCTTTAGATTATTCATTTGGGAATGTTCTTCCTTCTTTAAATAGGCCTGGTTTGCAATATACTTTCCTCTTAGAACTGCCTTTGCTGCATCCCACAGAAGTTGTGGCTTTGTGTTGTTGTTGTCATTAGTCTCCATATATTCTTTGATTTCTGTTTTGATTTGGTCATTAACCCATTCATGAATTAGGAGCATGTTGTTAAGTCTCCATGTATTTGTGAACCTTTTTGATTTCTGTCTAAAATTTATTTCTAGTTTTATACCTTTGTGATCTGAGAAGTTCGTTGGTAGAATTAAAAAAGTTTTGAATTTACTAAGGTACTTTTTGTGGTCTAGTATGTGGTCTATTCTGGAAAATGTTCCATGTACACTTGAGAAGAAAGTGTATCCTGCTGCTTTTGGGTGCATAGTTCTGTAGATGTCTGTTAGGTCCATCTGTTCTAGTGTGTTGTTCAGTGCCTCTGTGTCTTTACTTATTCTCTGTCTGGTTGATCTGTCCTTTGGAGTGAGTGGTGTGTTGGAGTCTCTTAAAATGAATGCATTGCTGTCTATTTCCTCCTTCAATTCTGTATTTGTTTCACATATGCTGATGTTCCTGTGTTGGGTGTATATATATTTATAATGGTTATATCTTCTTGTTGGACTGACCCCTTTATCATTATGTAATGTCCTTCTTTATCTCTTGCTACTTTCTTCGTTTTGAAGTCTATTTTGTCTGATTCAATACTGCAAGACCTGCTTTTTTCTCTTTGTTGTTTGTACGAAATATCTTTTTCCATCCTTTCACTTTTAGTCGGTGTATATCTTTGGGTTTGAGGTGAGTCTCTTGTAAGCAGCATATAGATGGGTCTTGCTTTTTTATCCATTCTGTTACTCTGTGTCTTTTGATTGGTGCATTCAGTCAGTCCATTTACATTTAGGGTGATTATCGATAGATATGTACTTATTGCCATTGCTGGCTTTAGATTCGTGGTTACCAAAGGTTCAAGGGTTGCTTCTTTACTATCTAAGAATCTAACTTAACTTTCTTGTTAAGTTATTCTGAACACCATCTGTTTCTTTATTTCTCTCCCGTCTTATTCTTCCTCCTCCATTTTTTATATATTAGGTGTTTTATTCTTTGCCTTTAGTTAGTATTTGGATGGTCTGCTTTCTTTGCTATGATTTTATTTTCTCTGGTGACATCTTTTTACCCTTAGGGGTGCTTCCCTCTAGAACAGTCTGTTTAAGATATCCTGTAATGGTGGTTTATGAGAGGCAAACTCTCTCAACTTTCATTTGTCTGGAAATTGTTTAATCCCTCCGTCATATTTAAATGATAATCGTGCTGGATACAATATTCTTGGTTCGAGGCCCTTCTGTTTCATTACGTTAAGTATATCATGACATTCTCTTCTGACCTGTAAGGTTTCTGTTGAGAAGTCTGATGATAGTCTGATGGGTTTTCCTTTGTAAGTGATCTTTTTTCTGTCTTTAGCTGCCTTTAATACTCTGTCTTTATCTTTGACCTTTGCCATTTTAATTATTATGTGTCTTGATGTTGTCTTCCTTGGGTCCCTTGTGTTGGGAGATCTGTGGGCTTCCGTGGACTGCGAGAGTATTTCCTTCCCCTGTGTGGGAAAGTTTTCAGCAATTATTTCTTCAAAGACACTTTCTATCCCTTTTTCTTTCTCTTCCTTTGGTACTCGTATAATGCGAATATTGTTCTGTTTGGATTGGTCACACAGTTCTCTTAATATTTTCATTCCTTGAGATCCCTTTATCTCTCTCTGCCTAAGCTTCTCTGTATTCCTGTTCTTTGATTTGTATTCCATTACCAGTCTCTTGCATGTCATCCAGTCTGCTGTTAAGCCTGTCGATGGCTTGTCTGATTTCTGCATTGTCTTTCCTCACTTCCCTCACCCCCTCCCTCAGCTCTTGCATATTTCTCTGTAGATCCATCAGCATGGTTATGACTTTTATTCTGAATTATTTTTCAGGAAGATTGTGCATTTCCATCCCTTCAATCTCTTTTTCTGGGGTTTTCTGGCTGATCTTAGTCTGGATCATATTCCTCTGTCTTTTCATGGCTATAGACATGGTCACTGGTAGTTGCCACGTATGTCTGCTGGGCTCTTTAAGACTTCAAAAAGAAAAAAAGAAAAAAAAAGTATGAATAAAAAAGAAAGAGAAAAAAAGAAAAAAAAGAAAAGAGAAAAGAAAGAGAAGAAAAAAACAAAAAACAAAGAAACGCCCAGCAGGAGTGGATTCTGTGGGGATGCTGTAGGTGGCACTGTTGCTCCACTAGTCCGCAGCCGTGTCTGCACTGCTCTGCAGGGCCCTTTATAGCTCTGGCCGGGGTGGGAACAAATTGGAGGCTGTTGATCTCTGTGGGAAGTCTAAGTGCGGCCACCCTTTCGCAGTTGCCAGCTAAGGGGTCCAAAGCTCCCCAGGACTCTCAGCCTGCTGGGCTGAGTGTGCCGGAGCGATCCGGGTCCTCCACTGGGCTCCTGTCTCTTTAAGACCGCTGAAAAAAGCGCACGCTTTTCTTCTTCTTTTTTTTTTCCCTTCCCGGGATCCGGCTGCAAGCACCCTAGCTCATTCCCCGCTCAGATCCTGCCCCTCTGTCTCTCCAGTCTCCGCTACACCGCACGATGTGAGTCAGCGCTCCCTGCGCAGATCACCGGGGCTGATTATTTCGTGGGCCTGTACTTCCACTCCCTCCTGGCTCTGAATCCTCTCCTCCTGCCAGTGCCCTGGTGTGGGGGAGTGCTCGGGTCCTGCCGGGTTGCGGCTCCATATCTTACCCACCTTGTGGGGTGCTGAGTCGTCTCAGGTGTAGCTGCACACTGTGCACTTTCCTGTGTATTCTGGTCTCTCTTTTAGGAATAGTTGTATTTGCTGTATTTTCATAGATAAATATAGTGTTGGGAGCAGATTTCTGCCGCCCTGCTTACGCCGCCATCTTCCCGGAAGTCCTATTTCTTGTATTTCTGATACTAGCCATTCTGACTGGTATGAGATGATATCTCATCATTGTTTTGATTTGGATTTCCCTGATGATTAATGATATTGAGTATCTTTTCATGTATCTGTCTTCTTTGGAAAAATGTCTATTAAGTACCCATGCCCATTTTTAATTGGATTAGTTGCTGTTTTGGTGTTGAGTTGTATGAATTCATTGTATATTTTGTATAGTAACTCCCTACCGGAGATATCACATTTGAAAATATCTTCTCCCATTCAATAGGTTGCCTTTTTCATTTTGTTGATGGTTTTCTTCACTGTGCAAAAGCTTTTTAATTTGATGTAGTTCCCATTTTGTTTATTTTTGCTCTTGCTGTCCTTGCCTGAGAAGACAAAGTCAAAAAAATATTGCTATGAATGATGTCTAATAGTTTATTGCCTATGTTTACTTTTAGGGTTTTATAATTTCAGGTCTTACATTTAGGTCTTTAATCAATTTTGAGTTTATTTTGGTATATGTTAGAAAGTGGTCCTTTTTCATTCTTTTGCATGAAGCTGTCTAGTTTTCTCAGTACCATTTATTGAAGAGACTGTCTTTTCCCCTTGTATATTCTTCTTCCTTTGTTGTATATTAATTGACCATATATGAGTGTATTTATTTCTGGATTCTCTATTCTGTTCCCTTGATTTTTGTGTCTGTTTTTGTACCAGAACCACACCATTTTGATTACTATTGCTTTGTAATATAGTTTAATATCTGGGAGCATGATATTTCTTTTTTTTAATCACTAATTTTTACTGTTAGACTTTACAACAATAATCTCTTTTCTATATAACCATACTTGCACCCCAATAAATCCCATTCTACGGTTAGTTTTCCAGATCCAAAGAAAAAGAAAACAAAATGCCTTGAATCTCCCATCATTTTCACAGAATATTGCTGAAGCAAATGTTAAGCTTGAATAGTTGTAGAAATTAATTGTATAATTGGTTGCACCAAGGTTAGCAAGTTGTATATTTGCAACACAGTTTTAACAATGGACTGTTTTTACCTGTCAGTAATGCAGGTCCAAAAGATGAATTATCTTGTGTAGACAAAACATTTCACTATGACTAGCTAGAAAGCCAAGATATGCAGGCTAACTGAACCCTATCAATTAGTTGCCTGGGCTTCTGATCAAGCAAAAGGACTTTTCTTCCCAGAGACCTAGTCACTTGATGTTCATAAAACAAAACATGTATGCAAACTTGCAAAAACCTTGATAGTCAGAATTACAACAGATATTAGAGCATACCAGGATATTAGAGGAACCCTGGGTTTCAGTTCAGATCTATTGTGTCCAACACAGTTGTCTTCAAGTTTTTAGATGGTTTATCATTTCACTCTCTTGACCATTTCACTGCTTGTTTGCAAACTCCCTTCAGGTAAGAGACTGAAACCACTATATTTTTTACAACCTGTTGACACTTCTTATAAGAACTTTATCTCCCAAGGACAAATTAAAAAATTTATTGATTAAAGTGACATTTGGGTATTACCGATGATCTATTAAATCCCAACTTCAGGATCATCTTCTTGAGTAAGCCTCCCTTCATTATTTGGGAGAGAAATTTCCATTTAACCATAAATCTTCCTTAATTTCCCTTTCACTTACATCTTATTAATTACTCTTAAACATTCCTTCCCTTTTTTGCATATTGTTATATTTCAAATACAGAATTGCATTGGGTTTGAGGTATCATGTGTATAAACAGTTAAATAACTAGGACTGTAAGTGCACCTGGTGAGATTATTCTTAGAGGAACATTCAGCAGCGCTCACTCATGAGGATTCAGCAAAGAACGTTCTTTGTAAGGTTTCTTTCCCTCTATTTATTTTTTTTAGTAATAGAAAGACCCAGAATCTGATTTATCTCCTTTGGGAATTGACTATTTTTGCATATAATTTTCACAAGTAAAGTGTGCAAGAAATGAAACCATTTCTATATAATAACCTATATTTCCATCTCAAGACTTCATTCTGCCTGGTGGAGAAATATGGTCCTCATTTATTCAGGATGAACTCTATCAAATCAGGATGATTCACAGTGAATTTAAGGTTTCTCCTTTCCTTGCCTCTTGTACAGTAGCTCTCCTTATCCATAGGGGTACCTTCCAAGACCCCCAGTGGTAGCCTGAAACCATGGATAGTACTGAACCCTATAGATGCTATGTTTTTTCTATATATACATATTCGTTGCATATGATAAACTTTAATTTATAAATTAAGCACAGTAAGAGATTAATAATAACTGATAATAAAATAGAAGAATTATAACAATATAGCATAATATGAGTTATGTAACTGTACTCTCAGTGCGTAAAAATAAAGTATCTTACTGCGCTGTACTTTCCCTTCTTCTCATGATGATGTAAGATGATAAAATGCCTACATGATGAGATAATGTGAGGTGAATGACGTAGGCATTATGACAGAGCATTAGGCCACTACTGACCTTCTGACCATTTATCAGAGGGAGGATCATCTGCTTCTGGACAGTGGTTGATTACAGGTAACTAAAACCACGGAAAGCAAAACCGCAGATAAGGAGGGACCGTCGTTTCTGAATTCCGTACACATATCAGGTACTTACACAGAGCCAAGGCAACCGCAGGCCAGGGCATCTGCTGCTGGGAAGTGGTCTCTCCATGCAGGCAGTTCCTGCACAATCCTTCGTCCTGTATGGCCTCCAAATGCATCCTCTAGAGTCCTTCTTATCCAGCTAGGCAGCCCTAGCAGGCTGGTTGTATTTTGCCAGCATTTTATTACTTGGTGAGGCTGCCTCAAGCCTTTCTCCTAGACTCTCCAATCAGGTATTTCTACTTAGTGGCTCCCGCCTCACACAGGAGTGTGGCAGAACTCTAGGTCCTGCTGTTCTCCCAGGCCCACTGAGTCTAAAGCACTGGTTTTCTCAGCCTTTGTCTTCCCAAGTGAACTGGGGGCACTCATTGCTTCATCTGCCACCCCGGACTATGCCTAGGAGTGACAGGGCAGGGATCAAGACCCCTTCTCAGGACACCCACTGTAGTCTAATTACCTTGCTTGCTTCTTATCTCTTGCCTTCCCCTTCTCTCTTCTTTCTTCAGGGTTTGGAGAAAGGGGCCTTCTTATTGATCATATGCTCTCCAAGTCTTTTCTGTTTTAAACCTGGGCTATAACATTAAACTTTTGATACTTTTATTTTCTGAGTCCCTGAGGCAATGGCCACCACTTGGTCTGGTGAGAAGAAGAGATGGAAAGGCAAGTTTCAGAAAGCCTGTCTGTATATTGAAATGTTATCCTGCTCTACTGGGTTTTCTTAAGGCTTAGCAAACCTACTCAATTCTTTTATAGCTCCAGTCTAGTTTTCAACATTTTCTTAATGTGTCTCTCTGCTTTACAAGATCTGACTATCTGCATGTCTATAAATTCTGTCTGTAGCTCTGTTTTATGACCATGGCCACACTATGTGCAGATTGATAAACCGATTTCCTTTCTAAATAACCCAATAGCCTGACTTAATCCTACCACCACCCCCCCAACCCCCTCAAGCCCAGGAATCATTTCTGGAGAACAAGATCGCCATAAGTCAGAGTGGAAAGAGATAGTGTTTATGCACTTTTTCCAGTTAGTATAAAGTACTAGCCAGCATAGTTCTAATGACAGTGTTTCTTGGCTATGGTTACAGGAAAGAAAATCTGAATATGATTCCCTTGTGAACAAGATGAGGCTGGATTGTACTTCTCAATAAGGGGGTAAGGGCATGCAGAGGGTCATTCAGATGACAGGGGGACGGGAGGCAAGGGTGCTGGGCGAGGCGTTATTTGCACAGGATTTTTACTTGGCTCTGGATTTTCCTTGTCTTGCCTCATTAAGGACATAGTGCTGTGTGACACTGCTGTAGACAATATTCTCTACTTGAACCCAATCCATTCCACCTGGCAATTTATTATGTCTGTTGAAAAATGAAACTGAGTAAATTTGAAGATCTAATTGGCTTTATGAAGTGATTCATAAACTGGGCAGCATGCTGGCTAGCAAAGGCTCTGATGCGCTGGACAAATTGGAAGGTTCTTACAGACAGGAGGGTGGGGCAAGAAGTTGTTAGCAAATGAAAAGAAGGGATTGTTTCAGGCCAGGTCAGCCTCCCTCAGGTGCAGGAGCAGCGAGTCTTACACAGGTGACCTCATATTCTTTTGGGAGGTGGAGAGGGCTCATGCGAGAGGTACCTAATTAATGTTGACTAGAGAATTCCTGATTGACGGGTACGAATACATTTCTGGGGAGGTCGAAATTGCAATTAGGTTGGATGTTAAGCCCCAGTTTGGTGACTTGGCTGACAAGACTCCATTATGGGTCTATGGTTTTCTTTTTAACATTTTTTAATAGAGGTGGATGTTCAGGTGTAGGCCACACAGATAACAAAACAAAAGCAATAAACTCAGGCACGAGTGAGGGTTAAGTGAATGATAACGGTCAGGTTTTCTTCAGACAGTTGGAATTAGCAACAAGGTGTGGTAGGGTCTGGATTCAGTGATTTGAACTTCAAGAAAGGGCCACAGAATGGCTCACCTTCGGCTCCTCCAGAGAGTGGCTTTAACAGAAAAGCTTCCAGGCTTGCAGTCACACCACTGTAACCGTGCGAGGATCCAGGATTCTCCTTCCCCCCACACTCCCGTAGCCCACATTTGGATTTCATCATGTGACAGACATCGGACCTGTCACTGGATTTTGTCCGTGGGCTGCTATCACCATCTCAGTCAAATTTGAGACCGTCAAGAGGTGATGCTGTGTGCTTTTCCTCCTGGATCAGAAGGTGAGGACCAGCATATCAACCTGGAGAAGAAAATCAGGTCACTGGTAGTTATAAAATGCGCTTCTCTGCCCAGCTCCCCTCCAATTTATTATTATTTTTTTGTATCATTAATCTACAATTACATGTGCAACATTATGGTTACTAGTCTCCCCCCATCATCAAGTCCCCACCACCTACCCCATTACAGTCACTGTCCATCAGCATAGTGAGATGCTATAGAATCACTACTTGTCTTCTCTGAGTTGTACAGTCCTCCCTGCGCCCCCCCAATGTTATGTCTGCTAATCGTAATGCCCCCTTTTCCCCCCTTGTCCCTCCCTTCCCACCCATCCTCCCCAGTCCCTTTCCCTTTGGTAACTGTTAGTCCGTTCTTGGGTTCTGTGAGTCTGCTGCTGTTTTGTTCCTTCAGTTTTTTTCTTTGTTCTTATGTTCCACATATGAGTGAAATCATTTGATACTTGTCTTTTTCAGCTTGGCTTATTTCACTGAGCATAATACCCTCTAGCTCCATCCATGTTGTTGCAAATGGTAGGATTTGTTTTCTTCTTATGGCTGAATAATATTCCATTGTGTATATGTACCACATCTTCTTAATCCATTCACCTACTGATGAACACTTAGGTTGCTTCCATTTCTTGGCTATTGTAAATAGTGCTGTGATAAAGATAGGGATGCATCTGTCTTTTTCAAACTGCACTGCTGTATTCTTAGGGTAAATTCCTAGGAGTGGAATTCCTGGGTCAAATGGTATTTCTATTTTGAGTTTTTTGAGGAACCTCCATACTGCTTTCCACAATGGTTGAACTAATTTGCATTCCCACCAGCAGTGTAGGAGGGTTCCCCTCTCTCCACATCCTTGCCAACATTTGTTGTTGTTTGTGTTTTGGATGTTAGCCACCTTCACTGGTGTGAGGTGATAGCTCATTGTGGTTTTAATCTGCATTTCTCTGATGATTAGCGATGTGGAGCATCTTTTCATGTGCCTGTTGGCCATCTGAATTTCTTCTTTGAAGAAGTGTGTGTTCAGATCCTCTGCCCATTTTTTAATTGGATTATTTGCTTTTTGTTTGTTGAGGTGCGTGAGCTCTTTCTATATTTCGGATGTCAACCCCTTATCGGATCCGTCATTTATGAATATATTCTCCCATCCTGTAGGATCCCCTCCAATTTTGAGGCTCCCCTGGAGCGTCTTTGTTCTGCGAGCCTGGCCCCCAGGAGACCGCCTGTGTCCCTGTCCTAGTCTTGCTCTGGGAATATCTCTGGTTGCTGATGATGCCTGAACCCAACAGCTGCTGCGCTGCAGGGGCCGCGGCCGGCACCGAGAGCTCCCAGAGCTGCTGGCGCCACGGCCTCGGGGTCTCCCCTGGCTCCTCTGCTGCGTCCCTGAGCCCTGTCCCTGCCGTTCCCCCTGGAACCCTTGAGAAGGCGGGGGGCTGCTCCCTTCTCCTCTGTGATACTGAACACCGTGCTTGCACGTGCATGTCTCACCCTCAGGAGGCATCTTTCTCCAGGGGCTTCCACATCCTCAACCAAACCATTGAGTGTTCTCCAGTGTAACCAGATCCTTAAATTCAAGCTGGAACCTTTGAATGTCTAAGCACTTACAGTCATGAAATCCTGTTGTTCTACGTATTTTTTATTCACTGGGCTCCCTTGAGGACTTTTGTGATGTGCTCTCCTTGGTCGTGTCCTCTGAAGGGATCTCCCTTAAACCTGAACTCCAAGCCTTTCCGCATCCCGCAGGGCTTGCTAGACTCTAAGTGTTGCCTTGTTGCCCCAAGTTCACCAGACAGCTGCCTAACCCCAGATGGTGCTTGTTCAGTTTTTATCCGTCTGCTTTGAAGTCCCTTTCCTTGGCTCACCTACAGGCAAGGTGTGGTTGGAGAGCTAAATTTTCTGATTTAGATCGTCTGGGTTTGATTTCTGCCTCTACCTGGTTTTTAGGTTTTTTGGCATCTCACTCTACCCCTCTAAGTCTCAATTTGCTCACCTGTAAAATGGGTTAATGGGATAATGATAACCTCATGAGTTATTGTAACTATTCGCTGTGATAACATATGCGAAGCACCTTGTACAGTGCTATGGATACATTGAAAATATCCATAAGTGTTAATTATTATAATTATAAATAAATGATTTGATACTGGGCTGCTGTTCAGAAAATTCTGACCCTTGTGTCCTGCTGACTGCTAATATTTTATTATTATTGCACTCTTAAATTATGGGGTGATTTAATTGCAAAAAACATGGCCTCTCTGCAGAGGAGTGAAATCTAGAGTAAAACAAAAAAAGCAGTTTAATTTTTTTGAACCTCTTCAATAACTGTCTCTTGTGTGGGTAATTTAATTACCAGTAGAAAAATGAATAAAAACTCAAACTTAATAAATTACATTTTCATTGAATTTCTTTGCTTGTTTTTTAAGAGGATAGGATTCTGAATTTTGGAACACTTTATTTTGCCACTTTATTTTTTACATGCTAAGATGTGACACAGTATGCATTTTAATATATTCATTCATGTCCAGTTTCAACAAAAATGGGTGGGAATTAGGACCCCATAATTCATGTGCGAGGGGGTCTTATTACAATTATAAAATTTTATTATAAAATGTTTTTTTAATATTTATATTGTTAATTCAATGATGATGAATCCTCATAAATGCTGAACAAAGAATTATGGTCTATTAGTCCCTGCTCAGAATTCTTATTAGCCAATCAGAATATTTGATTTCTCCTTCTAACACATTCAGATGTTTAATATAAAGCTTGTCCATGATACTAGTTCCTTTCCATATCTCTGGAGTCTCTGAAAGAAGAAAACCCTCAAAGCAGTTTACAATTATACTGAGGTTATTTATTATAAGGTGGCCATTTGCACTGGGGCATTTTTAGATCACTTTGGGATTATTAAAAAAAAAAACCTTCCTTTTGATCTTCAGTTTCTAATAAGTTTTCCTTACAAGAAAAGGAAATATATGATAACTATAAAAACAGCAGTCATTTCACAATATAAGGATTTCTGCCTCTCTATGTACACACACACACACACACACACACACACACACACACAATCTCTTGTACTCACCAGAGCTGTTGTGATTAGATACTAAATGATGATGCAATGACCTTCCAAGTAGCAACCCAAATGTAGGGTGCCAAGAAATCCCCAGAGAGGGATGGAGACCTGCACTGTCCAATAATGTAGTTACTAGCCATGTGTGCCTATTAAGCCCTGGCAATGGGGGTGTTATGACTGGGGAAATGAATGGAAAATATTTTACTATTAATTAAGATTTAAATTTCAATAGCTAGTGAATTTTTAAAAATTCAGTTTCTGGATCACACTAGTTACATTTCAGTCCTTCTGAATAGACACATGTGGCTAGTGGCTATCAGCATGAACAGTGCAGATATAGAGCATATCCATCATTACAGAACGTTCTCTTGGTCAGCACTAATCTTCAGAGTCAAGGGTCATGTTAAGAAGATGCAGGAGTCTATAAAAATAAAGTGTTTATTAATTAATAAACCTCGCTGACATGGTTTGGGGAGGCCAACAGGGCCACTCCTCAGTTGGAGACCCCACCCAAAGGAAGAGGTGGACCTTGCCAGTAGATACTGTTTTAGCTTCTTTGCTACCCACCAGGAGGAAGGAAGCTTTCCTCCCTCTCTGGCAACAGCCCAGCCACTGAGAGACTGTCACAAATCAGCCACTGAAAAGCCACGATACTGGGACCTCCCTTTTTACTCCAATAGATTTTTTTGTTTGTGACAGCCCTTCCAAGTCTGCCCTTTGCTCTATAAAAGAACAGTTCTTTCCTCTGTTCTCTCCACCTGCCTAGGGTTTTGCAGCTGTTTGCATGTTCCAAGTTGAAATTCTCTGCTCTTCCAGAATATACCCATTTTTGCTGGTAAGATAACTGATAGTTTTGAGGTCTTTCCTCTGTTCCACTATAGCCTGCGCCCAGGAATTAACACTAGAGAAATGGGGAATTCAGAAGGGAGGAGAGGGGGTGGATAATGTAAAACTTAGAAATGACGTTTGTGGTGGACAGAGGCTGTAGTCAGAGCGCTGGGAGAGGAAGCTGAGGAGGGTTCTGTTACCCTAAGGCTGCAGCATCTGAGTGCCCGGGTGTGCTGTTTGTCAGAGGCGGGAATCCAGTGAAAGGCTACAATGGTGGCTGTGTTAAAGAAGAGAAATGTTGAAATAACAGCCCAGGTGCAAACCTTTTCATCTTCCTGTCCTAATCACTGGCTTAAACATAGAAGGTTACACCTCTCCAGAAATCAATATGTCTTTGAATTCAAACTCAGACTAGGGAAGTTTGTCTGGGAGTGGGGGTGGGTAGAGAGAATCTGTTATTTTTGGAGAAATTGGGCCCACTACGTGGAATCCCAAAACTGGTATAAAGATGTTCCAATGTTTTTGTATGAAAGTGTGTGTTGGGGAGGAAAAATTTTCTCCCGCAGAGACGATTGGACAAAGAGGTGTTTTAACAAACAGATTTTGCTGGGTTCCTCCTTGACTACCCCCCCCAGTTCATTTTGTAATGTAGTTATCTATGGCAAAAGCCTTCTTCCCGGAGCAGGTCCTTTATCTAAATCCTTTTTATGCAGTTAGGGGAAGATCAAAGGTTCTTTCGAAGTCTCTGGGCCTTGACTGTTTTCATTTTAACATAATCTGCATGCCACATCTTGGGGCTGCCAGCCCTTAACCCCCACAGTTGGGATGTTTTAAAATTGAGGAGCACTGACTTACAGAAAAAAATGCAGTCAAATTTCCTACATAAATAAAAGGTGAGTTACATGTTTTGTTTTGGTATTGCTGTAAGTATTTTTGTAACACTAAACCTTTGAACAGAAAGCAGTTTCTCTCTGATACTATGATTTAGAGCCAGGTGAAGAAGGAATCGATTGTAGGTAGAAGCCAGCTATTGATCAGAAAGTGGGATGGGAAACTGGAACATTTCTCAAAGAGAGAAAAATTCGGCATTAGAAGCCAGAAGGCAGGGAAAGTTGCTGCTTGGAAAAATACCATCAGGAGTTTTCATAATATCTAGATGCACTATGGGACTGTTCTGCTTCTGATAGAGATGGAGAGGCCGGGAAGAGAGAGTGAGTAGAGGACGGGAAGGAACGAGGTGCCTCTGTTCCTTGTTAAGTCCTGCAGGACGTGCAGGGCTGGCAGAGCAGGTGTGGCTGCTGAAAAGGACCGTTGAACTGCTGTGAGTCCAAAGCATCACAGTGAGTACACGCCAGGAAGATTTAAACCCAAAACGAAGTGGACCTGCTCTGTCAGTCAGCTCTTATCTTGACGAGAACCAAGACCATATTGAGTAGAAACCTAATGTTCCTGGCATCCACACAAGGTTCATGCTTTGCTTGGTTGCTTTTTAAATAAAGAGTTCAATGTTTATGGAAAAATCAAAACTGAGAGGGAAAGTATGCCCTCCAGATTTCCCATTTATTCAAGCTCAAGGGAAGCCGAGATGCTCATTTGTTTTATTTGTTGTTGAACAAGTCCAGAAACCCTTGTCTACTTGGTGGCAATACCTGAAATTGTAAAATATGTCAGGCAAGAGGTAGAGAGTCTGATGAGGGCTAGTCATAAATAGAAAAACTAACAAATAAGAAACAAAGGCCTTTATATCTGAAGAGTAACAGCAAACAACTCAAAGAAGATGACATTGTAATTGCCCATTAGGAAAATAGTCTGATTTACCAGAGAGAGGACTGTACTGGCTGTTAGGAGACCTACTGCCAAGCATAAAAGAAAATCAACTCAAGATCGACGAGAGTTAATATAGCATGTAATGGATAAACATATGGCCTTCCATCTTCACAGACTAACCCCGTTTACGCTCCCGGATGGGGGACCCACTTGCTCAAAAGCTACTGTTTGAGTCTATATAGTGCCGAGGTAGCGCCACCCTTTCTGGAGGAGATAAGAGAGCTTCTGCAACAACTGCTGGGTGTACCAGTCACCAAAATCCTTTCCTCTTCCCCTTCCCCTTTCTTCCTTAGGGGATTCCCACATTCTTTGTCATCTCATATTGGTATGGTGGTTTTCTTTATCCCATTGCATTAATAATTTTCTATACTGTAAAAGTTACCTGTGGTATTTCATTTCCATTGTCTCTCTCTCCTGCTAGGATAGAAACTTCTTGAAGGCAGCATTCTTTGCTTTGTTTACTGATGGGTTTGAGCATGGGGAGCAGGGCTGGGTACAGAACAGGTGCTTGGTCGAGCACCTGCTGGAGGACTGAATGATGGTGTGGCTGTGAGACGGGGCTGGCTGCCTCTGTCATCCACTCCGAACCCTTCCTTTATTTTCTCATTGTCCTGATATTTTTCCATTGTTATGGTGACAGATTCTCTCCAGCCTCTGCAGGTGTGTTTCTTCTGTTCCCTTTTCCCCTCCTTTCTCTGTCCTTTTGTACTTTCAGGTCTCAGCTTAAGTATTGCTTCTTCCAAAAGCTTTCTCTGACCTCCCAGACTAAGAAGATCGCCTGCCCCATGCTCCTGTCACATGGTTGTCCCACATCATACATTGATTTCACTTTCTGGTAACTGTTTGACTCTCTCACAAGACTCAACTGTGAGCAGGAACCAAGACTACCTTTATTATCATTGTGTGCCCTACTCTGCCCTAAGCACCACGCTGAGGACCAACAGGCGCTCTGTACGTAGGTGTTGGATGAATGAGGGCATAATTATCTGTTCTGTGGTCTGTTTCATCCAAACAATTAAAAGCACTTTAAAAGCAAAAAGAAGATATTTTCAACACTGCATCTCTATCACCAGGCACAGTGCTTGCACAGAGTAGCTGCTTGATAAATATCTACTGAATGAAAATAACACTTTAGTTTTAATATGTCAAATAATCTACAACTTTAGTTAGAGGCAAAATAGTAGTTGATGGTGAGTTATTGAGAATCAAGATTTGTATGAAAATTCTTTGCAAAATAAAAAGATTTTCAAAACAGAGTCGAACTATTTCCAAAAAACAGATTGGAATTATTTCCACTCCTCCAGGCTGTAAGCAGAAAAGTGTCAGACATTCCCCAGGCCCCTGGGCAAGTGTTCACACACCTCGAGGGCAACCCTACCCTTCTTCAAAGCATAGCCATTGAGTTCGAATAATGTAGCAGTTAGCAGATGAGAACCATGCTTCATGAAAAAAAAAAAGGACATGAAAGGTAAAGCAGGCTGGCCAGTTCTCTATAATTGCTTATTATTTCCCTATTGCATTTTAAAAATGTTATGTTTCAGAGGGCAGTTTTTTAATTTGGTTGAATTTTCTGAGACAGCACTGTGAGTAAACATCACTCAGAGGACTCAAATTCCTGCCAGCTCTTAGGAGCCGTGTTCAAGTGTCTGAGTTCAAATTTAACTTAACGCCATTGTAGAAAAAGAAATCAGGCAGAGTTGGGCTGCACCAGGGGCATAAGCTGTTTTGTTTCCCCAGTGGGGAACTCCCACAAACACAGCACGTGGGGGAAACTAGATGCCTGTTACGGAGATTGCAGAGGGAAACTGACCACACACACTTACGTAGATAGGGCTGCGGTTTTTTCCTTGATGATAAAATCCAGCATTCTAACAGGAATTTAAGAACAAATGCTTTGAGGTGGACAACGAGAAGAAGTGTGAGCTCTCTCTTAGCTTTCCAAATCAGAGCATTTTGGATGCATGCCAGGTAGCTTCCCAAACCACTGGAATGACTGTAAGTTTGGGGCAGAGATGGTGCGGAGTCCCTGCCATGGGGTTTGGGAGCCTTGCTTGCTGTTCGCTGCACGGATGGCCTCTTCCAGAGGGAACTTATCTGGAAGGCTGTGGAATTGTGGCTCTGGCCCTGCTCATTTCTTGGTTGGAGGGAGAAGGTGGTGGAAAATGTGCCTTGGGAAAACACAGATGAGTATGTGAACTGGCAGCCTTGTGCCTAACCCTTGATGGCCTAGAGGAGTAGATCTCAAGTGTGGTCCTGGCACCAAGAGATTCAGTTCACTCCCTAGGAACTTGCGAGAAATGCACATTCTTTGGCAGGGCTCACTGCCCACCAAGTGAATCAGAAATGGGAGGTGGGGTCCAGTAATCTGTATTTTAAGAAGCCCTCTGTGTGACTCTGGGCACATCAGAATCTGAGAACTCCTTGCCTGAGACACTTAGAAAACATGGGGAAGACTGTTTACCAACAAGAATAAAGTTATGACTCAGAATCAATGCTAATCACTCATGCTGAAGCGGTAGAGAAAGACTAGCTACTCACAGATATTTTGAGAAAATGTGGCAATGCCAACATCATTATCTGTATCAATTGCTATTAGGTAAGTGCAGTGTATTAGTTGGTTAGTCATAAAATTGTCACAAAATCAGCAGGACATTTTGGGAGCATACAACAATAAACATTTTCACTTTTGCATCTGTAGGGTTTGGTCTTGGCTGGGTTCCCTCTTGTGTTGGAGGGCTGGCTGATCTAGTCTGGGCTTGTTTGGGGTGAGTTGGATTGGTTCCACGTGTCTCTTATCCTTCTCCTGAGTCCAAGAGATAGTCCAGGCATGTGTTTGTCATGGTAATGGCAGAGTAGGCAGCGACAAGGAGAAACACGCAAGGCTTCTGAGGCGGAGGTGTGGAGGCGGCACACCTGTCAGTCCCGTCTTGCTCTGTCAGCCAAAGCAAGTCATGCGTCCAAGACCAGGTTCGAGGAAAAGGAAAAGGAAATAGAATTGCCTCTATAGCCAGAGGATGTCCAAAGCCAAGGGCAAAGGGCATGGCTACAAGTAGGGGTGAAGGCCTTAGGGGGAGGCCGTTCATGCAGTTGGCCACAACCAGCAATGAATAAGCTTCTCTTTAACTTTATTAGCAGCACTTATACAATAAATCCCAAATGTGAATTTGACTTAGGAAAAAAATGTATCTTTCCTTGTTGTTCCTATAAGAATACTGATTTTACTGATTTCAGCTGGATCAACTGTATGATTCTCAATGCAGACATGTAAGTCAGATTACCGTGTGAAGAATTAGAGGAAGAATAAAAGGAAAAGTAATTGCTTTTTTAAACTCAATAATATGTTGAAAATATTTAAGCCACTTTGTTTCTCAGTAATATATCAAATCCAGTCCTTAAAGGCAAACTTGGGGATACGACCTTCTTATCTACCTTGAACTCTTATTCTTAAGTAAACTGGCATTCTTTCTCTGCAGGGGGTCATCTCATGTATACCTTTATTTCAGGTAGAATTTCTCAGCTAGATCTCACCACAGCTTTCTGGGTTGGTTTGATGACTGTGTGAATACTGCATTCCTAATTAGATGCTGAAACGGAAGTGTAGGGGGCGAGTGCCTTACACAGTTGCCAGGTGCGATCATGCATCAAGCAGAGATTCAAATCAAAGAAAAATCGGTATGTGCAAACATGCTGTAAGCACCCAGAGGCAGGGACATCCCTGCCTTTTTCCCTGTTGCTATCTTGTAAATGTTGACTCAATAGCAAAAATAGCAGGTAGCTAGGGTCTAACTGTTTTAACTTCTGAAGAGAGCATTTCCCCATGTTGGTGGCCAGACACACAATTTTCTTTTTCTTTTCATATGTAGTGGGAATGAAATGACTTTTTTCTCATTGCCCTGAGTCCTGGAGTTGTTTATGACTGAAAGAAACCTCAGACCATTTTTTTTTTTACAATTTATTTTGGTATCATTAATCTACAGTTACATGTGCAATATTATGGTGATTAAACTACCCCCTTCATCAGGTCTCCCCCACCAACCCCAATACAGTCACTGCCCATCAGCGTAGTGAGATGCTATAGAGTCACTACTTGTCCTCTCTGAGTTGTACAACCCTCCCCGTGCCCCCGCTACCTTATGTCTGCTAATCGTAATACCCCTTTTACCCTCTTATCCCTCCCTTCCCACCCGTTTTCACCAGTCCCTTTCCCTTTGGTAACTATTAGTCCGTTCTTGGGTTCTGTGAGTCTGCTGCTGTTTTGTTCCTTCAGTTTTTTTCTTTGTTCTTATACTCCACATATGAGTGAAATCATTTGATACTTGTCTTTTTCGGCTTGGCTTATTTCACTGAGCATAATACCCTCTAACTCCATTCATGTTGTTGCAAATGGTAGGATTTGTTTTCTTCTTATGGCTGAATAATATTCCATTGTGTATATGTACCACATCTTCTTAATCTATTCATCTACTGATGGACACTTAGGCTGCTTCCATTTCTTGGCTATTGTAAATAGTGCTGCAATAAACATAGGGGTGCATCTGTCTTTTTGAAACTGGGCTGCTGCATTCTTAGGGTAAATTCGTAGGAGTGGGATTCCTGGGTCAAATGGTATTTGTATTTTGAGTTTTTTGAGGAACCTCCATACTGCTTTCCACAATGGTTGAACTAATTTGCATTCCCACCAGCAGTGTAGGAGGGTTCCCTTTTCTCCACATCCTCGCCAGCATTTGTTGTTGTTCGTGTTTTGGATGTTGGCCATCCTCACTGGTGTGAGGTGATATCTCATTGTGGTTTTAATCTGCATTTCTCTGATGACCAGCGATGTGGAGCATCTTTTCATGTGCCTGTTGGCCATCTGAATTTCTTCTTTAGAGAAGTGTCTATTCATGTCCTCTGCCCATTTCTTAATTGGGTTATTTGCTTTTTGTTTGTTAAGGTGCATGAGTTCTTTATATATTTTGGATGTCAACCCCTTCTCAGATGCATCATTTATGAATATATTTTCCCATACTGTAGGATGTCTTTTTGTTCTACTGATGGTGTCCTTTGCTGTACAGAAGCTTTTAAGCTTGATATAATCCCACTTGTTCATTTTTGCTTTTGTTTCCCTTGCCTGGGGGGATATGTTCATGAAGAAGTCACTCATGTTTATGTCCAAGAGATTTTTGCCTATGTTTTTTTCTAAGAGGTTTATGGATTCATGACTTACATTCAGGTCTTTGATCCACCTTGAGTTTACCTTTGTGTATGGGGCTAGACAGTAGTCCAGTTTCATTCTCTTACATGTAGCTGTCCAGTTTTTCCAACACCAGCTGCTGAAGAGGCTGTCATCTCCCCATTGTATATCCAAGGCTCCTTTATCAAATATTAATTGGCTGTAAATGTTTGGGTTAATGTTTGGATTTTCTATTCTGTTCCACTGGTCTGTGGGTCTGTTTTTGTGCCAGTACCAAATTGTCTTGATTACTGTGGCTTTGTAGTAGAGTTTGAAGTCAAGGAGCGTAATTCCCCGTTTGATTCCTCCTTCTCAGGATTGCTTTGGCTATTCGGGGTCTTTTGTGGTTCCATATGAACTTAGAATTATTTGTTCTGGTTCACTGAAGAAAGCTGTTTGTAGTTTGATAGGGATTGTGTTGAATCTGTAGATTGCTTTAGGTAGTATAGCCATTTTGACAATATTTATTCTTCCTAGCCAAGAGCATGGGATGCATTTCCATTTGTTAGTGTCCTCTTTAATTTCTCCTAGGAGTGTCTTGTAGTTTTCAGAGTACAGGACCTCAGACCATTTTTTAAAAACTCTCTCTTTTCTTGGTGAAGAGACAAGGCCTAAGGCAATGATAAAACTTGTTAAAAAAGTCATCCCATTAGTTAGGAAGGGCTAACCAGAGAAGCCAATTTTTCTCAGTACACTGCACTTTTCATTTGGGAAGGGGGCATTCGTGGTTTGATGAATCAAGTAGGAAATAGTGAACAGAGTATGACAGTTTGTGGACATTAATGGAATTCAATTTTCCTGTTTGCGAATTGGAGATAAACATGCTTGTTAAGTGCTTAGAAGGTCTGAGTCAGGAACAAGTTCTTTTCTTTTAAAAATAAGGAATTGTCATTAGGTGATTTGGAAAGAAAGCACCACTGGCCAATCATTTTAAATAAGTTCATGTGGTCAACAGTTACCTCATGCTGTACTAGGGAGAAAGGGAGAGATGAAGGTCAATTTTTTTTTCAACAACTGGAGTTATTTGCTTGATTACAAGTTTATATATTAAAAAAAGACCTTCAGGCTACAATATGAGCAGGGAGGGGGGTGGTGGGGGAAGCAGGATTGACCCGCCACTGAGGACCCTCAGGGACTCTTCCAGGCCCACTTGAAATCGGTACAGCCAGAAGCCCATGCTTAAAATTTGCTTGGGATTCATTTCTTCTCTTCAGTTTTTATGATGCTTAAACAGAGGATAAAAAGATAAAGGATTGCGTAGGCTGGCCATCAACGCTTCCCCACTGTGTGCTGCCTTTGTGGGGAGGAAGCTGCAGCCGCCAACCGCTGTTTTATTAATAATGAGGCATTCACATAAATTCCATGCAAAATTGATTTTTGACTGTTATATAAGAATCAAATACCAGGCTTTAAAAAGTAATTGAGAAATCTATTTGTAATTTACTTTGCCTATAAGAACCCGCTGTCCTGCCATAAACAATTTTACAGTATTTTCCCCCCTGTTAAACAGCTATTTTTACACATCTGTTTGGCCTCTCTTGGATGACATGCAGTCAGGAGGTTTAATGAAAACAGGTTTGAAATAGCATGCGGCCACAATTTCTTTCAGTTTTCATCTTCAAGGGGATCCCTCGCAAGTTGTGACATAATTTTCATCACAGTGCAGGTGAAGTATGTTAATGGCTAATTATCTGACACTGTGTTGACTGATGAAACATAAATATGGTTTGTGGCAACAGGAAAGCATGATGAAAGAGCTAAGTACTGCAGAAACAAAAACAAAAGCAACCTAACCCCCAAAACTAACAAACCAGTACAATCTGTTTCTCACTTGTCTTTAAATGCCTTAAGTGGCTACAAGGTTCCAGTGAAAAAAATCTCCTGTAACATAGATTTTTCTCTAGGAACTTATTTAATATTCAGTAGTTTTGTTTATATTAAAGTCAGCCAAAAGTATTGAAGGTGTAATTGATTTAGTTCTAATTTTTCTTAGCATGGAGATTAGAGGGACAAAAAAAAAAAGAGAGATAGATAACATCAAGAAGTCAATGCTTTACATATTTTGTATAATTTCTGGGTGTGTTTCCTTGGGGGCTGGCAGAAGGGAACACACTTTCGTTCTTATGTTAGGACATTTTTTCTTTCTTTTTAAGGGATTCTGACACCCTAGTCATTAAAAAAAAAACCCGTTTCACCCAGTTTTCTTGAGGCATACTTTACATAGGATAAAATTCCAAGCCTATAGTTTAATGAATTTTGGTAATTGTATACAGTTGTCTATTTCCATGATCAAGACAGAACATTTCCATTGCCCTAGAAAGTTCTCTTGTGCCCCTTTGCAGTCAATCTACACCCCCAACTCCTGGCCCCAAGGCAACCACTGACTTACTTTCTGCCACCATAGTTTCCCTCTTCTAGAAATTCCTGTAAGTGGAAGCATAGCGTGTAGTCCTGCGTCTACCTTTGTTTCCACTTAGCATAATGTTTTGAGATTCACCCATGTTGTTGAGTCTATTTTGTTTCTTTTATTGCTGAGTAGGTCCCGTGGTATGGACACACCACATTTGTTTATCCATTTGCTAATCGACCCTTGAGTTGTTTCTAGTTTTTGACTATTTATGAATAATGCTGCTACCAACTTTCATGTAAAAGTTTTTGTGTGGATATATGTTTTTATTTCTTTTGGGTAAATATCTAGTAGGGAGAGATTACTGAATCATATGACATGTATGCATTTAACTTTATATGAAAATAGCATTTTATACTTTCACACAGGCAACATATGAGAGTTCCAGTTGCCCTACTTCCTCACCAATACTTGGTATTGTCAAGTGTGCGGTAAATAGCTCATGTAGTTTTAACTGGCATTTTCCTTGTAATTTGTGCTGTTGAACATCTTCTCATGTGGGTATTGGCACTTGGATATCTTCTTTTGTGAGGTGTTTAAATCTTTTCCCTATTTTTATTGTTTTTCCTTCTTATTGAGTTGTAAGAATTCTTTATATATTTTGGATATAAGGCTTTTGTCAGATATATGTTTTGCCTATATATTATCATAGTCTTGGCTTTTTTCTCCTAGTTTTATTGAGATATGATTGACATCCAGCATTGTATAAGTTTAAAATGTCCAGCATAATGACTTGACCTACATTCACTATGAAATGATGCCTTTTTGTCTTTTCAACTTTTTTTTTTTTAAGGGAAAAAGCTTTTCATTCTGAAAAGTCAATTTAATTAATACTTATTTTTATGATTTGTGCTTTGTGCTTTTCCTAACTGGATGTCACAAACATTTTCTTCTATATTGTTTTCCAAAAGTTAAGTTGTGTTCTTAGATTTACATCTACGATCTATTTTGAATTAGTTTTTGTATGTGTTGTAAGGTAAGGATAGAGGTTAAATTTTTCCCCTACATATATCTAGGGGAAAAAATGATGCTTGTTCCAGCATCATTTTGCTGATTTTCTCATTTAATTATCTTGGCATCTTTGTCAAAAATCAATTGACCATATAAATCTGGTTCTATTTCTGGACTCTCTGTTCTGTTTCACTAATCTCTAAGTCTCTCTTTAAATTTTAATACCTTACTGTCTTGATTATGGTAGGTTTCTTATAAGTCCTAGAATTAGGTAGGGTTAATGCTCCAGTCTTATTATTCTTTTCCAAAATTGTTTTGGCTAATCTGGGTACTTTGCATTTCTGTACAAAATTGAGCATCTGCTTGACAATTTCTCCAGTGAAGACTGCTGGGATTTTAATTGGGATTGCATTGAATTTATAGATGAACTTGGGAAGAATTCATTCAAAATATTAAATGTACTTTAAAGTATTACTAAAATTGTAATAAACACAACATGCACACTAAAATGTATTATGTAACAATTTTTAACCAACTGGAGAAAATTAACATGTCAGTTGGTGCAACGAGGTTAACAAGTTTTTTGCTGACAGAATAGTTTTTTTTTCTGTCTGTTTAATCAAGATTTGACTTGAGATCACAAATCACTATTAAAACATTATTAAAACCATTTTTAAAAGACATTTGCACCTACTGAGTCTGGGTTTCCTAAACTCTATGCCAATCATTATAAAATATGAAGTGGCAGAAGCAAGAATGCCTGTTGCAACTGTGTTTCTCAGAGTAGCTTTATCATTTCATTAATTGACTTTATGATAACTATATTATCAGTATATTTAGAAATTTGAATGTTCACAAATTTCTACTAATAAAAGTTATTTTCAAAACGTTTTATATATAAAATATATAAGCAGACAGGATTTCAGTTGAAATTTCAATAGAGAGTTAGAATGGAGGCACTGCATTTTATTTTATTTTTTAATTTATTTTGGTATCATTAATCTACAATTACATGTGCAATATTATGGTTATTAAACTACCCCCTTCATCAGGTCCCCCCCACCAACCCCATTACAGTCACTGTCTCAGTGTAGTGAGATGCTATGGAATCACTACTTGTCTTCTCTGAGTTTTACAGCCCTCCCTGTGCCCCCCAACATTACATCTGCTAATTGTAATGCCCCTTTTTCCCTCTTATCCCTCCCTTCCCACCCATCCTCCCCAGTCCCTTTCCCTTTGGTAACTATTAGTCTGTTCTTGGGTTCTGTGAGTCTGCTGCTGTTTTGTTCCTTCAGTTTTTTTCTTTGTTCTTATACTCCACATATGAGTGAAATCATTTGATACTTGTCTTTTTCGGCTTGGCTTATTTCACTGAGCATAATACCCTTTAGCTCCATCCATGTTTTTGCAAATGGTAGGATTTGTTGTCTTCTTATGGCTGAATAATATTCCATTGTGTATATGTACCACCTCTTCTTAATCCATTCATCTACTGATGGACACTTAGGCTGCTTCCACTTCTTGGCTATTGTAAATAGTGCTGCGATAAACATAGGGGTGCATCTGTCTTTTTGAAACTGGGCTGCTGCATTCTTAGGGTAAATTCCTAGGAGTGGGATTCCTGGGTCAAATGGTATTTCTATTTTGAGTTTTTTGAGGAACCTCCATACTGCTTTCCACAATGGTTGAACTAATTTGCATTCCCACCAGCAGTGTAGGAGGGTTCCCTTTTCTCCACATCCTCATCAACATTTGTTGTTTGTGTTTTGGATGTTGGTCATCCTCACTGGTGTGGGATGATATCTCATTGTGGTTTTAATCTGCGTTTCTCTGATGATCAGCGATGTGGAGCATCTTTTCATGTGCCTGTTGGCCATCTGAATTTCTTCTTTGGAGAAGTGTCTATTCATGTCCTCTGCCCATTTATTAATTGGATTATTTGCTTTTTGTTTGTTGAGGTGCATGAGTTCTTTATATATTTTGGATGTCAACGCCTTATCGGATATGTCATTTATGAATATATTCTCCCATACTGTAGGATGTCTTTTTGTTCTACTGATGGTGTCCTTTGCTGTACAGAAGCTTTTCAGCTTGATATAGTCCCACTTGTTCATTTTTGCTTTTGTTTCCCTTGCCCGGGGAGATATGAGGTGCTGCATTTTAGTAGAAAGAAAATTAATTTGAAACAGCAGAGACCTGACTTTAAATGACAGCTTTCTGCAGTTATCTATGTTTCTGAGCCCAGTTTGTCCACCTGTGAAATGGAGATTATAATGCCTACCTCACAGATATGATGCAATGAAATACTATATGTAAAACACCTGCCAGGAACATGGCTGATGTATGTGAAGGGATGTTGTTAGTAAAAGTGAAGGCGAAACATAGGTCTTGGAGTCTGGAGAAAATTTTGAGGGACCTGATGGGCACTGAATGGATTGCAGTGCTGAGCGAGGCAGTTTGCTCATTCCGTCTATCGCTTATTCTGGGTACTCTTGGTGGTGTGCCTTCACTGCCTACAGATCTCTAGCAGTAACTTAACATCTACTCACAGAGGCTCAGAGGGGAAACCATCATGTTACCAAGCACTGTTCCAGTGGGGGAGGTCTGGGGCTGGATGGTAGTGCCAAGTTTAAGTGATCCTCCACAGGCGTTTAGAAACCCTCATTTCCTAGAAGCTTTCAGTAAGTGAGGAGCTTATGGTCTCTTCATGTAGTGCAGGGGTAATGGCCTTGAGGGCAGTTGGGTATTTTTTCAGTTCCTCTGACTGTCTTTTTACTCCTGTTTTCAGCTTTTCTTCCATTCCTACTCAGCACAGGCAAGTCAGTGAACAGTCACCCTTGCGACCCCCGTAAGAGCCTGCCAGTCGTAAGTACTTGCCCTCAGCTGTTCGTTCTTCGCAGTCCCAGTGCCAGTGAGGGTGGGTGGACCAGTGAGACAATGTGATCAACGCAGATTGGGAGACAGGAGCCTCAGGACGCTTGGCTGTATGAACTTGGACCAGTTCACAAATCTCAGTTCTGCCTTGATAAAATGCCTGCCTTGATCTATTCAAAGGGCTGCCATAGGGAATTGTATGAGAAATTGCTTGGAGAATGACTTTGTAAACTGCAGAAGGCTACATAAACCTCTGGTTTGTTGTAATGTGACACCACTGTCCCCTTGTTCCATCCTCCTGCCTCCAGAACCACAGGATGTGTAGCCCCTCTAAATTCCCTGACTTGAATGGAATCAGCCAGTGGCAGGTGTGGAGTGGGGTGGGGTGGGTGCTGGTGGTGGTGGTGGCTACACACACAAACAAAAAACTAGAATCATAGACTCCTGTAGTTGGATGGGATCACAGATGTCACCTATTTATAGAAAAACAAACATGCGTTCCAGAGCCCCAGCGAAGAGAAAACTAGGCTTCCCATTGGCACCTTACTTGGGTATCAGAGATGTATGCATTTTGTAGTTTATAGTTGAGAGAATCTAGACTAAATGACTTGCAGGTGAGTTGAAGGACAAACGATTCTGAAAAGAATTGGAATATTCTTGGTTTCTAGTAAATAAACAGAAAACAAGAAATGATTCCAAAGAAAGATGAAAAATTTTTTTTTCTTATTTTTAAAGGGGTCTGTGTGATGATGTTTCATTATTTAAGGAAAGCTAGGAATTAGAGTTTTCATGGCAGTGATACAAGTAAAAAGTCAAAAAGTCTTGGATGGACTAGATGAGTTGATTTTTACTGACTTTTTTGGGCTATTATTTTATTCAGTCATTTTCCTGGTTTACTAAATTTTACTGATTCATTTCCTAGTTGTTTTAGTTGGTTAAACTGTCAAATTACTATGTCAAGAAATCTAATTTATGACTGATGAATGGATAAACAAACCGTGACAGAGCCATACAATGGTTCAGCCATACAAAGAAAGGAGGTACTTACACATGCTATAATGTGAATGAACCTTGAAAACATGCTGAGTGAAAGAAGCCAGACACAGAAGGCCACATATTGGATGGTTTTGTTTCTAGGAAATGTTCAGAATAGGCAAATCCATAAAAACAGAAAAGAAATTAGTGATTTCCAGGGGTTTGGGGAAGAAGGGAATGGCGAGTGACTGCTAATGGATACTGGGCTTTTTGGGTGGGTTAATACATGTTCTGGAGATAGGTAGTGGGATGTTTGCACGACCTTGGGATTATACTAAAAATTTCTGAATTGCACCCTTTAAAAGGGTGAAATTTAGTAGGTGAGTTATATCTCAACAAAAACAAAAATCTAGTATATGTTTTTTAAAGAAATCCTATCACAACAAAAATGATCAGATGTTGCAAATAGAACTTTCTTTTCTATCATCTATACCAGAGATGGTAAACAGTGATGGTAAAACTGGCAGGAACACTGATCTGGCCAGTGGGGTGGCTTGGCGAATCACGGCACGTCCTGGAGCCCCCGTTGCCTGATCTATAACATGAAGACAGGAATTCCTGTCCTACCTATGCCACAGAAAGAATAAAATCAGAATAGCACGCATTTAATGAGCTCTCATTATCTACCAGGCACTCTTGCTGGCATTTTACATGTAATATTGCGTTTCTCTTAGGCAGTATTATTCTTATCCTGATTTTACAGGTAAGGAAAATGAAATGATGTGTATAAAAGTGCTGTACAAATGAAGGACACAAATATTTCACAAAATCATAAAAAATGCTTATTTCTTTCCAGTTTATTAAAGTGGTGTGTCCATTGGAAAAATCAGAAAATAGAAAAAGTTATAAGGAAGAAAATGAAAACCCACTCATAAACCCAAAGAAAACACTTAGCTATATTTTTATACTTTATCTTATAGTTTTAAAAAAGTATATATATATATATAAATATATACTCAATAATATGAACACATATGTATTTTTACATATATAATTTGGTTTTATACTATAAATACAATATTCTTCCATGCTTTTAAAAATGATTTTAGTAACTGGGTATGGATGTACCCTCTTAAGCTGTGTGCTCAGGTAATTGGTTGGTTAATTGAAAAATTTGGTTTAATGCAGGTAGGACAGACACTGGTGTCATCTACTGTCCAGCAGTTCCTCTTTGTCTTGGCTAAGCTAACCTTGCTATTGTTCAGATGTGTGGAAAGATTTGTTCAGAGGTGAACATTCTGCAGCCTGGGGGATGAAATTGGACTGATCTAAGCCCTGAGACTGAGATACCTGTCATTGTTCTAAGCAAATCATGACGACTCCATCCTTTGCCAGCAAATAGTTTGGGGGTCAGCTGTGACCCATTCTGCCAGGGAGACATAAGGGGAAGTTAGGGACTTTCGGAAAAGATTTTCCTCCTGCTAAGGAGAGGGAACCTTGAGAAGAAAACTTCATCTCCAGCCCCAGCCCTCCCCTCCTTCCACTGGCTCGCTGCAGGTGTGGCTGCCGAGCTGTGAACATGGGGGACAGCCAAGACCACCTCAGAGATGCGGACCCAGAGCCCTGACGTGTTCAGCCGCTGACTTAACCCTGGACCCACATAGCTTCCGACTCCTGTGGGAAGTTATACGAGTGTTAAGTAACTGCAGGCAAAACTGAGATAACTAGTGGGAAATAGTAAAATAGATGATATGGAATTACTTAAAAAATACATACATTTCTTAAACATTAAAAAAATACTTAAAGCATACATACATACATTCATTCACCATTTAAAAAAATGTAGGCCAGGGTTTTTAGTTATCATGGGCAATCGGTGCTATTTTTCTGAATAAACAGTATCGATAATGGACTTCTCATTTCTAAGGGTTTGTTTTATTTGTTTTGTTTTGAGGTGGAGCAAGAGCTTAGATAATTATAAGTGGTCGGAGTGCAGATCCCTGTTAAGCCAGCAGTTCTCAGTGTGTGGTCTCTGGGAGCCTAGATTCCCATCCTAGATGGGTCTCTGGATTCCAAGCCCCTTAAGGATATCTGTGAAGCCGAAATTATATTCATAACAATATTAAGGTGTTACTGCCTCTCGTACTCTTATTTGCTCATATGTGTACAGCAGGTTTTCCAGGGGCTACATGATTGTGCTATCGTAATAGATTGGGCATTGAAGCGGTGGGAGAATCCAGCTGCCTTTGATTAAGCCAGGCATTAGAGATGTCACCAGTCTTATTTTCTTTATTTTGGAAAGTATATTTACTTGTCATAAAAGTATGTTATTTATGTTAATATGTAATGAGTTTATTCTTATTATATTTGAAATGAATTCAAAGTTAATAGTTTATAAATTTTCCAGTTTTAATTTCTGATATGATAAATATCAGTAGGTATTTACATACACAGAAGTTCTTTTAAGTCCTCAATCATTTTTAATAATGTAAAATCTTGAAAGCCACTGTTCTAGACTTTACTGATTTTCCCAGCACTTGCTGTTGCCTAGTAACAGTAACAGGAACTTCTTCCCTTCCTTCTTTCCTTTTTTAGCAATTTGCTTTTAGCTAAATTTTTCAAGGCATTCAAGTTAGTTTTCATAGAAGCAACTATTGTTTTTATTTTTGCATTCATAAAGACAACAGCATATACTGAGTTCATAAATAGGCCTAGATACACACACATGCTGCTCTTGGTAAGTGCCCACCTAACTAGGGAAGGGACGTGCAGGGGTGTCTGAATGGAGAATGTTCAGTGTGTTTCACAGAGGGAATAAAGACTACTGTCTAATCAGGCAAGTTGGTTAAGTGGAAGTGCATTAAGAAAGATATACTGTATATGCTTGACAATTTTCATATTTTTGGATATATTTTTAAACTTTAACAAAGCTAAAATGAATATCTTTAAATATAAATCTTTGCATAAATGATTAGAATAAATTTCTAGAATAAGAATTAATATGTTCAAAAGTTATAGGCATCTTGAAGGTTTTTGGTATATAGGTTCAAATTGCTTTCTAAAAAGATTTATTCATTTGTGCTCCTACCATTTCTCCACATCTTTCCTAATTCAAAATGGTATTGTTAGTAAAGAAAAAATGCTAATTTTAACCCCAAATTATGGCTTTGAATGTCTAGAAATGATTTTTCTGAAACAGTGAGTGTGGACACCATAAAAATATTTATTAACAATTTGTATTTCTTTTTCTGTGAATTTCTACTTTATGTCCTTTGACTATTTATCTACAGAGGTGTATTAGTCAGGATTCTTGGTTGCAAATGATAGGAGCTGACTCCAGTAGAAAAAGAACTGCTTGCAAATGGTGTTGGGTAGCTCACAGAATTGAGGGGAAGGCCGAGAACCAGGCTGGGGCAGGAGCCGAGGGAGAAAAGGCACAGCAGACATCTTGCCTCAGGAACCGTTGAGATCCCACGCGCACCCCCATAACTGCTGGATCATTGGCACCATGATGCCTCCACAGTGACTCCTCTGGCCTCTGAATTCCACCACGGCATCTGTGGATAATCTTTAATGGATCGTATGCATTTCTGTCCCACCCTCAAAAGGGAAAAGGCTCTGGTGGGAGCATTTGATTGGCTGTGTGTAGGTCATATGGCCTTGACCCATGGGCCAGCAAGCAGGACGGCAGCCTGTCCATCAGAGTATTTCCTCCAAAGGGGAGGGGTATTCGATGTGGGCACCTAAATGACAGAAGTCCACTATATGGGGTTTTATCCAACTGTATGAGATACTTACATATAAAGTATATCAACAGATTGTCACATTCTGAAAAAAAATTATCAGCTTGTTTTCTTTTAAATCTCATTTATATTTCTTTCTGAAATAGTTTAATGTTTTTATGTAAACCTGTTGATTTTTAACCTTTTTGATATTTTACATTTATGCCTGCAGAATGTTCTCCAATTTACAATATATATTCATCCACTTTCAAAGGTTTTAATGATTTAATTTTTTTGAGATTTACATTTACGTGGTTAAACTATGCATGTGCACGTGTGTGGTGGGAGGGAAGGATCGGATTCCCGTCCACCCCTCTGTCCTGCAAAGTTGTCCTGCTGCATTCACTGTATAATTCTTTCCCCACTGACTGTGTTGGCACCTTTATCACATACTAATCCTTTATATACCATGTGTGTCTCTAGGCTATTAACTCCATTCCATTGATGTACCAGATTTTTGCCATAGATTTTGTAGTTCAATTGTTAAAACATTATAGGATATTTTTAATCACCCAGCTATCCCTTCACTACTTGTGCTTTTCTTTTCCAAAAATGTAATGGCCAATCCTCTTTTTTGTTTGTTAAAGTTCAGAAACATTTTGCCAAATTTCAAAAATTATTCCCATGATAATTGAGTTAAATCCTTAGATTAATTTTTGAATAACTTTTAACATATAAAATTGGATTTTCTTCTTTGGGAACATTTATTCAAGTCTTTCTTTGTGTCTTGATAAAATTTTGACATTTGATCATTTATTCATTTTGGTTCTATACCTAAGTTTTAAAGATTATTATTGTTGTTTGAAACTTAAAAAACTTTCACTGGTAAATCATCCTAACCTTTGGGCCTTTGATAACTTTCCATTCTTGCCACAGTTATTTGTCTCTTCAGATGATGTACTTCTTTCTGATACACAATTCTAATTTATATTTTATTATGTCATATAAACAATACAGTTTATCAATATTTATAAATTTATTAACATAAAGAATAATTATCTGAAAATTATAATGTATCTATTATATCATCCTTCTTCTTAGAAGTTATCTTCTTTCTTTTCATGTCTGTTTTCCATATTCGGTTTGCTAGATCCTTGTCTAGTTTTTCCAAAGAGCCAGATTTTGTTTGTATTTAACATTTAGACTCTTTGTTGTTTTCCGATCGTGTGACTCAGGGCAAAGTGATTAAGGGCAAAGGCTTTGGAGTCACACAAACCTAGATCAAATCCTGATTTTTGTCATTTACTAACTGTGTGATCTTGGGCAAATTACTTAATGTCTCAAAAATCTTTATTTATTCCTAAAAGATAACTAATAATTCCCATTCCTCAGGAACACCGTGAGGATTCCCCAAGACAATCACGTAGGGCATGGGGTTCAGGGTGTGGCTCGTGGCAAGTGCTCAGGCATCATCATTGTGGGCGTTTTCACTTTATCTTTAATTTATCAATTATCAGAGAACATGACTTTAGCAACTTATCAATTTATTTATTCTCATACTTGATGTCAAGGTTAATTATAGGGTATGAGTTCATTCTTGATTAGTATTTCAGCCACCTCCCACAATTTGTATTAGTATTCTTAGTCATGTTATTTCTTACTATGTTATTTAAAACCTTGTCTATATCTGAGGATTTGATTTCCTTTGTAACGTAGTTTAGGACAGTGTTTTTTAAAAGTTCAAACTTGTTGGTTTTGTTTGTTTAAATATGTGATCATAGTTTTATGCTTGGGTTGTATTGTGATTGGGAATCTATGGCCTTTAGAGTTTCTGCTGGAGGGAATGAATTGCTTTTACAGTCTAATATATGGGTATGGCTTATTAAATCTTGCTGTGCTATTTAGGGTAGAAAAGTGTTTATGACTGTTTTCCCTTAGTTGTGGATTATATCTTTTATCAATGTAAAATTACATCTTTGGCCTGTTTATTGTTTTGGGCTTGACTGCTAGATTGTAAGTTTTTCTTTTGCTTATATTTATCAGACACATTTAGACATTCTTGTACTTCTTACCTGTCTGATTCACTTAGATTTGGTGGGTTTCTTTTAAGCAGCATACAGTTGAATTTTATTTCTGAAACCAATTTGAAATTATTGGTCCTTATATGGGCTGGTTTAACCCATTTCTAATTTTTCTCATAATTTAGATGTTTTATCCTCTTTCTGACAACCATTTCCTCATCTTCTGTTTATTTGCTCTGTGCAGTGTTTTGTTACTGACTTTTAAATATACTTGTATTACTCTATTAAGTAATTTTGGAAGGTAATCTTATTTAAAATTTTACTCTTAGTTCCCTTTAAATTGTTTTCAAAACCATTCTTTATATTCCCGAAAATGTCAAAATCAAGAATTAAACCATAGCTTTAAAATATCCTTATATGTGATGAGAAAGTTAGCATAGTTTTATTCTTTCCCCTATGTCTTTGCCATTTCTGTCAGTAGAAACCCAGATTTCGGACACATATCATTGCTATTTTTATATAACTTTTTTCTTTTCAGATACTTTTTGACATTTGCTTTCTGTTCTTAACAAATTCTGCAACAGTTATTAAGCATAATCGGAAGGTATAATTTATTTCACCATTCCTTGCTAATCCTTCCAAACCACAGTAGTCCCGTTTTTAGGTTGTTTACTTTAAATAACCTCTCAATTGGAAGGAGTGATTTTTTTTAAGTTGAGGTAAAATTGGAATATAACATATAAGTTTCAGGTGTTAAAATTTGACATCTGTATACACTACAAAGTGGTCACCACTGAAAGTCTAGTTACCGCCATGTCCATACAATCAGCCCCCTTCACCCATTTTGCCTGCCCAGGTGTGTGTCTTTAAGTAGTTGTTTTCAAAAAGGATCTTGGGGAAGTATGTTTTCTAAGCACCTGCATATCTGAAATTAATTTTCCATTATTTTTGCATAGGAAAAACATCTTATGTAGGCATAACACTCCTGAAAGATATGTTTTCTTCAAATATTTTGTATGAAATTTAATGGGATTTACTCTGGCAAAGGAGAAACCTAAGGCTTCTTTGATTTTTTTTGGACAATAAATATCTCCCCTTGCTCTCTGCTCACATGCTTATAGGCTACTTTTATTTATCTCTGACCGTTAGAAGCTCTCAGGGAGCTCTTAGACATGTCTTAATATATTCATTTTGCCTGGAGCATAGTGCATTCTTGGTCTGTATACTCAACATTCTTTTTAGATTAAGAAACGTTTTTTTTCTTTGATTACAACATCTGTTCCATTTCTTTTAGCTTTCTAGTTCTAAAAAACATGTTGAGTTCTTAGGTTTCCTATGTCTGTTATCTTCTCTTTCGCATTTTCGTCTCTGTTCTTCTCTGTTATACCAGAGGGTTTTCTCAGGTTGGTGTCTTAACTTCACTGACTCGATTATCTGCAGTGTCATTTCTGTTCCTCGTGGTTTCGTGCGCAGATTTTCACTCTATCATTGTATTTTGGTTTTACGTCAGGCCTCTTTTTCTCTCACACATCTTTCTTTCATCTCACCTTGCTGTCTTGTTCTCATGACCTATTCTCTTGTTTGTGGATATCTGTTCCTGAGGCCATTACTTCTTGAATTCTACTGAAGACTGAAAAAGTTTCCTCCCAAAATTTCTTTCAATTCCTGTGACAAATTACTTTCAGAAGTCTGTACTCCCTCTGAGCCTTTAGGATGATGTTCTCTGTTTCTATGTCTATGTCATTTATTAAAATGTTAGTTAGCTATTGTTAGTTTGTTTTCTTGTCACTTTCCTTAACCCAGGAGATCTAGTCCGACCTGGTGTTTCCGCCGGGTCCTACTTTCTGTCCGCTCAAATGCGGGTTCAAATCCCTTTATAGCGCTACCTCTGGAGGGTAAGTTAATGTGTAGAGCTACAAGCTCCATTTCTGGTGTTTGACTTGCTTTCATTCCTTAAGTGTTGAACCAGTATTAGCTCTTATTGCCTCCACTGCCTTTCTACTGACACAAAAGCCATAATATTTAGTACATATGGTTGTCAGAGATTTTTTGTGCTCTCCTCACATCGTGTTTTCTTCGTGGGAACACCTTCCTGTTGGAAAGAGCTACGCTCGAAGCTTGCTTCCCCATTCCTTCTTGTTGACCAGTTCTTTCCTAGGTAGCAGCCCTGACTGTCTTTAGGAAAAAGCTGCTGCTAGGGGTTGGATGTGGAAGGAAAATCACACTCCAGTTTAAAAAGGAGCACTTATGTAGTAGAAGAATGGCTGTCTGATTTAATGAGCCAGGTGGCAGACAGTGGGGAAGGGATAATGGGCCTTTCTAACTTCAGACAGGTGGGCTTTCTCTAGGTCTGGTGGCAAGCACAGGTGGTCCACTAATTGCCTTTAAAAATCCAGGTTCATTGACCTTACAGTTAGTGGTAAGGTCAATTTTTGGTGGCAATGTAAATGTTTGCCTTTTAGTGTGTGTATATGTGTGTGTGTGTGTGTGTGTGTGTGTGTGTGCATTTTAGTGGAAGAGGCTATATCAGGGCTATTAGCCAGATGCCATTCCAAACTGGAAGTCCTTGGGACCTTTTTATTTTAAACAATACTTATCAGGTTGCTTTTATCTACCAACTCATGTGACATACGTGAGCCATAAGGAAGTGAAGAGCTAGAAGATGCCCAGTGAATGAAGAGAGAAAGCAGATGTGGGGATTATGCTTTGTCTCTTACCTCTTTACCTCCAAGTTCCTGCCGTCCCTAGTGCCCCAGGACTTCCCTTTGGTCTCACTCCTTGCTTACCCTGTTCCCCAAGCCTGGATTTAGGCTTAATATAGCCAGTCTCTCATGTCTACTTACTACAGGCATCACATTCATTCCTTTGCTGCCTCCCCTGCAACTCTGGTTTTACTCATCAAGCTCTCCAGATGCTCAATTCTTGCAGAAACAAAATATGCTGGACTGGACCTACCTTCTCCTTCCACTCTTTACAGAGGATCGGGGTGTCGGCTTGCACCTTGGTTAGAAGGCGTTTATGGGTAACAGATGGAGGAATGACCACATTGCTCTCTAGCAGTTTGCAGATTCAAAGCTGGCCACCCTTTGAGGCACAGGTACAGGGTGTCTCATGGGCAGAGGATTTAGGACTGGGCACGCCTCCTGTCCCACAGGCATACTCGTGCTGCTGTGATTTCCAGTCTGGAGGCATAGCCTGAGCTCCCACCTTTTGGGAAGCTGGAAGAGGAAGCCAAGGACCCATTTCCACTTGTTGCTTGTTGGGTCAGGATGGGTAACCCAGCAACACCAATTTCAAATGTTTTGGTCTTGCTGGTTGAACAGACAAATTGCTGTAATTGTGCAAGTCGAGCAAATATGTAAAAAGACCTTTAAAGCAACTGAAATTCAAATCTTGAATGTGAAGGCACAGGTCACCATTAAAATTCCCTTTATGATCCTGACATTGAAGGTCTAGGTTATTGCCATATTTCAAATCTGTTAAGGGTTTAATGTACTTGGGCCCACAGATAAATCCCATATTTAATCTCTCTTATTTTACATTTCCATATTTTTTATAGCTGTTGCCAGCCTGAATATCATCCTCTATAAAAGTGGAGTAATTTCAAGAAATACCATAAAGGCTGTATACCTCAACCATACTTTACCTTTTTATTGGGTTGTCTTGTTATACCAGGTAAAAACTCATTTGTACATTTCCTGTTTTCATTGGAGCAATGAGTTGTAAGCATATTAGAATGTGAAATAATTTTTCCAGAAAATCTTTTTTCTTTCATTGTCTTTAAAGAAGGGACAAGAAACACTAAATTCTAAGTGTGTTAACCATGGGTTATTGTTTGAATAATACTTTTCCTTTTTTAGAAACAGTACTATAAATGTAAAGTATGCCTATACGACAGCAAACAAACAAATCATAGGTACTAAGATACGTTGTCTAAATAATACCGAACAGTTAGATTGTGTCATTTTCCTATGCCCCAGTGCCTTGCACATTGACCTGTTAAATAATTACTTGGTGAATGCATATTGGGGTGCTGCTGCTGATACAATTTAGATGGCCTCTAATTCATGATAACGTTGAAAGACTAAGAATGATTGTATTTATGGTTTGCAGGTGGAGGAGTAACTTTATAGCAAAAGAAAGTCAGGAAATCAAATTGTATGATTTCATCTGTGTTGTATTTAGCTTTTCATGAAAGCAATGGCCTTGCTTAGGCACGGGCAGGATCCGCATTCTGCATGCGCCAAGGCTCCTCTGTGCCCAGGCTGGAGGAGGCTTCTGTCTCCAAAAGAGGCACCCTGGGATATCCCTGGGATGGGTGGTGCTTTTGAGCCCCCTTGTTTCCCTCCTGTTCATGGGTATAAGCAATAACGCTAGCACAGTTGAACATTTGACTATTTAAAACTACATTTTACATTTAAACAAAACAATGGGTTAGCTGCTAGACATTTTGCATTTTTAATTGGGTTGCTCTGGGGTTATAGGAATATCCTTTTAAAGTAAACACCGAGAAGCCTGGAATATGACAGTAAGAGGCCAACTACTGTGAATCACCTGAACATAATCTAGTTGTTGGACATCAGAGGATACAGAGTAGCCGATTTTTCTCCTTCAAGCCCGTAAGAGGCATGGCTGGTGCCCTTCCAGCCATAAAAGAAAGAAAATAATCTGTATGATTAAATAAGGACAAGATAATTCTTTTTCTGAGTACTAAAAATTGAGATATTTGTATAGTACCTTAAAAGTATTATTTATTTGATCTTCACAGCAACAGAAAGTCAGCAGGGAGTGTTGCTCTTTCTAATTTTTATGGGTGAAGAATTTGAGGCTTAGAGAACTTCATTTACTTTTTTAAAGTCACAGGGCTAGTAATTGGTAGAGTTGGAACCAGATTTTAGTTTTGCACATTTGAGCACTATATTCTTTCCTTTGCCCTAATATGGTATTAATAATGCTAATAAAACATGCAATCCAGCATTTATTAAATCAGGGCCTAATTTACTCATAATCTCATTTCCTCCTCACAGTAGATCTATAAAGTAAATATTATTATTCCCATTCTACAGATGGAAAACTAAGTTACAGAGTTTACTATGGAATTTACCGGGGTGTTGTGGGGAGTCTCCACGGGGAGTGAAACAGACTTGCTCTCGAGGAGCTTATAATCAAATCAGGGCAGTAAATCATGCATATGTAAAAGACAGTAGTAATAATATATTTAAATAATACTTGAAGAGCAGAAAAAACTATCACAGAGCAGTACTTGATTGTAAAGTGGAGCACACTGGGAGGTCAGCAGTCCAGGAGTTTAGAGCAGGGTGAGCCCCATCCCCGGCCGCTGCGGCAGTCAGGAAGCCTGGAGGGGAGGCAGAGCTCGAGCCGCCCTGGGAAGGGCTGGTGAACGCGATCAGAGGCCCTTCCAGGCAGTGAAACAGCGCGAGCCAGTGCAAAGCTGCGAATGTGCCCACGGGGCGTTCTGAGTCCCACTCCTCCTGAACAGTTCTCCACGAGAGAACAGGAAGTGGGAGGTTCCCCCTGCTAGGCCTGTGAGGAAGCCTTTTCCTTAAATTGTGAAAATACAAAAATGAGCAATGCTTTTAAGCTTTGGACTAAAATTTATAGGCAAATGTTAATCCCCAGCTTCCTGCTTTCCTTAGTAGAAGAAGTCGAAAACTTTTAGATTTGGAAAGGGCTGGATATCTAGCCCATACCCCCCTCATTTTGTGCATGGGGGTGGGATTGCCTGAGACCACAGGGAGCCCCAGTACCAGGTGTGGGGTTACTAGTTGGGGAAGTCGGTTCAGAGGAGAACCCCAGCGTCTGACTCTTAGTTCGGAGTTCATGGCAAGTAGTGTCTCTGGTTGTTGCTGGAATATTTAAGCTCCAAAGAATAGAGCGCTGTAATTACAAATTTTTTAGAATGTGGGCTTCGCCTGTAGACCCCCCCTGGCTGGTGGTAATAGTGATTGCATGGGGGGCACATGTGAGTGTAACCGGCCATCACACCTGTGCAGTGTCCTACCCTTGCTGAACTTTCAGCTCACATTTGCCGAGATCTTCCTGCAAACGCCCTCATGGCGTCTGGGCCTCTTCTGACTGCCCCTGCACTCCTCGGCCTCTGGCATTTGCCCTCTCTTCACTGGCCATGTTAAGCCTTGGTTTCTCTATCTTTCCTTCTCGTGGAAGAAACATGAAGGTCCCAATTTCAGTTATTTACCAGGTTCCAGACAATGACAAAAACTTGATTGCCTTACGGGTGTCGTGGAGAGGAAGGGACAAGGCAGGAGTGCCATTTTGTTAATGTCAGATATAAATATTTTTATGAACCTTATATGTCTGGATTCATTAGCCATTTAATGAATCTGATGCACAGATGTTCAGGAAATTAGGAGCAACTGACTTCACTGGGAAATTATAGCAAGCTTGGTGCCATCCAAGATATCAAAAACATGCTGTTCCTACAATCTGCCAAGAAACTAGGTATAGTAATGGTCTCTGTGTTATATATAAGCTCACTATTAACACTCAATAAATGTTAATTGTATAATAATAAAAAATATTGAGCATGACTCTCCCCAGTGGAGATCAGGTTGTAGACACAAAGGATAAAGGGATGCCCTCTGTGTTCAGAATTTATCTTTCCTTTGCATTTACATTATAGTCACCTGATGGAATGTAAAAGAGTTGAAAAAGAGCTAACCTGTGCCTTGGGTGGACGTTATTAATTTTAAGTCACAAGAACTGAATTCGGCTTTAAAAAGTTTTCATCAAACAGTTGTAGCGCATGTCTCATCTTGGTCTACCGATCGCTGAGTGGTTCACAGGCAGGGCGAGTGAGGTGAGGGGTCGAAGGGCAAAGGCAGAATCAGGCCAGGCCGGGCCTCGAAGCCGGGGCTCTTTAGGGAGGGCCGCACCCAGCCGAGAGCCTGGCACAGTTTTCCAGGGTATCTGTCCGGCTTTATTGAGAATTCTGTCACATTGTATGTTTTGGACACAACCGTATTGAGGGGAAGAAAGGGTCCAGTTACTCTGTGATACTTGGAAGTGTGTTCTTCCTGGGCCCTGGTGTGCTGGTACATTAAAAACTGGCTCTCCTCTTTCTCTCAAAAACTCTGCTTTGTAGTGTTTGCCTATTTCCATGATGTAAATACTCCCATTGTGGCCAATCTCAAGCCTCTGACATGGATGGCACCAGCTTGCAAACTTCCTAAAAACTTAACACTCAGCTCTTGCAATCTGATACAAGAGGCTCCAGCCAAACCCTGGTCCTCAGTTTACCCTAGTCATGGTGACAGATATGAGGAGTGGTTGAAGAAGCTCTGGAGTGAGTGATACCCAAGGTTAAATTCTAGCTCTGTGCTCCCTAGCTCTGTGATGTCTGCTCAGCTACTTAACCTCTCTGATCAGCCTCCTCATTGGCAAAATGGAAGAAATATGTATTATAAGGTTGATGGTTATATATAGGAGATAATAAATGTAAAGTGCCCAGCACCATTCTTGGTATACAAATACTCCCAAATAGTAATTATTATTAATATTATTTTATCCAGAGATTAAATTATTAGTAGTATTATTTTATCCAGAGATTTTTATCCAGAGTAGCTACAAAATACTAGCTAAATCTCTGTAGGAATATACGATTATCAGAGAATGTGGATATTATAGATATCAATTGGCCCTAGGAAACCGATATCTTAATATTCACTAGATGTTTATTATAGTAGGCTTGTACACCTATATGGGAAAGCACCTCACGAATAGCCTTGGAAAGGGAAAAACATGTGCTTGATTTCTGAGAAACCCAAAGAATGATCCATATCATACTGTTTTAAAGATGTGTTGCCTTCAATGTAGATAATGCTTATGGTGCCCTCTTTCTTGGTGTGATGTTAGCAGGTTTTATCTTAAATCAATTTTTGGAAATAAGGTGGGCATGAACAACAGTGGCACCTGCAAAGCCCTCCAATGTCCTGCTTCTCCCAGGCTCAACAGGCCTGTTTTCTTCCTCAGCTCAGAGAAAGGCGAGCGCCTGGTGGGACCACCCTTCCTGCCGCGGGACACGCCTCCTCCTCAACAAGCAGAGAACAGATCTGCAAAGCCTCTTTCCAAAGGGAACCAAAGAAATCTGGTTCTATTTCTTTATGTCTCTCTTTCTCAGCCACTTAAAGTGATAACTGGCCTAGCTTCCTCATTTTCTGAATCAGTTTGTCACGTTGGAATTATTTGAATGACAATTGATGAGGAACACAAATGTGTAGCACTTTGTAAAACAGGAAGTCTGGGGAAGGGGAAGATGCTTTGAGCATCGCCATTAAGCACCCTTTAGTCTTGCAATGCACCATTAAGCATCCCAAATCATTCCTTAGCTCTCTCCTTCCCACCACTGTCTGGAAAAGCTTGTCTGCTGTCACCAAATTCTAACATAAACTGTTCAGGGCTCTATATTTTCCCATCGCTGTTTATTGCTATATCACAGACTCTGCCTTAATTCAGATTCAGTGAGCTCTTTCCCTTCATAGCACGAAAGCCTGTTGGCAGCCATTAGCTCCATGAGTCGGGATCATGAACAATCACGCACACAAAGAAACTGCAAATTAGAGCTTATGTTCCTTATATCTTCACATGGCTGGTTGAAGTGAGACAACTCCACAAACAATGCATTTTAAAGAACATTTGCAGGGTGAATACATTACAAACATAGCTAGGAAGTGGGCTGCAGTATATCTTCAAAAGTGACTGATTTAAACCCAAACTTAATGTATTTTGGAGGCCAGCAATAATTTGACTTGCTGAGTGGATGGAATTTATGGGTATAATGCAGTGCAAATAAAAACATCCTCTTTCAGTCATAAAGGTGTATGCTGTGTCCATGCTGGGAAATACAGCTTTCCTTACCCCTGACTTCTGGAGAGAACTCGGGGGAATAGCTAAGTCAGACCCAGTGCCTTTTCTTTGTGGCCTCATGGAAACATCAAGTTTTATTTTTGTGTTTAAGGGGGTTTATAGTGCCATCCCTGGATCTGGGCTTTTGTGTTTGAGAACCAAATAAATAGAGAAACCCAGAAATGCAATGCTGAGCTTTGAATTATTTTCCTCATGAGATGACCCAGACCAGAGGGCAGGCGGAGCAGAGAGTAGGACTAGGGTGTGGGGCCCAGGTGTCCAAAGCTGCCCCTCCAAGGAGTGCCTCAACGGGAAGGCTGAGGTTTTGAGAAACTCACCGTCAAGGGCCTCCTAACTTTGGGGGTTTCCTATTTCCCAGCTGTGCGCTCTGGTGTGTCACCCTGGGGAAGAAAACTCTCGTGGCTACACATGCAGCCCAATATCCAGGATGGGCTGAATTTGAGGTTGGAGTATAGGAAGTGATGAATTTTTGTGAATGAATTGTCCTTTAGTGAAACAAAAGACTGCAGACTCCCTGCTCCACATCCTCGGCATTTGAGAGAATCCCCTGCTCTGCTCCTCAGCCCTCAGCCTGTCCTCCCTACCCCCAAGCCCCAGTGCCCCCCCCCCAAGCCCTCCACCCCAGCACTGTAGCCCTTGCCCACCCAGTCCAGCTTCCCCAGTTCTCTGTAGAATGTGTCCAGGAGGAGGAGCAACATCAGGTCTGGGACGATGGCTCATGGGCACTGGAGTAGGTCATCCGCCCTGCCTTGGCCACTCTTCCTTCATGAAGGCCCTGTAAGCACCAGAGGAGACTTGACCCTCCTATCTAGTAGGCTGATAATGTGATGGAATACAATGTTGTCAGTGCCTGGGGAGACTCACAGAACATAAAAAAATCATGATTTATATGCCTGAAGTGAAGGCAGGAAAAAAAATGCAATGGTATACTCTCAAGGACTTTGTATTTCTTGAGAAACTTCCAGCAAAAATTGCAGTTTTTGCAAAAAGCATATTCCTGGCCCTAATCTGATAACTTCATTGGTTTTCTGAGAAAAATCATAAAGACCTTTCAAGTCAATATTTGTTTCTGAACTCTGGAACAAATAAGTGTTGGGGTATAGGTAAACTCCCTCCTTTTTCTCACTTCAAAATTTAAGATTAGTCATGTTGACCTTCCGAACTGGGAAAGTTAGAGGGTGGGAAGAAATGTTGGGAAGAGATATAGGACAATTGTGAAATCATGACGTATTGATTGATAGCTACAAAATATTAGGTGTTCTACTGAAAAATTCAAAGTCCAAATTTCCACTGAAATATCTGCTGAAGGAACTTTTCTGTTGTGTGTATATTATTCCTTTAGTTAATTAGTAAACCAGCCAGAATTCATGTGCCTTCATATTGTTTGCATTCATTGTGGATTTCTAGGGCACATCTCAGCAGTTGTTTTCCCAAAGGAAAGCTGCAGCTTTTGTATAGGAGGTATCAGAGAGATGGGGAAATTGCAGGTGGTTTCAGGTAGTTCTGATCTTGCCAATGGGTATTGTTGTGCCTTTTCCCTAACTGTTAGGCTAGACAGTACAGGACCTAAGGTGTGTGCTGCCAGCCATTGGGTCTATGACATGTATGATTGAATCCTAAGCTGGTTCTGGGTCCAGAAGACCAAACATGGGAATGGACATCCATAGTGGAACAAGCTCAAAGAAGCTTGAAACATTGACATTTAGTTGATATCTCTTACCCTAGGCCACTAAAAATTCTTTTCCTATCCTCTCCCATGTTCTTCTCCTTATTTCCCCAAGCCTTGGATAATCCAAACCAGCAAAATTCTTGGCCTTCAGAGATCCTTTAAGCCCTGTCTAAGGTAACATTAGATACTGAAGGACTCTTAAGATAGCCCAGATTTTGATAATATATGGGCTAGGGTTGCCGGGAGTCCTTGGAGAGGACACAGTAAGCACCCATTTCGTGACAGGATCTTCCTACTTTCTGGATTGACACTAAAATTTGGCATTCTGTAGAAATGACTTCTCTCAAGACATGGGGAGGGATCTGCCGTACTTAAGATTTCTTTAGGTGATTTTTGCTAGCTAGAACTTACTTCCAAAGGTTGATAGGTAGCATCCCTCTGCACTTCCTTCTGGTGCTCACATTTTGTTAGGACGCTATGCTTTGGGAGTGCTTTTTCTGGGGCTATGTAATAGGGTACTTGGCAGGGGGCTGTGAGAAAACGTGAGCTATGGTGATCAGAAGACCTTGATTCCCATCCTTTTATAATGTTCACTAATGTAACCGCTTGATTTTCTCAAAATAAAATGGGAGAGAAAGTAAGACCTCTACTAACCAAAGCATGCTGAAGTAGGGTTTTGGAGGTAACTTTTGGAACGCTAAACGAAACCCACCTGCATGGGTTCCAACACTAAACCTCCTTATTCCAAATCTCCCTGTGAGAGAATAATATTACTGACAGATTTATATAGTTCTATCCCGTTTACTGTTTCCTTTCTCTACAATAGTAAGCGCTCTCATTTACTGAGTACTTGCTGTGCGCCCGGTGCCCTTGTAGGACATTCATTACAAATAGTCAGAAGGATTCTTCAGGTTGGGGCTCGTTAAGGGCCAGGCACCCCGCCTGCTCTCACGTGGGGTGGGTGATGAGGCTGGAGCTCACCAGAAGCATCAGACCGGGAGACCTGTGGTTTCTCTGCGACAGTATGTGGATTCCTTTTACCTACCTAAGCTGTTCTCTCTGTATCAGTCTGTTTAAAGCAGTTCTGCTCAAAATATATTCCAAGAAATCAGAAAACCCAAAATACCACCAAGTTCTACTGAGCTTTAGACAGACTGTGAGAAAAAAAAATTCTTTCAATATAACATCCTTTCAAATTTAAATAATGCTCTGTAGTTTACAAAACACTTTCACATACGGCATTTCATTGAATCTTCCAAACCCATTGGAAGGGAGGGTGTGTATTTCTAATGTGTAATAGATGAAGAGACTTTGAAAGGCCACTTACTACAGCTCTCAAGAAGTTACATAACCAGTAGGAGGCAGAGGTAGGGCTTGAATCCAGGTTTTCCAGCGTTCTTTTATTATAGCACACAGTTCACGTTCACTGACTAAAGGAGGCAGGGAAAGATCAGAGGTTAGGAGAGTGATGTCAGCAGAATGGTGGAAGAATAGTTTTCTGTTGTCCTCGCCCTCAAAGAACACTGATTTTGGCAATCTCCCGTGGACAAGAGTAGCTCTGTGGAAGCCCAAGAGTCCAGTGAAGTTCCAGCATACTGTTGCAGGAAATAAAAATATCTGAGATCGGATGCACTGAAGAGGCTAAGAGGAAAAGTTTCATTTTATTTACAACACCCATCCCCCAAGACAGCTCAGGGCCAAGAGAAACCTTTGTGACCCACAGTTTCTCCCATAAGGCAAAGTGAGAGCAGGTGAGTAAGCATCTGGGTTCCCCAGCTGTGTGGGATGGTGCCAAGGAAGTACACTTCTTTCCCATTCCATCCAGACTACTGAGGTATGCTTTGCAGGAGAGCAGAAGGGGCTCAGAGAACAGCAGCCATGGCTCTCAGAGGGCATCAGAGGAATTGGCTCTTCCTAACTGCTTCACAGAGTCCATCAGGAAGCCTGCCCATGAGCTGCGGGGATGTCTCACCTGTGGACTCCCCCTGCAACTGGCCATGGGCACAGCTCTGAGCACCTTGCCCTTATCCCCCAGCCCAACCCCATGGCCAGCTCTCTGTGCATGCCCTGGAGGGCAGTGAGTACAACCCTTAGCAGATGGCGAGTGAGCATGCACAGAAAACTGGTCCAACTCTGAGGGTTTGGGAGAAAGTACACAAACTTGAGCATTCAGCACTGCAATGGGAAACAGGAAGCTGTCAGTACCTGGCCTGGATTTGCAGGATTGAGAGAGGCCATATAAACTTAGAAATTCCTCAAAAAGTGAATGAGAAATGTGGAGCAGGCATATGCATTGACAAGGTCTGAGAAGGCTTCCGAATCCCTAGGAGGGCAGACAGAGGATATTTCTCTCCTGAAGCCAGTCCGTAAAGATTGGAGGAGGTGACTGCTTCTCCAAATGTGAAGACAACAGCACAAGACTTCACGGAAATATGAAAAATCAAGGAAACACAACATCACCAAAGGAGCACAATTATTTTTTAGTAACTGATCCCAAAGAAATGGAGGTCTGTGATTTTCCTGATAAATAATTCAAAATAATTATTTTAAGAAAGCTCAGTGACCTACACAAAAGCACAGAAAAAAAAAAATCAACAAAATCAGGAAGAAAAATAGTACACAAACAAAATGAGAAGCTTAACAGAGAGATGGAAATAATAAAAAAAAGAACCGAAGAGAAATTTTGGAGCTGAAAAATATAATGAATGAAATGAAGAGTGCAATAGAGAGAATTGGTAGTAGACTTTATCAAGCAGAAGAAAGAATCTGTGATGTCAAAGACAAGTCATTTGATATTATCCAGTCAGAGAAGAACAAAGAAAAAGAATGAAAAAGAGTGAGAAAAGCCTACATGAATTATGGGATATCAAAAAGTCAAGTGATCTATATATAATTAGAGTCCTAGAGTAGAGGGAGAAAAGAGCAGAAAGCTTACTTAAAGAAATAATGGCTGAGAACTTCCTAAATCTGAAGATTTGGACATACAATCTCAGAAGCTGACAGGTCCCCAAAAAGGTCTTTTCCAAGGCATATTATAATAAAACTGACTAGAATTTTAGAAGCAGCAAGAGAAAAAACGTCTCATATACAAGGGAACTACCCTAAGCCTATCAGCAGATTTCTCAACAGAAACCTTACAGACTAGGAGAGAGTGGAATGATATATTCTGAGTGCTGAAAGAAAAAAACCTGCCAAGCAAGATCACTTTACCTGGCAAAACTGTCCTTCAGAAATGAAGAAAAGATAAAGACTCCCTCAGACAAACAAATGCTGAGGAAGTTCATCATTACTAGATCTGCCTTACAAGAAATTCTAATAGGAGTTCTTCAAGCTGAAATGAAAGGATTCTAATTAGTAACATGAACACATATGAAAATTTAAAACACTGTGTAAGAGTAACTATATAGTAAAATTCATACTGCACATATGTTAATACTGTAACACAGTAGTGTGTTAATCACTTAACTCTAGTATAAAGGTTAAATGACAAAGTATTAGAAACAACTACAGCTACAAATATTTGCTAATGGATATAAAACATAAAAAAATGTAAATTGTGACATCAAAAATATAATGTTGGGAGGGGTTGTAAAAGAGTAGAGTTTTGTATGTGATTGAAATTAAGTTGTTATCAGTGTAAAATAGACTGTTATAACTATAAGGTGTTTTATGTAAGCCTCATGATAACCACAAAGCAAAAACCTACCATAGATACTCATAAGATAGAAAGAAGGGAATCAGTGTATATCACTACAGAATTTCATTAACTCACAAAGGAAGGCAGAAAGAGTCAAAAGGCACTATGTTGTACACCTGAAACTGATATAATATTGTATGTCAACTATATTTCAAATTAAAAAAGATATAGAAAAACTGAATAAAAAAAAAATCCAGACCCAACTATATGCTGCCTATAAGAGATTCATTTTAGCTTTAAGGACACACATAGGTTTAAAGTGAAGGGATAGAGGAGGGATTAAAGGTGGTGGCGTGAGAGATGAGACACAGGCTTCCTCCTAAAACCGCATATAATATGAAAATATAGTTAATACAACTAATCCTGAAAGAGCAATAGGAAAGAGGACTGCACCAGACTGCACACATCTGGAGAAAAGAGCAGACCTCACGGAACAGGGTAATGTACCAAAGCTGTGGCCTGTTGAGATCCAAGCCCTTCCCCCACCCCAGCTCACCGTAGGGAGGAAGAGAAACTGAGCAGGGAGGGAGTGGAGGCCTGGGACTCCTGAATACCTGACTCTGGAGATCTGCTCTGGGAGCACAAACCTACAAATCATGGTGCTTGCATGATACTCTCGTGATTATGGGGTTGGAAAGCTAAGACAGGCAGAATTCCTGGAGAGACTGAGATTCCAGCCACTTGTGGAAAGCAGGGATCCATATCCAGCTGCTCTGGGACAAAAGAAAGGTGGGCACTCTGAGAGAGTTCCTAACAATGAAGCCCTTAGCAAGAGGGCTGCTAAAGGGGCAAGGACTGCACAGAGCTTACTGCTCAGGAGAGAGGACAGGTAGAAAAAATTGTCTGGGTGCACTCTGCCCAGCAGGTTGGGAGCTTTGCCATGTAGACTCTCATATTTAAGGAGGAAAAAGAAGTCTTCCTCTGTAAACGATCTTCAGGTGCTCCAGCTCCCTGGCTGGCTACACAGCTCCAAGGACCCCCTCCATGATATGCAGCCTATTGCATCTTTCTCCAGGCCAGCCCCACCTGGCTCACAAACTGGCAAACCCTACCCTGGGGTTAGGCCAGCCAGAGGGAAGATCTGTCTACAGCAACTACAAATGCAAAGCATAGAGGCTTATACCTGTGTGCTCGGCCCACTAGTTCAGGCAGTGGAGACAGGCATAGCAGCCGGGTAGCAGGAAAAAGCTCTTTCCTCTCCCCAGGCACCAATACCACCCCCCTGAGACCCTCGACATTGCTTCAGGGGCTAAGCAGCTCCAGGGAATAGAGCTTCTGGGCACTAGAGGGCACCATATACAAATATGAAATGCCAAAGGAATCTGCTTCATAGTAAAATTAATACTACTCCTGAGAAAGATTTAAATGACACCAACTTCATGACTCTTCCTGAAGGGAGTTCAAAATAAAAATCATTAACATGCTCATGGAGATATGGAAAGACATTCAAGAACTCAGGAATGAATTTTGGTCGGAGATCCAATCATTGAAGAGCACAATGGACGGTATTAAAAGAAGACTGGATATGGTGGAGGAGACGATAAATGAAATAGAAATTAGAGAACAGGAATACAAAGAAGCTGAGGCACAGAGAGAAAAAAGGATCTCTAAGAATGAAAGAATATTGAGAGAACTGTGTGACCAATACAAATGGAACAATATTCGCCTAGTAGGGGTACCAGAAGAAGAAGAGAGAGAAAACGGGTTAGAAAGTGTCTTTGAGGAGGTAATTGCTGAAAACTTCCCCAATCTGGGGAAGGAGATAGTCTCTCAGGCCATGGAGATGCACAGATCTCCCAACACAAGGGACCCAAGGAAGACAACACCAAGACATATAGTAATTAAAATGGCAAAGATCAAGGATAAGGACAGACTATTAAAAGCAGCCAGAGAGAGAAATAAGATCACATACAAAGGAAAGCCCATCAGGCTATCATCAGACTTCCCAGTAGAAACCTTACAGGCCAGAAGGGAGTGGCATGATGTATTTAATGCAATGAAGCAGAAGGGCCTTGAACCAAGAATACTTTATCCAGCAAGATTATCATTTAAATTTGAAGGAGGGATTAAACAACTTCCAGATAAGCAAAAGCAGAGAGAATTTACCTTCCACAAACCATCTATCTCTACAGTGTATTTTGGAGGAACTGCTATAGATGGAAGTGTTCCTAAGGTTTAATAGCTGTCACCAGAGGTAATAAAACCACAGTAAGGAAAGTAGAACAGCTAATTACTAAGCAAATGCAAAAATTTAAATAACTATCTCCAAAGCCAATCAAGGGATAGACAAAAAGTCCAGAATATGATACCTAATATATAAAGAATGGAGGAAGAGGAAAAAAGGAGGAAGAAAAAAAAGAACCTTTAGATTGTGTTTGTAATAGCATATTAAGTGAGTTAAGTTAGACTCTTAGATAGCGAGGAAGTTAACCTTGAGCCTTTGGTAACCATGAATCTAAAGCCTGCCATGCCAATAAGTACATACCTATCCATAATCACCCTAAATGTAAATGGACTGAATGCACCAATCAAAACACATAGAGTCACTGAATTGATAAAAAACAAGACTCATCTATAAGCTGCCTACAAGAGACTTACTTCAAACTCAAAGACATACACAGTCTAAAAGTGAAGGGATGAAAAAGATATTTTATGCAACTAATAGGGAGAAAAAAGCAGGAGTTGCAATACTTGTATCAGACAAAATAGGCTTCAAAACAAAGAAAGTCACAAGAGACAAAGAAGGACATTACATAATGATAAAAGGGTCAATCCAAAAAGAAGATATAACCATTATAAATATCTATGTGCCCAACACAGGAGCACCTACATATGTGAAACAAATACTAACAGAATTAAAGGGGGAAATAGAATACAATGCATTCATTCTAGGAGACTTCAACACACCACTCACTCTGAAGGACAGATCAACCAGACAGAAAATAAGTAAGGAGACAGAGGCAATTGAACAACACATTAGAACAGATGGACCTAACAGAATACACATTCTTCTCAAGTGCACATGGAACATTTTCAAGAATAGATCATATAGTAGGTCACAAAAAGAGCCTCAGTAAATTAAAAAAGATTGAGATTGTACCAACCAGTTTCTCAGACCACAAAGTTATGAAATTAGAAATAAATTATGCAAAGAAAATGAAAAATCCCACAAACACATGTAGGCTTCACAACATGCTCCTAAATAACCAAAGGATCAGTGACCAAATAAAAACAGAGATCAAGCAATATATAGAGACAAATGACAATAAGAATTAAACACCGCAAAATTTGTGGGATGCAGCGAAGGCCATATTAAGAGGAAAGTGTATTCATATACAGGTCTACCTCAGGAAAGAAGAACAATCCCCAAATGAACAGTCTAAATTTACTATTAATGAAACTAGAAAAGGAAGAAAAATGCGGCCCAAATTCAGTAGAAGGAGGGACATAATAAAGATTAGAGCATAAATAAATAAAATCGAGAAGAATAAAACAATAGAAAGAATCAATGAAAGCAGTAGGTGGTTCCTCAGGACAATAAACAAAATAGATAAACCCTTAGCCAGACTTATCAAGAAAAAAAGAGAGTCAACTTACATAAACAGAATCAGAAATGAGAAAGGAAAAATCATGACAGACACCACAGAAATACAAAGAATTATTAGAGAATACTATGAAGAATCATATGCTAACAAACGGGATAACCTAGAAGAAATGGACAACTTTCTAGAAAAATACAACCTTCCAAGGCTGACCCAGAAAGAAACAGAAAATCTGAACAGACCAATTACCAGCAAAGAAATTGAACTGGTAATCACAAACCTACCTAAGAACAAAACTCCTGGACCAGGTGGCTTCACTGCTGAATTTTATCAAACATTTAGTGAAGACCTAATACCCAACCTCCTTAAAGTTTTCCAAAGAGTAGAAGAGGGAATACTTCCAAACTCATTCTATGAGGCCAGCATCACTCTAATACCAAAACCAAGCAAAGACACCACAAAAAAAAGAAAATTACAGACCAATATCCCTGATGAACATAGATGCAAAAATACTCAACAAAATATTAACAAACTGAATTAAAAAATACATCAAAAAGATCATCCACCATGATCAAGTAGGATTTATTCCAGGGATGCAAGGATGGTACAACATTCGAAAATCCATCAACATCATCCACCACATCAGCAAAAAGAAGGACAAAAACCACATGATCATCCATAAATGCTGAAGTATTTCACAAAATACAGCATCCATTCATGATAAAAACTCTCAACAAAATGGGTATAGAGGGCAAGTACCTCAACATAATAAAGGCCATATATGACAAACCCACAGCCAACATTATGCGTAACAGCGAGAAACTGAAAGCTTTTCCTTTAAGATCGGAAACGACAAGGATCCACACTCTCTGCACTTCTATTCAACATAGTACTGGAGGTCCTAGCTACGGCAATCAGACAACACAAGGAAATAAAAGGCATCCAGATTGGCAAGGAAGAAATTAAACTGTCCCTGTTTGCAGATGGCATGATATTGTACATAAAAAACCCTGAAGAATCCACTCCAAAACTACTAGATCTAATATCTGAATTCAGCAAAGTTGCAGGATACAAAATTAATATGCAGAAATCTGTGGCATTCCTATACACTAACAATGAACTAGCAGAGAGAGAAATCAGGAAAACAATTCCATTCACAGTTGCATCAAAAAAAAAAAACACCTAGGAATAAACCTAACCAAGGAAGTGAAAGACTTATACTCTGAAAACTACAAGACACTCATGAGAGAAATTTAAAAAGATACCACTAAATGGAAACACATCCCATGCTCATGGATAGGAAGAATTAATATTGTCAAAATGGCCATTTTACCTAAAGCAATCTACAGATGCAATGCAATTCCTATCAAAATACCAACAACATTCTTCAACGAACTAGAGAAAATCGTTCTAAAATTCATATGGAACCAAAAAAACCCAAAATTGCCAAAGCAATCCTGAGAAGGAAGAATAGAGCTGGGGGGATTATGCTCCCCAACTTCAAGCTCTACTAGAAAGACACAGTAATCAAGACAATTTGATACTGGCACAAGAACAGTGCCATAGACCAATAGAACATACCAATAGAAAGCCCTGATATAAACCCAATTACTATATGATAAAGGAGCCATGGATATACAATGGGGAAATGACAGCTTCTTCAACAGCTGGTGTTGGCAAAACTGGACAGCTACATGCAAGAGAATGAAACTGGATTATTGTTTAACCCCATACACAAAAGTAAACTCGAAATGGATCAAAGACCTGAATGTAAGTCATGAAACCATAAAACTCTTAGAAGACAACATAGGCAAAAATCTCCTGAATATAAGCATGAGCAACTTTTTCCTGACACATCTCCTTGAGCAAGGGAAACAAAAGCAAAAATGAACTCATGAGACTACATCAAACTAAAAAGTTTCTGTACAGCAAAGGACACCATCAACAGAACAAAAAGGCATCCTACAGTATGGGAGAATATATTTGTAAATTACCTATCTGACAAGAGGTTAACATCCAAAATATATAAAGAACTTACATGCCTCAACACCCAAAAAGCAAATAACCCAATTAAAAAATGGGCAGAGGATATGAAGAGACAGTTCTCCAAAGAAGAAATTCAGATGGTCAGGAGGCACATGAAAAGATGCTCCACATCACTAATCATCAGGGAAATGCAGATTAAAGCTACAGTGAGATATCACCTAACACCAGTAAGGATGGCCACCATCCAAAAGACTAAGAACAACAAATGCTGGCGAGGATGTGGAGAAAGGGGAACCCTCCTACACTGCTGGTGGGAATGTAAGCTAGTTCAACCATTGTGGAAAGCAATATAGAGGTTCCTCAAAAAACTAAAAATAGAAATACCATTTGACCCGGGAATCCCACTCCTTGGAATTTACCCAAAGAATACAACTTCTCAGATTTAAAAAGACATATGCACCCCTATGTTTATCGCAGTACTTTTTACAGTAGCCAAGATATTGGAGCAACCTAAGTGTCCATCAGTAGATGAGTGGATAAAGAAGAGGTGGTACATATACACAATGGAATACTATTCAGCCATAAGAAGGAAACAAATCCTACCATTTGCAACAACATGGATGGAGCTAGAGGATATTATGCTCAGTGAAATAAGCCAGGTGGAGAAAGACAAGTGCCAAATGATTTCCCTCATTTGTGGAGTATAACAACCAAGCAATACTGAAGAACAAAATAGCTGCAGACTTAGAGACTCCAAGAAGGAACTAGTGGTTACCAAAGGGGAGGGGTGTGGGAGGGCGGGTAGGGTGGGAGGGAGAAGGGGATTGAGGTGTATTTTGTTTAGTACACATGGTGTGGGGGGTCACGGGGAAAACTGTAGCACAGAGAAGGCAAATAGTGAATCTGTGGCATCTTACTACACCCAAGGACAGTGACTGCATTGGGATATGGGTGGGGACTTGATAATATGGGTAAATGTAGTAACCACATTGTTTGTTCATGTGAAACCTTCATAAGAGTGTATATCAATAATATCTTTAAAAAAAGAAATAATAAATAAATAATTAAAAATAAATAAAGTGAAGGAACAGAAAAAGATATTATATGCAAATGGAAACCAAAAGGGAGCAGGGGTCCCTAAACCTATTATCAGACAGAATATTCTGTAAGTAAAATAAAATACTGCAACAAGAGATAAAGAAGGTTATTCTTTAATGATAAAGTGGGTGATTCCTCAAGAAGATATAATAATCATAAATATATACACTCCCAACATCAGAGCACCTAAATATATTAAATAGATACTATCGGAAGGGAAAAATAGACAACAATACAATAATAATAGGGGACCCCCCCTTTCAACAATGGACAGGTCATTCAGACAGAAAATTACAAGAAAATACTAGACTTGAGCTATACTTTAGACCAAATGGACCTAACAGACATATACAAAACGTTCCATACAACAGCATCAGAATACATATTCTTCTCAAGCACTCATGGAACATTCTCTAGGATGGATCGTGTTAGGTCACATGCATGCAATGGAATATTATTCAGCCATGATTAAGAGGAAATCCTGTAATTTGCAACAACATGCATCAACCCAGAGGAATTTTGGTAAGTGAAATTTAACCACAGACAGAGAAAGACAAATAAATATGACCCCACTTACACGTGGAACCTAAGAAATGAAAAAGTTGAATTCATACAAGGATACCAAGGAGGGAGAAGTAAGAGAAATACTGGTTAAAGAGTGCAAGCCTTTAGTTATACGGTGAAGAAGCTCTGGGGAATCTAATGTACAACTCGGGGACTATAGTTATGATACTGTGTTGTATACTTAAAATTTGTGAAGAGTAGACCTCAAGCATTATCACCACAAGAAAAAAAGGTAACTATGTGAGGTGATAGATTTGTTAATTAACCTGATTTTGGTAATCATTACACAAAGTATATGTATGTCAAATCATCATGTTGTACATGTTACATATATATAATTTTATTTTTCTATTATATTTCAATAAAGCTGAAAAAAATCAAGAAAGCAGAGCAATAATAGAACAAAACAAATAAGAACAGATGTTAGGAGTAGGAAAAAACAGGGGTTAGGAGCTTAAAAGAGAAATTTAATGGCCCAGGTGTCATATCCTGATTGGAAAATAAGAGTCACTGGATTGTGTGAGCTTATCTCTTTTATTTTTCCAGGTTATAAACTGAGAGAAAGAGCTAAAGCATTAAAAAAAGCTTGAAGTACTTTATAGAGACAAATCTGTGCAGGAGAGGTTGTGTCAGGCCGAGCTGCCTTGTAAATACAAATTTGGGTGGAAAGGGTTAGCAGGCAGTGGAGGATGTCCTAGTAAATTCACCAACCCACTCCCTTTTAAAAACATAATTTGGTAATGCTCCCTTTGGTATCATGAATCAAAATTTCTACATACGCACATAATTTAGAAAAGAAACTGCTTTAATTGTAGTATAAAGGAGACATAAAACGCAAGTATTTATAATAAAATAATGTTATTTCAATATGTAAATTGAACGACTATAGAAAATGTAATGAAGTAATTAGGTGACTACGTGCTTATGCAGAATGACAAAGGGTGCAGAATCTATGAGTGCAGACCGAATGGGTGTGGTGTGTTGGTGACTCAAACACCACTAGTGGCACTGCTGTTGGTAACATTCAAAATGAACATCTAAAAGGAAAATGACAAATAGCTCTTAGTCAAGATCAAAACAAAGTACAATCTTTCTTCCATTTTTCACAGTAATTGCATCTTCACTAAATTCAGGGTATATTAAAATCATACAAAAAATAATTTGTGACTTTTTTTGTTAACTGGGATTAGGTTCTAGGCTCAGATGATTTCAAATAGGTTTTCTTTTTACTCTCACGTATGTCTAGTGAGACATTTAAGGTTATTCAGGGTGTGGAACAATTCTTTATAGAGTAGAACTGCCTTGTGATTTGCAGGACGTCTAGCAGAAAATTGACATATTGTCAACTAATGTTAGTACTTTTCTCTCCACCATTCATCATTACAACCAAATATGCTTCTCCCCCCAAATTTCCAAAATTCTGTCCTCGTATTTACTTTGTGAGAACCATCCTCCAAGAGTGAGAGAATACTTTGAAGCCAGTTGTTAATACTTTGTTAATATTTTTGAAGCCAACCTTCTGGTTGCCCCGCTGATGCTGAACTTCTAAGAAGTCTTGCACAGAGTTTAAAGCTTTTTGACTCCGAGCTGGGTCTCCCTGGAACATTATAAGCCTGCATATAACCAGTAGCTGGTGGACTTTAGTGAAAAGACCACTTCCCAGGAGTCTTAAGTACTGGGATCCTTCCTTGGTCTCTGTCACCAATGGTTCACATAGAGAAATACTTGGAAGACCCAAGCTGAGAGTTAGCTATTGATGGATCCCTGCCGTATTGTTTCTTTCTTCCTTTTATGTTGGGGGGGGGGGGGTCTGATAACATGAATTAATCTCTTTCTGGAAAATTAACTCAGAGTATCAGTGATTAGATTCATGCATATGTAGGTATGTTTGATTGATGGGAGCCACCCAGTGACTGCAAACCACGAAGAGAAGAGCCGATCCCCTGAGGGGTTGTTCATGATGAGAAGAAGCTAAACATGAGCAGGTGGCTTTAGCAGTAAGTCCACAGGTTGAAGACAACATGAAGTTCTGGGTATAGTGTAGCAGCTTGCACCCATCCAACTTGCACCCATCCAACCCAGGAAATGGGTATATACCTTGAGAGTAAGAGGGAAAACCAAAAGAATCATTTCACAAAATTCTGAAATAATTTTTGGCCTACACACCCCAGGTTTGGTCTCCACTCTCACAGAATAGCACAGAGGGGTGGAGATATTCTCCTTGCCATAAGCATTTCTCTGTAAAGACGCACTGGCAGAACTGCTGCCTGAGGTATCAGAGTGGCAGTGCCTGAGCTGAGGGGCACAGGTGAGAAGGCTGATCACGCCTGAGTCCCCTTACGGTTCTGAAATTCTGTGAGTTCTAAGATTATTGACTCTAAAAACAGAGTTAGAAATCTCTGTCTTGGATCTGGGAACTGATACCGGGGCTAAAGGAAGACAAGGCGAGTCTAACGATGAACACTGATTAGGGGGCGATTGCTAAGCTGTCTCAAGGTGTTTTATTTCTTTAAATCTTGCTTTGAATTGTATTTTTTTCCTGGGCTCAGTAGGCAAAAGTAATTAGTGTTTAGTAGATATTATATTGATCATTTAATATAGAGGTTTTTGAGAGGAGAAAAAGATTAAGTAACCTAATGTTTATAAAATAGTCAGGCCTAATGAGATGCTTCGAGTTTTGAGATTTGGTAACTTGCATTAATTGGCGTTACTAATATTGTAGGCTAGTGCCAAGGAGGAACAAACTAGTTTCCAAAGCCTGTATCTTGTAAATTCAATATTCAAGTTCAGACACATCCCTTTTCCTCATCTGATGGCGGCCTGTCTAGGAAGCTGTGCTCTCCAAGTGCCTAGTACAACATCCAGCCCAGCGGTCATTTAGCCATTCGCAGCCTTTACAGTCATTACAGACCTTTCAAGGATCTCTGTTTCTCTCACTGAGGGAGTTCCCCTTTTCTGTACTCTAAGTGAAAAAAGGTTGGGTGATGGGATTGAATCACACACAGTATGACGAATATCCATATTCTGCCTAGAAGTAGAAATTAAACACACTTCCAGGCGGGCCTATTTCTTCATGGTTTTTCATTTGGCTGCTTTTTGGAATCATGTAAGAGCTTTAAAAATTAGTCATGTTTGGGTCTGACATCTAGAGAATCTGATCTCATAAGTTTTGGGTAGAAGCAGGACATCGGGAGTTTAAAAAGCTCCCCAGGTGAATCTAGCGTGCAGATGAGCTGAGAACCAGTCTGATCTTTCTGAAGGCAGCTGCTATTAGCAACTTCCCCTTTGTGCCATCCCAGCCCCCATTCATTGTGAGCCACACCCTTTTCTTGGTGTCGAGTCTGGGGCATTATATACAGTGCATAATTCTTCTTTATGTGTTAGAGTATGAGGAGGCCCAATGTATCCTAACTTATACTTTCTAAAAACCAGTGTTTGTGTCAGTGAGAGAAAGAAGGAACACAGGCAAACTAAAAAGGGCTGGAAGATATCTGGACACAGCGGCTGCAGAAGGCCTCACTGTGGTGGGCCCTTAAATGGGCTTTTTTCCCGTCTGTATAATAACTCATTCTGTTGTTATATATGTCATTTCAAGACACTTAACCCACTGTACTCTTTTCTATACAGAAGTTGATTTCAGGCCTGTGAATTATACACAATTCCAAGAGGTATGAAATGATCTGATTTGAAGTATGGTACTTTGACCCTGATAAGGATGAGTTTGATACACAGAAATAGTTTAAGGTGAGTGGTTATAACTCATCTTAAAAGAAGATCTTTCTTCTGAAAAGAGGTTGCATTTAACAGTCCTCCGTTTGACTGATACAACCAACATAGGATAAAAACCAGGCCCAGCTATTCTCCCTCCGTCCAACTCACCCCCCCACTTCATCCTCCTCCTTCCGTAACACAGATGACCTAGTTTGGCTAAGCTAGGAATGGCCCCAAAAAAGTTTGAGATCCATAGACTAAAATCAGAATTAACATTTTTGGAAAAACTCTTCCATGTTACTTAACTTAGAGAGTTAAAAATACACACACGGATACAGATAGACGGATCTGAGAGTAAGCCAATTCATCTACTTATGTAGATATAAATCTTGGAATTTGAGTAATCTTCAAGGTAGACTAGGTACCTTATTCCAAGTTAGGTATTATATGGGTAATTTACTAATAGTTCTATTTTTTACGGTTCCTCAATACCTATATATTGACAGAAAGCAGTATTTCAGGAAAGGCATTGTTTGGTTCTCAGGCAGAATTGTATTTATGAAATTGCCCTTTGGTGTGTGGTCATGGACTTTGAACAGCCTTATGGTTCTAGCCCGAGGCAGCATAGTCTTGTATTTATAAGCACTATGATGAGGAAGATACTGTTTACCACGGTAACAAAGTCTGGATACTAAGGACCTGGGGAGAAACCTCTCTGGCCTCAAGACTGGGGGTCATTGTGCTTCTTTTGTACACCTGCTTTTTTGGTTTATTTTGTTTGTTTTGTTTTAATCTCCCAGACATGGAACAATGTGGCTGATAATGTTCCCTTTTTTTTTGTATAGGTGGCCATCAAGCTCTGAATCAAATTCATGGTCCACCTTAAATTCTTTCTATAGCAAAAGAGGGTATACATATACACACAAGCAAAAATGGTGGTAAAAATATGGTAAAAGAGACCAGGAGAGAACATCAGGTATGGGACCAGACACCACCTCTTTCCTGAACTCCCTATTTCACATGGCAAAGGAGTCTTGCCACCTCCTGCTGAGAGCTAGTCTCATTCAACTCTCTGTCCCCATGTTCAGGCCAGTATCTGGCATTCACTGGGTGCTCAATACATACTTGCTGTATGAAAAGGAAAGCTCACCTCCTACCATAGGATAGGTATTGATTATCACCAAGAAGACTAATTTAAAGTCTTACCTGATTAAAGAAAGTGTGATGAGATCCAGACTGATTTAAAAACTATTGTAGACTTCTTCTGGACTGATTTTTAAATAAATTTTTATTTTTAAGGTATCCAGACAGTATTTTAAAAATCAGTAGCTAAGCTAGTAGAATATCGTTTTACTTATATGAGGAGGAGCTTCTTTCAAGCAGGTAGATGAATTTGTTATTACCTGACAAGAATCATTCCCTAAGCCATAATTCTTCAATTATGGTAATAAAAAGTTAGTGCTACCATCTATGTATTGAAACAGGTTTCATTCATAGATACCTGCCCTTTTTTTGGCATTTAGCCATGTTATTCAAGTGCTTTCTGAAATTTTATAACTTCAGCTGCAAAAATTAATTTTCACTGTCTGTGCGGTGGTCAGTGTCACTGCAGTAAACTGGTTGACTGTCTGCCTCAAATTTTGCTTTTGAATGAGGAGGGGTAGAAATAAATAATTTTATAAAACTGGTTGGCTGAGGTTCTTGACAAGTCAATCTAAGAGTAGAAACAGTTGGCATGTCTTTTCATTCAGGTGAATGACAAATGTGTAAATCATGAGTTTTTTTCAACATAAGATTTTTCACACATATATTTGTTAGTATAATATGTATTTTATGAAAGACCTCAGAAAGGCCATGCCACTTTGTTTCCTCATCTGTAAAAGGAGAGGGTTGGATGAGACCATCATGAAAGTTGTTTCCAAAGAGTGAAACATCCATGGACAGTGTAAATATTACACAGAATGAAAGGCTTACAGAAGGAGTCTGCACGACATTGGCTTTGTTTTCTGTAGTTCTGCAACTGAGGTTGGAGAATCCATTCTTTAACAGAGATGGGGGATTGGACCCTGACTACTTTTTATGGAAATTAGACCTGTGTTATTCTTTGCTTATGTATTATCGGTTGTTTGGAGACAACCATCTTATCAGCTGGGCCAAGAAGATCATTAATGGAAAACAGTGTTGTGCACCAGTAGATCTGTACTCTTTGATCAATAGTTATTTACTTCTGAGGGGTCACAGCTTGGTTAATATAGCCAAATAATTTTATTGATAGGTAACATAACAATGAAAAATAAAGTTTAAAATAGAAGATGAATGAATATAACACTTTCTTCAGGCATGAATATTATTATTTGAAAACTGTAATAGCAGTTGGGATGTTGGAAGGGCAGACAACAAAAGCATTGAATAATTGTCCTACGACTATAATCAGACTTCCATTATTGACCTCTGTTAATATTCTACTGTAACTGTCTGCTAAATTGGTTCCTTGGGGCTTGAAATATACAGTGATGTTATGAGTTCCTATCGTAAATTGCCACACAGTAAAGTAGCGAGTCTCTGAAATAGTGTTGGCCCTAGTTTGATCAATACTCAATTCAAAGCGGTGCAATAGGCAACTGTTTCCATAGAAACATTGATGTCACAGAGGTTGAACAGCGGCTGTTACAACAAATCATTTCCTTTGAGCCATTGTAATTGACTATATGTACAGTTCGCTGTCACTTGAGACCATTTACATCAAGCAAGTAACAGAACCACATTAGTTATTCTGGGAGTAAGAGGGTTAGCTCTTCCTTCTGTGACCTTACAAATACCTAGGAGGATATTGCCATAGCAACGAACAGTATAACAGGATGAACATTAAGGTAGCTAGCCTTAATGCAATAGCATTCTTTTGGAAGCTGAAAGGTAGTTTTAATAAAGTTTACCTAGTTGTTACATTAACACAGATCCTTTGCAGCCACAGTAATGACTTGGTCCCTCTCTCACAGACAGCGCTACTGACACAGACACTGCAGTTCCATTTGTACGGCATTTCTTGTTCCTCACCTTGGAGTTTCTCTGAGCACCTAGCTGCTAAGGCAACATACATGCATGTTTGGCAAAAGCTTGTTTACTGAATACAGTTTGGTTCTGGAAAAGCACTGAAGTCTGAAATGCTTTAGACTTGAAAAGTATGATAATGAGAGAAAGGAGCCTTTGACAAAAATTTTAATTTTTACTCTGGCTAAATAATCTCTAGATTTTAAGTACATGAAGGGAAACAGCAACAGATGCAAGCTTAGCTTACCTTTGCTATGTTCCCTAGGCCTAAGATCCATCCTCAGAATTGAGTTTCATATTCTAGAGTTCTTCACTTTCATATTCTAGAGTTCCCACTACCCTACCACAGTTTTCTGGGGTGGCTGTGCCCAGTGGCACATTTTGGAACATCCCATATACTTCTGGGAAATTGAGAGGTTTGTGTGTCCTTTGGTAGGTAAATAGGCAAAAAACAGTATGAATGTGTTACCAAAATCCATGCCAAGTCATAGGCTAATGGCAGTATTTATATAACCATGAAAGTTAAATATGCTCAGATGGAATACCTAGTTTCCTGAAAATCTTGCCAGCATCTCATCTGAGCTTTATATGGCAGGTGAAAATACCAAGAACGAGAAGCTGTAATGGCATTAACATTGTGTTCATTGCCATTTACAGTGGCATCAAGGATAGAGGGTGTTTACAGGGTGTATCAAGATCTAAACAAGCATTTGCAGCCACAACCTAGAGATCAGGTTTTCTGTGCAAGCAGACTGGAAAGAGCGTGCACTACCCATCTCTGCCATAACTGCAGGTATGATTAGCAACGTTGTCATCTTGGCATCTCTGGGAAAGAAGAAATATGTATGGTCATCAGTGAACAGAGGAGGCAAAAACCCTTATAGGAGGTATTTACTTGGAAAGGATTTTCCAATACAGACTTACAATGATCAGCCTATAGATTTTTGACCAGTCTGCCCTATTCCTCAGGGCGAATCCTCAAAGGTAATAAAATTGAATTGCAATCAGTATTCTTTGATGCTAGCCTGCCACCAACTGTTATTCACCTTGAACCAGAGAGCAACTATTTATAAGATTGTTTAGAGACACAAATCCAGTAAATTACTCTGTTTGGCCTTAAAAGAATGTTTCACTTGAAGCATAGAAATGGCTATAAATCTTACAGGAATAATTTATAAGACAACATAGGGAGGGTTGATCCTCTGGTTATAATGGGTAAAGAAAGATGGTTTGAAAGGAAAAAGTATTCCCCACACTCCCACCCCTGCCTGAGGTCAGTGAACTTTTCCAGGGCCCTGCATACAGGAAATTTAGTAATGGCACCTGGATACTCTGAGAGAGAAGGGAAACAGCTGCCCTTTGCTCATATGCCCTTTTCTGGAGCAACTGTTTTTCTCATAGTTGGCCGTCTTTCCTCTGACAACATGGTTTGGCCCAGGGAAAAGGAGAATGAGTCAGCTGTGACTGGGCACCCAGAGGCATCCGCCAGTCAACAGCCTACCCACTTTCCATAAAGGCCTCCTAGTCAGAATGGCTGTTTGGGGTGTGTGTGTGTGTGAGATAGAAAGATAAAGAGAGAATATGAAAGGTACTATGAATTCTAGCTGAATATGGTAATTTCTAATCATGTACAAAAACATTTGGGTCAGTCTTGATATATGCAAAGTTTCACTGATTAACATATGATATTAGAGTAACACATCTTAATTTTATTAGCAAAAGAGTCTATTATTAGTTCAGAGAGTCTATGGATGGAAAATAATATAGTAAAGTAGAATAAAGAAGAAAGGAAATCAGGAGACATGAGTTATAATTTTGGCTTCTCTATTTACTGGTTTAATACCTTTTCCCACATTCCTCAGATAAAGCCCTAATGATCTGTGCAGTGAAGTCAAGGAGTACAGCTATTCAGTAAGACCCCTTTATCCAAGTTGGAGACTTAAAACCCAATTAAATTTGTCATTTTTGAGCCTAGGGAAATACAAGAAAGCATCCCAAACTTGTTTCCTTTCTTCATTTTGCATCTTGGTAATTTAAAAATAATGACATAAAGGAATGGAATATTTCAAAAAGTATTTCCTGGGACTACATGAGGCCAGTTTTTCATAAGTGATTTCACTTTAGATTTATGAAACTCCTAGGAGTGCCAAGACTATCTACAATATTGACAAAATAAATTTGCTGTGAGATTGTCTATAAGGAAGATCACTCCATTTAGATTTGATTTACCTTAATGAGTGGTAACTACCTCATAGGGTTGTTGACAAGATTAAGTGGGATAGAACAAAGTCTAAAATTTTTATTAAGGAAAGTATATGAACATAAATATTTCTTCAGGGTTGGGATCTGTTTTTTGGGGGTTATTATCCTGAACATCAGTTATTGTTTTGTATGGCTGGAAAGGGTATGGGGTTGAGCTGAATCTGAGTAGATTCTATATTTCTTTGTTGACTAAATGGGTTCTTTGTGGGTTTTTTTTTTTTTTTTTTACCATTTTCCTCCCTATTTAGAAGTGGCAGACAGATGAATAGAATCTGGTCAGCTAAAGATTCCTGGTAGCTGGGTTTCCGCTTGTCAAAATGTTGGCCATTATTATCACCAGGCATAGTAGCATTCCTCTGAGACAGTGTGAAGTACCTAAACTATGCCTTTTTTGTGCTGGTGCGAGGGGAGTTGATAGTCTTTGAAGTGTTTGCTATATAATATTGACTTAATTTTTCTTGGTTTGGCAACTTTGATATCCATGAGTCTTTGGGACTAGTTTTGGCCAGTTAGTCTCTGGCCTCCGAGTGCTGTAGAGGTCGGCCTCCTCCCTGGCAGACTCTGGCTGCCCCTGCTGGCCAGGGCTCGCCCTGTCGCCCTTCACCTGCCGGGAGAGGAGTGAGGCCAGGGCTGCAGTGTCTCTCCGTTGGGGGCCCCGCTGCCTGGTGCCATTCTCTGCCTGCTGAATCTCTCTTCCACCACTGGCACTAGAGCCCATCCCCTATTCTTCAAAGCTTTCTATCCACCTTGACTTCCCTGATTATTTCTCTTGTCTCCTCCACTTTCTGATTTCTCCTCTCTCTCCACCATCCCTCACCTCTTGTGTTCCCCAGAAATCAGTCTTTGAGTTATTCCCACTCTGCCGTCTTCCTCTGAGGGCACCCATCTGTTCCCATTGCTTGCATTCCCAGGCAAGGAGGCCCAGCTCTGTATCCCAGTCTGTCAGTTTCCCTGTGTGTTGGATTCTGAGACGTTTGAATAAAGTCAACAAAGGAGGTCATCCAAGATGGAAGGTCACTGTGAGGGACTTTTGGAGCCTATGCTTAGGGTAGGCTGGGGGGTCTGGGTACCTGAGGGGAGTAGCCGAGCCTGTAGGGGGTGACCAGGCCTGCGGCAGCTTAGAAGCCTTCAACCGTTATTTGAGTTACGAGCATTAGTATTACTACTGCTTCTGGAAGAGTAGTAGTGCCTATAGAAATTAAATACCCTTTAAAGGAGTGAAATTTTTAATTATTTACAGGTAATCCCTGAAGAGGGATGAACTCATCACTTTGCATGACTAATAAATGCCTGGAAGCTGACATCTGGACAGCGTCGCAGAAGGAGCCGGGGGCAGGGAGGAGCGCCCTTGGGGTATCACGACGCAATGGCGTCCCCCTCCCCGTGACCGGCTGTGTCCTCGCATCCCACAGCCCCGCCTGGTGGTCAGCGCCTGGCACAGACCACAGTTTCCTGCCGGAAGGTTAGTGATTCTTTCAACAAGGCGATATTTTGGGTTCCGCTGACAACGTGCAGTCCCCGACTGGGTGTTCCCATCCCCTTTATATGCTATTTGCAAAGCTATGGAGAGACCGGAAAGGGGACTTCGCATCTCCTCAACTCGTATCTTCTTGAGCCTAGACTGAGGGGTTGAGGCGATCCCAGATTCTCAGGAGAGGAAATATGGTCGGCCCAATTTAGGTCAGTGTCCTCCGTTTTTGAGGCAAGCTAATAATGTATAAAAGTGGCTGCTGAGGGTTTACTCTGGTGGGCGGGGCAGGCAGCTCCCAGGCAGGGTGCTCAGAGGGGTCAGAGCGGATATGTCAAAGACCTCTAATGCAAGCAAATTAAAAAAATAAATAATATTTCTATGTTCTTAATTTAATAGCACTGATGACCAGTGCACTGTGTCCTTGTATCCGGTAGTGGTCACGGATAATGTTGTTGAAAATGCTTCTAATGGAGTAGACACACTAGTCAAATGCTTCAATTATCTGTGCGACTTTGGGCAAGTCTCCCGAATTCATAATTGGTCTGATGCTGATGGCTTTTAAGCAAGGACCTGATCTGAACATCAGTTCAGTCAGGCTGGGCCAGTTGTGGCCATCAGTATGCAAAAGAGCAAGTTAAATGACTCAGACAGAGGCCGAATTCTGAATTTTGCTTAAGGTTGGTGTGCATTACCCCTAGTTGATACAGGCTAATCTAGGGCTTTGCTAGGGGTGGTGGTGGGAATATGGGGGGTGGCTGATAGTATATTTTGGGGATTTTTTAATTATCCTTGTTTCTTTTGTATTGAAATAAATGTATAATACAAATTATATATGGTGGTTACTTGCCTGTTTGGGATGAGAAGTGAGATTTTATAGATCAAGGTTTTTAATAACCAGTTTTGTTTTGTGTATGTGTGTTTTGGAAGCATAGCTTGTGATCATGACCATACAATAACATATCCCATATGAAACGAGTCGAAATTGAAGAATGACCTGGCAATGTGATTTAAGAATAAAGAATTTTACAGCTTGGCCATAAGAATGACATGTTCTTTCCTCCTTTAAGACTTCTATGCAGCATCTCTTTGTAAATAGCCAGGTAATCTTTCGGGGCCAAAACGAACCTTCTCAGGCCCTATGTCATCTTTGTGATCCTGCCATAAAAAAAAAAAAAAGGAGAAAAGAGCAATGGAAACATGTAATTTCAACTGACAGAAATTTTGGTTTTGGGTGCTCAGAATGATAAGAGGTGTCAGAGGAAACGGGGCAGAGAGGGGAGAGCATGATTTTGTTGGAGGTTTGCTGAGCTAGTTTGGAACTAGTTCTGTTATTTCTAACTGAGTATGGTTGAGAGGTGACTCTGTCTCTAAGGTTTCAATGACTGGGTTGGCTGTAATTTAAATCTAATACGCAGAAGACTGGGAGCTAATCTGCGCTACTGTTGTTAGGACAATATTGATTGGTGTTTATGATTGATTAATATGTAATAAGCAGTATTCTAATATTTTTCATGTTTCAATCCTTTAATCCTCAACACAACCTTACTTGGTAGGTATTATTTTTATCCCCATCTTACCAGTGAAGAAACCTCAGAGAGGTTAAGTCAGTTGCTTGAGGTTGCCCTGGTGACGTGGGGTGGAGCCAGAATTCAAATCCCAATAGTCTGACTTCAGGGCTAAAGCATTTCACCGCCATGCTCTACTCCCTGGGACTGTTTTGGCTCTGAGAAAGTTGTTTAATCTTTGTGTCTAATACCTTTGTCTTTAAAAGCCTGTAAAACTACTTCCTGCCTTCCCAGCTCAGAGAAGTGTTCTGAGATTAATAGCAGCGTGTGTCCATTTCAGCATCTGTGGGTCTCTCCCTTACGCACCAAACTTCCTTTGAAGTCATTAAAAGCCCTATGTGTGTGTGAAGGGAAGCAGGGCCCTTGGTGGGTAAGGGGATGTGTAAATATTGAGGGAACATATATAAATCACTTTTATTTTCTTGGAAAATTATTTATATGAACATCAAATAGCATGAAATGCTTTGTATTGTGTGTTTGCAGGTAACTTTCTCCCATATGTGAGATTCTCATTTTGAAGTCACAATGCATGAAAAGTATCCTTAGGGAATAATTTTATGTTTCTAGAGTTTACTCCTCAGGTAACCCACAAGCTTCTTGGGCAGGAACCATGTCATCTTTCCTCCAAAGGTTTCCTCATCTTCCCCTCCCCACCCCTTTTTAGCATCTGCTTTGGTACTTGGTACATAGTAGGTGCTCAGTAAAGCTTTGGTGGCGGGATGGAAGCTGGGAGAATTGGCGTTTGTGTAGTGATTTCTCAGTTAGCTTCTAGTGAGGGAGGCTGCCTGGAAGGGCAAGAATGATTTTGGGAGAATTTCGACAAGAGTAATTTAAATACTAATTACATGAGAGTATGAGGAATTGAGGTTACATGTTAGAAAGAGTTTCTTGACCTGTGAGAAGCTGGACATTCATTGTCTTATGGGCTAAGGCTCCCATCTTTCTTACAAATTTTGACAATTAGGTTATTTAGTTTAGATTCAGTTCTACCTGGAAGTGGTGAGGAGTGGGATGAGAGAGGAAGAGGTGGTTCGCCTTCTGGGCTCATATTCCATGGCTGGAGCATGGAAGCAGCAAAGAAACTATTTACGATGGTTGGAGTGCAAAAGAGGGCATATTGGCAAACACTGGCCGTGCCACAGTAAGTTTTCACTCAAAGTTGTTACCCTAGTTGACTTTCTCACAGAGTGATATCTCCTAAGGGTTCCCACAGCAGGTCCCTTCTTTGGATGTTCACCTATCCAATTCACATTAACACTGATCAAGGCAAGGGACATAAAAATCTATTTAGAAGCCCATAACCACTTTGTCCCAGGAATTGAGACTTTGCACCCAGAAGAATTTCCTCCTTGGCATTCATTACTCCTGGAGCTTATCTATTTGGGTCTTTGTTTTCCTCATTATCCTAGAGGACAAAATAACCAAGGCAGTTTCAATTCCTAATGACAGAGAAGATCAGTGACCTTTATTTTTGCTTCCTATCAATTAATCAGTAAATCAATCAGTATTTTTTTGTACCTGTTCTGTGAAAGTTGTTATGCTACAGTTAAATTCAGTATTAAAAGAACAATTTAGTGGTAAAGAGTGCTTCAGGAATTCAAGAGTAGGTCGACATTAGGAAATTTGTTAACAAAATGAAGGGGAAAACCATATACATCTCATAAGGCAGAAAACCACATGATAAAAATCAATATACAATCTTAATAAAATCCTTTAGTTATATGGGATTATAATGATACTTTACAATAATTAAAAATATCTATCTGAAGATAAAATTAGAGACATTTGCATAAAACCTCAACTGAGTAAGTTTACCATGCTCTGATGTGTGCTTTTACCATCCATCTCGTTCCAGATCCTATGGTTAAAATTATCAGGAAATTTGCAAGCTGAGTGTTAAACAGAGCCATCATTAAAGACTAAATTATGTAGACTTGCAATTAAAGAATTTATAGTAACAACAAAGGTAATAAATATTCAAAACAACTTATCTCGTCTTAAGTATTTTATTGCATCTTGCTATTAACTATGCTCTTGAGGTTGTGTCTAGTATATATGCATGGTGGAATTATAATATAATCATATTATAGGGAGGAGGAAAATTAACCAGAGACTTGGATACCACAAGCACCCTCCCTCTCCCCTCCTTGTCCTGCTCTGCTTCTCTCTGCATGTCAGTCTCACCCCCTTTTACTATTTAAAGAGGAATAGCTCTTTACATAGTTTGGACATTAGTCAGCAACTATTAGACTTCCATCTTTAATTTCACTGCAAGAGAGGCGAAGGGGCACTCATACTTGCTCTCTTATCTTGAGATAAAAACGGCCCTAGAGCTTTCTGCTGGCCCTTGTTTGGGGTAAGTGCCACCCCCTGGGCTAGTCATAATGGCCAGAGGCTTTGCTTGATGATCGGCTGGATTTGGCTGGGCAGCTAGTCCTAGACCAGTGTTACGTGGGCGGAAAGGTCTGTTGAAATGTGGCCACTGCTTTTTGCAGCACGCATTAGGAGTGTTGGCTGGGAAGCATTTTGTCCTGGGTGGAGAAAAAGCCATGAAACCCGCAATGCGGAGCTGCTACCTGAGTTTTACCCAGCTTTCGGGGCGGGGCAGGGGGGTGAAGTGGTGGGGTGTGGGGAGCCTTCCTTCACTTACAGGAGCCGGTGAGCCACAGGAAACTGGGTCATGCAGAAACCCAAGCCTACGTTATTATAAAGGGGATCCTGCATTTTGGGGGTGCAAAGATGCTTTTGTCTCCTCTAAACTGTCCTCCTGTATCCCAGTCCTCACTGCCACTGTCAATTGCATTCATAACCACCGAAATCTTAAAAGAAAAAATTTGCTAACCTGACTAATATTTTGAAAATCATGAAGAAAATAACAACCAGTTATCACCACTTGCCTTTTTCAGTGTCTTTTTTAGCTGAATTTGGTGAGGGTTTATTGAGCACTTACATGCCTTACGGTGATACCATAAAGAAGGGTTCTTCCCACAGAGCCCGCACCTACTGGTGGGCTGGATGCCTTTTATACCAGCTCTGTCTCCGGCCGAGACTGGCTGTTGGTCATGACAGGAAGAGAGAGAATCCGCCTCCTTATTTTAGGGCCCCCATGCATCTGAGGGTCTGGATGAGTTTTTGAAATGGCATCCCTGTCTCTGGGTGAAGAGTCACGAATCAATCCAGTCGTGAAATTAAGCCCTGGTGCATGGATCATGGGCCTTAATGGAGCCTTATAGCCCCTAAAGAAAACAGCAGTGGGCTGAAAAAGAAATTAATGTATTTGCACTGTCTTTCTAGCTTTACACTGTGGTGATTTCATAGCTTATGATCTTTAACAGAGGGACAATTATTGCTTTCTCATGTTTTATTTATGTTCTGTTTGCAAATAATCTATGTACAAAGAGACATTCTGAGGTTTTCTCTTAATACTGGCAAAACGACCATTCAGTTCAGGTTATGGCTAGGTGGTTTATAGGAGTAAGTTCGGGCCAGTGGTTAGGATTACAGAAATCTAAGAGCATCCTGAATTGTGGTATTTATTATGTTTCATCTGGATGTCTTGGTTCAGGGAAGAAATGGTTGAAAAATGTCTGATGACCACAGTATTTTATCCACCTAAAAGAGTTAAAGGAATGTGCGTGTGGGTGGGGTGGGGAGGTGGTACTCAAGGGGAAAATTTCTAATTTATGGGCATGGTGGAAGTCTCAGGGGTCTGGCAATTTTGGCAAGCCCATTCCAGTCTGATATACTCAAGCCAGTTTTCATGAGTCACTGTAGCAAGGCAGGATTTGGGCGTCTTCCTGTGACTCTGAAAATGGAGACTGCTCCAGGCCAGAGATGTCAGTGTATATAGTTAACTGTTATGGATCTTACAATAAAAATTTGTTGAAGGTCATTAAACACTCATCTCTCTATGTTTATTACTTTAGTCTTTTATTTGTTGGTAGACATGGATCGTTTGATGTCAATTACCACCACACTTGGCATTTTATGCAGTAAAGGTCCTTATGGTTCTTGATGGATAAATAAACAAGCTAGTGGAAAGCTACAGTGACAGTGGTTCTTGAATTTCTGCTCCCTTAACAGCCTGAAGCAAGAGCCGGTCTCTCCACAGTTGTGGCTTCTTTGGGCCTGAACCCACAGCCCTGGCCTGTTCCCCTCGCCACCCCCCCCCCCACATGCTTTCCTCCCCAAATACTGCAATGAGGTGGGCAGCTCTAGGTGAATTTGGGGTGAGCATTTTCTTTCTTATTTTTTTTAAAACTCATCGCAAAACACTTGTTTATATGGACTGCCACTTTCCTTAGTACTATATGAAGAAAGAAGTTTATCCTCTTGCTTAGAGTAACCATTGTATTTTACTTATTTTAGGGTTGAGATCAAGGAATTTCTTTTCTCCCCTTTCTCCCTTCCTTCCTTCCTTCTTTCCTGTGTTTAATTCAGAGTGACCCTCCTTGTACCGGGCCCTTCTGAAAATATTTTTGCTCAGCTTCTTAAATGTTTTCTCATCTTCCCATAATAGTCAGTAAGTCTAAAATAATATATTAGTTATTCTCTTGGGGTGTGTATCTTATGCCCATCTTTGTGCTAAATGTTCTTCATACATGATCTACACTCATGACAACCCTATAGGGTATGTACTAATGTAATCCCATTTTACAGATAAGAAAACCAAGGCAGTTGCTTGCTTGAGATCACACAGCTGATGAAAAGCAGAACCAGAATCCCAGACCAAGTCTATCAGACTTGCCAGATAGGACCACTTTGCCGAACAGTTCAAGTGTTAATTACTTGCATGCCTGATGCATTAACTGTTTTGAAAAATAACTTTAATGTATACAATACTCAGATAACTTTTAAGTTATGATAAAATGTGCCTAGTTCTAAAACAATACCACAGTCTATTCCTGACATAATGTTTTATAAGATACTGCAGAATCTTACACCACTTCAGGGTCATTATTATGAAACACCAATTACTCTTGGATATAAAAGGATGCTGGGTAACAGGTAATTTTATTTCAAAAAATCCAGATAAACCCTACCAAACGTTGTATATGATAAAGAAACTTTTGTTTTTTAATTCAGGGCTGTGAAGCTGAAGAGGGAAAAGATGGGTAGTTCCTGAATTCCAGTTGAATAACTTTAAAAGAAAATATCATGAAGTTAGTGTTGAGAAATGCACAGTCTGCCCACATGAACACAATCATGCATCCCCTCCCCCACTCATTTTCTTTTTGTAACTTCATTTCACAGTGGTTTTGTTCATTGTATACTTGTTCATGACATAATGGTTATGACATAGAATGGAGAATCATTAGTATTTGTTTTAGAAAGAAAAATAGTCCAGGAACCAATCTTATTGATTTATTCATTAGATTTATTAAGTACCCACTAGCTAAAAGCTAATAACAATCTATGCTTTCAAATATATAGATCATTTTGAAATTATACCTAGTACTCAAAACATAAACTTTCTCTTAAAAGGAAACATGCTTCTGCTAAAGAAACTTTTTTTCCCAGCCTGTGATAAAGACTGGGAATTTTTTTTTACCCAGGAACAAATATGTTTTGTGACTTCCTCTTGAAAATGAATTGCAGCTTTAGGAAAGCAAAACAGGTGAGGTAAACCATGCATGTGCCCCTGTCCTCGAGCCTGGAACATCTCCCCTTTGAGTAGCTGTAGCTCTTCACTCTGTCACTGTGTTATTACCCTTCTCTTTAGCACTCACGTCACTTAGAGTAGATTGAATTCAGAGAGTTTATAAGGTGCTGACTAACATTATTGCCTCTTATTTACAGGCACATTTGGCATATTTATTAGAACTGGACATTTCATGAAAAATATTTTTTCTTTAATGTTAAGTATAAAATGTTATTTGTCAACAGGTGATGAATTAATCAACATATTTAAATTCTGTGCATTTAGGTATATTAACATGTCTAATGCATTTCTACCTGAAGTGTGTAAATCTTTAAGTGCAGTAGTCCATTACTCAATGTAATTCTCTAACATTTTTATGTACATAAAAAGCTCACATTCATATTAAACGATTCTTTTCTTTCCCAAAATAGAAAAGGACGACCTAATATAGCATGTGCTATACATTTCTCTCCAAAATAGTCCATGATTGAAGCCAAAGTTTTGAAAAATTGCCATATAGTTGATACTGTAAAAGAGAAACGGTCATCTTGAATTAGTCCAATACTCAGCCAAGGAAATTTTTTAAAATGTCAATGGCCATATAACAAGACAGGTATCTATGTCCTAATCTGAAATATGTTACTCATTCTTATCATTCCATGAACAAGTCACCATTTGTATCAAACTTTCCTGATTTTTCAAATAAAATAATCACAATATCACAATATTGTAATTTTGTATTGATAACAAGGGATACTATTTCTATCTTAACTAGTAAATGGATAACATCAAGTTCCAACTAAAATTATAAGTTATAACACAAAAAATCTCCAGTAGTGACCATTTCTACTTAAATTAACATTCCTGGAAATACCACTTCTGCTTCTTCTCCTTATAGAAAACTGAACTTAGATTCAAAAGATTCAGGTTCCAGTTCTGACTTAGCTCTTGAAGAGTTATGTGACCTTGGAAAATCAATCTGTTTAAGGTTGAGTCTTCTCTAACAAAAGAGATTGTATAATACAGACCAAACCCCACTCCCTACCAGTTGTAAAAGTGTTTTATGCATTGTGAAGGGATATTTAAATGGGAAGTGTTAATTCCGCTTATCGAAATATGTCATCCTCTAAGAATACTTTGAATGAACTGTCTTTGATCCTTTAAACAGCAGGATTCAGTTTCTTTGCCTTTTTTCCTTTGTGTTCTGAAGATTTCATCCAGACAAATACTATTAGAAATGTCTTAAGAAAAGAAAAATCAGGTTCTAGGTGAATGGCCCTTTGTTTAACTCAACAAAATTCAAATGCAACAAAAGGATGTGGAAAGATCCTTGGTGCTATAATGGATTTTGATCTGTATTGTGCCTAAATGAACTAACTTTGGTCCTTAATTGTTGATTAAAAAATAGGAAGACCTAATATAATCAATGCCTCACAGGTCCAGAATGTATAGTTTTGGTTAGTGAGACTCAACCACCAACGGGTAAGAAAATGAAGACTCTTTAGGTGGTGTGGTGGTTAAGGGTATGGGTTTTAGAGTCAGTAGGAGCTGATTTCAATTCCTGCTTTGCAGTGCATTAATTGTATGTTTATGGGTAAGCTGTTCAAAGGTTCTAAGCATCAGGTTCCTTACTTGTGGTCCAGCATATAGAAGTGCCAGGAAGATTATCTGAGAAAATGCTAGGCAAGTGCTGAGCAGAGTCCTGACATGAGGTGAGTGCTCACTCACCCTGTGTCCAGTCGCTCTAATTATAGTCTTCATTCTTCAGAGTCCACAGATGTAAGGGGCTATACCTGGCACTTTACGGAGTGAATCAGGATGTGGCACAATAGGAGCTCCAAGAGTGAGCAGTCCCAAGCAGTTTTCCTTGGGGACAGGTCCATAGACAGACTACTACTAGTTAAGTCCAAGTGACAGGTATTTAAGGAAGCTCAAGGTCCCCTGTTTTTAGGGAACTCCTCTGAGTTGCCCCTGTTAATGAAGCATTAAAGGCATCTTCAGAAGGTATGAAAGTGCCTGCTTGTCACTGAGATGTTCTATTGGAAGGTGAGCTTCAGGGTGTATTGCTGTAAACACGAAGAATAAGCAATTATAAACATTTGCTGAAATAATCTAAACCCTTAAAAATGGGAATGAATGATGTATCTGCATTTTACACGGAGTTCTCTTAACATCTTATACATTTTGTTTATGCACAGAGGATACATATATTACCTATGTTGTTTTTAACCATTAAGGAAGCCCTTTGTGCTAAATATTAGTAACTTTTACAGAGGAGGAAACTGAGGTTTAGAGAATTAATTTACCAAAGTTCACAAATACATAAAAAGTAGAGGAGCCAGAATTTAAATCTGATTGAATAAAAATTTTCATTCATTCTGCCATGTAACACTCACAGCTAAAGAGTTCACCAAAGCTCTGCTGATTCTCACATGTAGGAAGAATGTCACCCTCCTTTGCTTTGATGCTCTTGGGTGGAATATATAGGCTGTGGATATGGTACTGAACATTAATTAGTAAAGAGAGTCACATTGTATGTCATAATTACATTCCAGGAAAATTCATTTTACATCCAAAAGACATGTAAAGGATATTTCTTTCCTTGAGAATGAATGAAGTGGAAGGTCTAGATTCATTTCTAGTACACTACCACCCACCATTTATAACCTATTAGCATATTAAATAGCATTTAAAAAACGTTACATAAATAGTAAAGACATATTCATTATTCTTACCTTAAAAATTGACTCTGGGCATGATGGATGAATTTTGCACCAAAGGTAGTGACTATGTAAACCTATCTTAGAGTGGATTAGGCAGAAAGAGAGGCTCTAAGGATTTTTTCTTCTTTACACACATCTCCATTAACTTCATGTCTGCATCTAGGAGGTGACAGGCAGGACTGCCTTTCTCCTCTTTATCTTTCTTTAATACAGTAAAGAAAGAATAAAGTGTCCATCTGTGTACTTAGTGTAGAGAATCGCACAGTAACACATTGTTGCTACCTACAACTAAACTTGCTGCATCATGTACTAGTCACATAGTTTCAAAATGTTATGACTTAAATTAAAATGTATAAATAAACTATTTAAGTGCAAAACATAATGTAGACTCTCCTTGATTCTTTTAGCATTTGCTAATACAGCTGCCTTTCTCTTGCCTCTTTCTGTTGCTTTCCTGTGTCCCCTCTCAGCTCTGCTGCTATAGCAGCAACAGTAACTAATAGAAATGACAGCAGCTAACATTTGTAGGACACATTATAATGTTCTAAGAATTAAGTATTTTACAAATATTGTCTCCCTTGGTAGCCACAGGCTCTAGTCATAAAAATCATTGTCATTCCCATTTTTACAGATGAAGAGACTGAGGCTTGGGAATTATCCAGTTATTAAGCATCTAGTAAATTCTTTTTCTCATTAAGATTAAGTACACCCTGTTTGTCCCACTGGGTGCAGTTACAAAACCTGGATTGAGTGCATAGAGCGGTTACTTGGGGACTCTGAAAAATGAATAGTAGTAGGCAGATTAGAAAAGAAGACCAGAAGTTGAAGTGGCACTAAACAGCCCATTGTTTTTCTCTCCAGCCTGAACTCAGTGCAGCCCAAACCTAGAAACCCAGAAACCCATGGTGCAGATAGAGCTTCAGGGGAAATCCTCTATGTTTGGATTGAATATCAGAAAAGGGAACTCCTAAAACTCAGAGAGAGTGGGGAAATCACCCATTTTTCTTAAAAAAAAAAAAACTTTCTCCATTCTCTTGCACTCCAGTCTTCAGATAATCCTGTAATTGTATTGGGGGTATGAGAGTCAAAACTTGGAGAAAGGGGAACTTTCTTCTCTGGTCAAGAGAGCTGTGCTGCCAGGTAGAGTAACTAAAGCCTCTGTTTTCTGGCCAGAGGACTGAAAATACTGGAAATTATTTTCCCAGGAGTTACCAGTACCAGCAACCTCTTGAAATGTCATGGGGAGGAAGAATCTTTGGGAAGTGACCACCATAAAAATGTTTATGAGTTCCAGGATGCACCCTGAGCTATGGTTGCATGGATCTGGCCCTGACCAGCATACAGAGTACTTTGAGAAATCAAGTGACAGATGGACTGCTGTCCTGGGCACTGGGTGGTGCATATGTAGGGTGGATCTGAGTAGCGTTGCTAAGGCTTTGAAAACTGAACTGACATCAAATCCTCAACCCACAGGAAATGGGTTGCAATTTACAGCCTGAACTTAACGAGGTTGATTGCTATCTAAAGCAATAGTATCAACATTCTCATAGCATTTAAACAAGACCCAGAATTTCATAACATAATGCTAAAAATATCTCAGAAAAATCCAAAATTACTTGGCATTCAAAGAATGAGGAAAAATCTCAGCTTATCTGGGAAAAATTCATCAACAGATGCTGACTCTTTAGATGAGATTGATGTTAGAATAATATGTCAAAGACAGATTAAAGCAGCTATTATAAAAACCCTTCAACAAGTAATTGCAAACACTTTTGAAATAAATAGAAAAACAAAGTCATAGCAAAGAAATAGAAGGACTAAAACAGGATCAAAAATAAATTTTAGAACTGAAAAACATAGTAACTGAAAGAGAAAACTCACTGAATGGGCTGAATAGTAGCATGGAGATGATAGAGTAAAATGTCAGTGAACTTGAAGAGATCAAAAGAAATTATCCAAGCTGGAAACAAAAATAAAAGGGAATTTAGAAAAATGAACAGAGAATTTTCAGTCTCAGCTCCAACATATAAAAACTTGGAAGTCATCACTCTCATTTTTAAAATGAGGGAAAGCTAAATCAGGTGAAAATTAATGACTTTTCTTGGACTCATCAGAGAACTGAGTTCATAGGACTAAATGCTACCCTGAAGACCAGAGAGACAGGTGCATCCAGAGAGACAGTTGAGATCTGCTTGCCTGAAACAGAAGCCTTGGAGCCATAAATTGACAGTATTACTTAAATGGTAATTTTGACAAATTGCTAGAGTTGGATGTGGATGAGTGTGACAATGAGAAATGCCTGAGGGTTTCAGACTTTTATGGGCTTTACCTTTACCTATAGAAGCCCCACCAAGTTCTCAAAATAAATATCTGAAAAAGATCACCTTGTGGCTTTGGCAGTGGAGAGGAAGAGTAATCATTAAATTAAATCATTAATGAAATAAACCCAGAGCTTTTTCCATAATAAAGGCCCACCTCAGAGGAAGACTTAGCCAAAGAGACTTATTCCAATGAGAAAGGGAATTCCTTCCACTCTAGCCTCCTCCAGCCTTACTGGGGATTTTTCCTTAGGAAAAAAAATCATAGTCATCAGGAGTTAGGGCCTCAAGGAAATAGAATGGGAATACTTCAGCTAGTGAAGGGAGTAGGGAGCAGGTGGGGAACAAAGGCTAAAAGGCTACTCACTGGCGAAACACTTGTGAGGATCACAGCCATGAGACACAAGTCCACTAAATGATGGTGATTTAATTGGAATAGTATAGAATGTCCTTCCTCTCCCATAGCTTACCACTACATCACAGGACTCCACTATGAGTGGATTATAACTGAGAGAATTGTCAGACACAGATTCTTTGCAGGAGAATTTAGGGAAGTTGATAGAGAAAACAATGACGCTAAAGGAATTTGGAGCCTCTGGCATCTATAGCTACAGCAAACATTAAACACAGCTCAGCTCCTACCTAGGTTAACGTAAGTCCTTGCATTTCAGGTCTATTTACCTCCATTCTTGTCACTCAGTAAAACATGTCTGCTTTCAACAAAAAATTACAAGGCATGCTAAAAAGTAACAAAAAACAGTCCAAAGAGACCAAGCAATCATCAGAATAAGACTCAGATATAATGTAGACATTGGAATGATCAGACAGGGAATTTTAAATAACTATGATTAACATAAGACCTCTAATGAAAAAAATAGAGAACATAAAAGAACGGATGGGTAATGTAAGCAGAGAGATGGAATCTGTAAGAAAGAATCAAAAGGAAATGCTAGAAATCAAAGCCCTATAACAGAAATGAAGCCTTAGATGGGCTCAGCAGTAGACTTAACACAGCTGAGGAAAGAATCAATGAATGTGAAAGTAGAGCAATAGAAACTTTCCAGACTGAAATGCTAGGAGAAAAAAAGAATGAAACAAACTAGAACACCCAAGAATTGTGGGGCAATATAAAAAGGTATAACATACACATAATTAGTATGAGAAGAAACAGAGAATGGAGCAAAAGAAATCTTTGATGTAACAATGGCCAAGAAACTTCAAAAACTACTGACAGACACCAAACCACAGATCCAGGAAGTACCATATATGTTGCAGCCATATTGAAGACTTTCAGCTCTTCTGCACTCCTTTTCACTCTTTTGCTTGGTTAACTCAAGCCCATATTTCAAGATCCAACACCCTGGTCCCCAGACTGGCATATGCTCCTCTTCTCTGAGGTTCCAGAGAAGCCTGTGTTTGGCTTTACCATGGCCCTTTACTGTGGTGTGTTATTACTGTCTTTTCCCTCATCTGACTATTAGACTGTGGGGGCCCAGAGCAGGGACTGATTCCAGCCTCAAGCCCTGGCACAGGGTTGGAACTCAATTTATATTTACTTATTTAATGAAATTGAACTAATGCCATCCAAAACCCTTTTTGGAAGTAAAGTATAAATGAAAAAAGAAATACAAATAGAAGATGGCACTACCAATGCTTTACATGAACTGATAACATTTTATTGGGAATAACCATGAATATCAGTATGACCAAAGTAATTGTTTCTTCCTGAGTAAAGAATATAGAAAAGCTTCTGGTTTAGTGATCAATGGGGCTTAGGAAAATAAGGACTCAAGGAGAAGGCAGCCCCTAGAATTAAGGAGCAGGAGTCTCGGGGTCTCTCACCCCCTTCATGAAGAGCAGAGATAGAGGCTCATGAAAGGATGAAAGGATGTTTGGGATTTCAAGCAGATGGCTCTTTCTCTGACCCTGGGAATCAGGCTGGGTGCTCTCCACCCACCAGAGACCTGGTAGTTATGGAAATGGATAAACCTTGCCTCCTTTAGAGGAATTCATGTTAGGAGGAAGCCCTGAAAATAAAAAAAATGAACCCTGTTCTGTAAGCATGATTTCCTCACCTGAAAATACCTGAGTCTAGTTTGGGGATATTAAGAAGAGTGTTTGCTCTACAAGTTTGTCTCTCTATATTGATAGACTATTAAATAAAAACGAATTCTTTTTCTGTTTTGAAAATTAAATTAAACTTTTTAAATTAAAAAAATTTTTAAATTACATGTTTAAAATTGATTTTTTTTTACATGCTGGAACGCTCATTGTATGTTCTATAAGTTTTCAAAAATGCATGTGATCATGTGAATACTACTACAATCAAATTACCACATGGTCTCATTACCTTTCCACTTCCATTACATCACCTCATGCTGTCCTTTTGTAGTCAAACCCCTCCCCACTCTCAGCATCCTACAACCTCTGATCTGTCCTTTGTCCTTTTACTTCTGCTTTTCCAGAATATCATACAAATGGAATTATACAGCACACAGCCTACTGAGTCTGGCTTCTTTCACTCTGCATGGTGCATTTGAAGTCGCCTACATTGTTGGATGTAACAATAGAGGAATTATGTTCCCCCTCAGCCCCAAAGGCACATATTGAAATGCTAACCCCAGCACCTCAGAATGTGGGCATGGGATGGGATCCCTTCCTTGCCTTCTACCAGAAGAAATCTAAGACGTGTTCAGTACATTTTACTTGAGACTTTAAAGGACACAGGAGGAGTTTGCATCACAGCAAAGTGAACAACTTCAAGTTGAATTGATTCATTTCCTTCCTAAGAGCCCCTCGTACCCCCTCCCCCACAGGTTTTCCCACCATCTACTTCCTCTCCGACAGCGCATCTCAGGGCCTCTTCCGGGCTTCTCTGTCCATTGGTTTCCCTTTTCTCTCTTCTCTCTCCCTTGTCTGACAAGCAGTTTTCATTCCCTTTTGCTACCTTAGCTCCTCCTCAGCCTGGGCCCTCTGGGTTTCATCATCCCCCCCTTGAAGATTATCAGTGCATTTTTCTAAACAGAGATAACCTTACTCTCCCTAAGAGGAATTTTGGTGCTAGCTGTTGAGATGTTTTTTTACTCTCCTTCTCAAAGTGTGTAAATTACAAAGTGCTTGAGGTCCTTGCAAGTCTTCTTATCCCTGATAAGACATTTTGTTATCATTTATTTATTTATTTATTTACAATTTATTTTCGTATCGTTAACCTACAATTACATGTGTAGTATTATGGTGGTTAAACTACCCCCTTCATCAGGTCCCCCCCACCAACCCCATTACAGTCACTGTCCGTCAGCGTAGTGAGATGAGAATCACTACTTGTCTTCTCTGAGTTGTACAGCCCTCCCTGTGCTGTACCTTACATTACATTACATCCCCTACCTTACATCTGCTAATCTTAATGCCCCTTTTACCCTCTTATCCCTCCCTTCCCACCCATCTTCCCCAGTCCCTTTCCCTTTGATAACTATTAGTCCGTTCTTGGGTTCTGTGAGTCTGCTGCTGTTTTGTTCCTTCAGTTTTTTTCTTTGTTCTTATACTCCACATATGAGTGAAATCATATGATACGTGTCTTTTTCGGCCTGGCTTATTTCACTGAGCATAATACCCTTTAGCTCCATCCATGTTGTTGCAAATGGTAGGATTTGTTTTCTTCTTATGGCTGAATAATATTCCATTGTGTATATGTACCACCTCTTCTTTATTCATTCATCTACTGATGGACACTTAGGCTGCTTCCATTTCTTGGCTATTGAGAATAGTGCTGCAATAAACATAGAGGTGCATCTGTCTTTTTGAAACTGGGCTGCTGCATTCTTAGGGTAAATTCCTAGGAGTGGGATTCGTGGGTCAAATGGTATTTCTATTTTGAGTTTTTTGAGGAACCTCCATACTGCTTTCCACAATGGTTGAACTAATTTGCATTCCCACCAGCAGTGTAGGAGGGTTCCCTTTTCTCCACATCCTCGCCAACATTTGTTGTTGTTTGTGTTTTGGATGTTGGCCATCCTCACAGGTGTGAGGTGATATCTCATTGTGGTTTTAATCCGCATTTCTCTGATGATTAGCGATGTGGAGCATCTTTTCATGTGCCTGTTGGCCATCTGAATTTCTTCTTTGGAGAAGTGTTTATTCATGTCCTCTGTCCATTTCTTAATTGGATTATTTGCTTTTTGTTTGTTAAGGTGTGTGCGTTCTTTATATATTTTGGATGTCAACCCCTTATCAGATACATCATTTATGAATATATTTTCCCATACTGTAGGATGTCTTTTTGTTCTACTGATGGTGTCCTTTGCTGTACAGAAGCTTCTCAACTTGATATAGTCCCACTTGTTCAGTTTTGCTTTTGTTTCCCTTGCCTGGGGGGGGATATGTTCATGAAGAAGTCGCTCATGTTTATATCCAAGAGATTTTTGCCTATGTCTTTTTCTAAGAGTTTTATGGTTTCATGACTTACATTCAGGTCTTTGATCCACCTTGAGTTTACCTTTGTGTATGGGGCTAGACAGAAGTCCAGTTTCATTCTCTTACATGTAGCTGTCCAGTTTTTCCAACACCAACTGCTGAAGAGGCTGTCATCTCCCCATTGTATATCCAAGGCTCCTTTATAAAATATTAATTGACTGTATATGTTTGGGTTAATGTTCGGATTTTCTATTCTTTTCCACTGGTCAGTGGGTCTGTTTTTGTGCCAGTACCAAATTGTCTTGAATACTGTGGCTTTGTAGTAGAGTTTGACGTCAGGGAGCGTAATTCCCCCTGTTTGATTCCTCCTTCTCAGAATTGCTTTGGCTATTCGGGGTCTTTTCTGGTTCCATATGAATTTTAGAATTATTTGTTCCAGTTCATTGAGGAAAGCTGTTGGTAGTTTGATAGTGATTGCGTTGAATCTGTAGATTGCTTTAGGTAGTATAGCCATTTTTACAATATTTATTCTTCCTAGCCAAGAGTATGGGATGCATTTCCATTTGTTAGTGTCCTCTTTAATTTCTCCTAGGAGTCTCTTGTAGTTTTCAGAGTACAAGTCTTTCACTTCCTTGGTTAGGTTTATTCCTAGGTATTTTATTCTTTTTGATGCAATTGTGAATGGAATTGTTTTTCTGATTTCTCTTTCTGTTAGTTCATCATTAGTGTATAGGAAAGCAACAGATTTCTGTGTCTTAATTCTGTATCCTGCAACTTTGCTGAATTCAGGTATTAGTTCTAGTAGTTTTGGAGTGGAGTCTTTAGGGTTTTATATGTACAGTATCATGTCATCTGCAAATAGTGACAATTTGACTTCTTCTTTACCAATCTGGATGCCTTGTATATCTTTGTTTTGTCTGATTGCCGGGGCTAGGACCTCCAGTACTATGTGGAATAACAGTGGAGAGTGGGAATACCTGTCTTGTTCCCAATATTAGAAGAAAAGCTTTCAGCTTCTCGCTGTTAAATATGATGTTAGCTGTGGGTTTGTCATATATAGCCTTTATGATGTTGAGGTACTTTCCATCTATACCCATTTTGTTGAGAGTTTTAATGATGAATGGATGCTGAATTTTGTCAAATGCTTTTTCAGCATCTATGCAGATGATCATGTGGTTTTTGTTCTTCTTTTGTTGATGTGGTGGATGATGTTGATGGATTTTCGAATGTTGTACCATCCTTGCATCCCTGGGATCAATCCCACTTGATCATGGTGTATGATCCTCTTGATGTACTTTTGAATTCGGTTTGGTAATATTTTGTTGAGTATTTTTCATCTATGTTCATCACGGATATTGGACTGTAATTTTCTTTTTTGGTGAGGTCTTTGCCCGTTTTTGGTATTAGAGTGATGCTGGCTTCATAGAAAGAGTTTGGAAGTATTCCCTCCTCTTCTATTTTTTGGAAAACTTTAAGGAGAATGGGTGTTATTTCTTCTCTATATGTCTGGTAGAATTCAGAGGTGAATCCATCAGGTTCGGGGGTTTTGTTCTTGGGTAGTTTTTTGATTACCGATTCAATTTCGTTGCTCGTGATTGGTCTGTTTAGTTTTCCTGTTTCTTGCTTGGTCAGTCTTGGAAGGTTGTATTTTTCTAAGAAGTTGTCCATTTCTTCTAGGTTTTGCAGCTTCTTAGCATACAGATGCTCATAATATTCTCTTATAATTATTTGTATTTCTGTGGGGTCCTTCGTTATTTTTCCTTTCTCATTTCTGATTCTCTTTATGTGTGTAGATTCTCTTTTTCTCTTAATGAGTCTGGCTAGGCGTTTATCTATTTTGTTTATTTTTTTAAAGAACCAGCTCTTGGTTTCATTGATTTTTTTCTATTCTTTCATTCTTCTCAATTTTATCTTTTTCTTCCCTGATCTTTATTATGTCCCTCCTTCTGGTAACTTTGGGACTCCTTTGTTCTTCTTTTTCCAATTTGAATAATTGTGTCTTTAGACTGTTCATTTGGGAATGCTCTTCCTTCTTTTAATAGGCCTGGATTGCAATATTCTTTCCTCTTAGAACTGCCTTTGCTGTGTTCCACAGAAGTTGTGACTTTGTGTTGTTGTTGTCATTAGTCTCCATATATTCTTTGATTTCTGTTTTGATTAGGTCGTTAACCCATTGATTAATTAGGAGCCTGTTGTTAAGTCTCCATGTATCTGTGAGCCTTTTTGATTTCTTTATAAAATTTATTTCTAGTTTTATACCTTTGTGATCTGAGAAGTTGGTTGGTAGGATTTCAATATTTTTGAAATTCCTGAGGTTCTTTTTGTGGCCTAGTATGTAGTCTATTCTGGAAAACGTTCCATGTGCACTTGAGAGGAATGTGTATCCTGTTGCTTTTGGGTGCAGAGTTCTGTAGATATCTGTTAGGTCCACCTGTTCTAGTGTGTTGTTCAGTGTCTCTGTGATTTTACTTATTCTCTGTCTGGTTGATCTATCCTTTGGAGTGAGTGGTGTGTTGAAGTCTCCTAAAATGAATGCATTGCTGTCTATTTCCTCCTTCAATTCTGTTAGTATTTGTTTCACATATGCTGGTGCTCCTGTGTTGGGTGCATATATATTTATAATGGTTATATCTTCTTGTTGGACTGACCCCTTTATCATTATGTAATGTCCGTCTTTATCTCTTGCTACTTTCTTCGTTTTGAAGTCTATTTTGTCTGATACAAGTAGTGCAACACCTGCTTTTTTCTCTTTTTTGTTTGCATGAAATATCTTTTTCCATCCCTTCACTTTTAGTCTGTGTATATCTTTCGGTTTGAGGTGAGTCTCTTGTAAGTGGCATATAGATGGGTCTTGCTTTTTTATCCACTCTGTTACTCTGTGTCTTTTGATTGGTGCATTCAGTCCATTTACATTTAGGGTGATTATTGATAGATATGTACTTATTGCCATTGCTGGTTTTAGATTCGTGGTTACCAAAGGTTCAAGGGTTGCTTCTTTACTATCTAAGATCTAACTTAACTTTCTTGTTAAGTTATTGTGAACGCCGTCTGATGTTTCTTTATCTCTCCCTTCCTATTCTTCCTCCTCCTTTCTTTATATATTAGGTGTTTTATTCTTTGCCTTTAGTTAGTATTTGTGCTTTCTTTGCTATAATTTTATTTTCTCTGGTGACATCTTTTTAGCCTTAGGGGTGCTTCCCTCTAGAGCCCTCCGTTTAAGGTATCTGATAGTGGTGTTTTATGAGAGGCAAACTCTTTCAACTTTCGTTTGTCTGGAAATTGTTTAATCCCTCCATCATATTTAAATGATAATCATGCTGGATATAATATTCTTGATTTGAGGCCCTTCTGTTTCATTACGTTAAATATATCATGCCATTGTCTTCTGGCCTGTAAGGTTTCTGTTGAGAAATCTGATGATAGTCTGATGGGTTTTCCTTTGTAGGTGATCTTTTTTCTCTCTCTAGCTGCCTTTGATACTCTGTCTTTATCTTTGACCTTTGCCATCTTAATTATTATGTGTCTTGGTGTTGTCTTCCTTGGGTCCCTTCTGTTGGGAGATCTGTGGGCTTCTGTGGACTGTGAGACTATTTACTTCCCCAGCTTGGGGAAGTTTTCAGCAATTATTTCTTCAAAGACACTTTCTATCCCTTTTTCTCTCTCTTCTTCCTCTGGTACTCCTATAATGCGAATATTGTTCCGTTTGGATTGGTCACACATTCTCTTAATATTCTTTCATTCCTAGAGATCCTTTTATCTCTCTCTGCCTCAGCTTCTCTGTATTCCTGTTCTTTATTTTCTAATCCATTAACTGTCTCTTGCACGTCATCCAGTCTGTTGTTAAGCCCGTCGATGGCTTGTCTCATTTCTGCATATTCTTTCCTCACTCCCCTCACTTCCTCCCTCAGCTCTTGCACATTTTTCTGTAGATCCGTCATCATGGCTATGACTTTTATTCTGAATTCTTTTTCAGGAAGACTGTGCATGTCCATCCCTTCAGGTTCCCTCTCTGGGGTTGTCTGGGTCTGAAGCTTTGTCTGTACCATTTTCCTCTGTCTTTTCATGGCTATGGAATTGGTTGCTGGTCGTTGCCACGTATGTCAGCTGGGCTCTTTATGACCGCCTTGCCGGTTGCCGAGTCCTCTCAGGTGTAGCTGCCTGCCGGTGCGCTGGGGTGGGGTAGCGCTCGGGTCCCGCCGGGTCGCGGCTCCGTATCTTACTCGCCTCGCCGGGTGCCGAGTCCTCCCAGGTGCAGCTACACTCTGTGCGCTTTCCTGTGTATTCTGGTCTCTCTTTTAGGAATAGTTGTTTTTGCTGTGTTTTCATGAATAAATATAATGTTGGGAGGAATTTTCTGCCAGTTGGTTCACGTCGCCATCTTCCCAGAAGTTGACATTTTGTTATTTTGACTAATTGAATATCTACCCCACACGATGCAAATTTGTTTAGATTGCCACAAAGAGCTCTGCACTATTTTAAATGCTTTATAAAGACTTAATTGGCCATATAATCTCTGGCAGAGTGAAGTGAAAAACAGGAAAATTTAATCGAATACTTAGAAAACGCTAAAGGAAAAGGAAAATGTATCTTTTATAGCAGAGAATAATTTGTCTCTTTTTTGTTCCATATCCCAGTGAAGAATTGCACATAATCTGTTGAGGAGCCTTGACCAGTTTTACAGTTTGTGAAGGATAAGTGAGGGTATTAGATCCCGACCTTCAAATCTCCATTGCAAGGATGGCTAGGTTCCTTTTGGAACTGGGGACTTGATGGGTGTTGGCAGAGGTCCCCGAGGGTGCCGTCACCTGGCCATTTCTTCTTGGTGTCCTGAGGGCTTTGGCCCCTCCCCTTTCCCCATGCTTTCTGAGAGCTCCCCGTTTGAACATGCGCCAACAGCTTGTTTCAATAGTCAAGGAGAAGAGAAACAGAAATATGGGTGGAGATACAAAACAGCTGTTTCTAAGATGGGAGGCCCCAAGAACGACAGGTTAACATAGGAAAGGAGAAGGCTGTATGTTTTGTTCGAGGGACAGAAGAAGGGGTGGTAAATAATGGCTGGAAAGATGGTGATTTGGCCCAGGCTGACTTCCTTTACTGCATAAAGAAAGGGTTTCTTGAGTTAGTGAAGATAATACCTTTTGGAAATGAAAGACAAAGAATGCTGGAGCAGCTTCTCCCTCCTTTGCACAAACTGCTCTAACTTGGCTGTTTCTTTCTTCTCTCTCCCCTTCATCACCCTCTGGGGTTATTACACAATGTTTTCATTTAAATGCAAGGCCTGGTGACTCTAAAGGCAACCGGGGTCTACTCACCACCCTTGGAAAATCATCTGCTGGGGAAGAGAGGGAGAGGGGTGGGCAGCTGAGGCCTGAGCCCTGGGGAGCCTGCCTTGGTGGGTGGCTCTTGGTGTCCCTCGGTCTCCTTGGGGAGGTGCCTATCCCTGCTCCCTGGGGCAGCTCATCGGCACATCAGGGCCCCATTTACAGAGAGGGCTGCTTTTGCCTTAGCACACATAATCTATTTCTCTCCCTGTTGGAAATTTATCTTGGAGATCATCTGTTTGAAGAAAAGCCTAATAGCTTTATTTTCTTTGGGTGGGCATGCAGTTTTACACAAGAAAATGTCATTTTGTATCTACTTCCATGCTGGGGGTACTAGACCATAAATGGATTTGAGTTTACTAAATCATGTACTCAACGGCAGTTCTTCCCTGCAATACTTAAGTGTTCTTTGTGAATATCAAATCAAATACTGCCCATGGCCAGCACTGACTAGCCCCAGAGGCGTGAGAGCACAGAAGGAGAGAAGGGGGGTCCCTCTGCTACCACATCTCACTGTATCCTGCTTAAGAGTCCATCCTTCTGTCATAACTCCTCACGTTGCCATCTTCCCTATAAACTATTTTCCTGTCTTTTCAAGAGGACTGTTTTCTTTATTGCGTTTTCTTCCCAGGGTGGTAATGCTAATGAGGGCCTTTTAGGTCATCCCTTCAAGTTACAATTCAGAGGCTGGATAACTCCATGTTTACATTTCAAAAATTAGAACCTACCACTTAAGAATCCAAGTGGTTTATTCTTTAGCTGCATCTCTCTAGCTGCCTTGATTTCCCCTTCAAATTCCACTATCGGAGCAAACATCCTTAGAGCTCTTTAATTCTTTTAAATAATCCATGGTGGGTGCTTTCGTTTCATCCTATTAGATGTGTTTGAAGAGTTAGTTGCAGCTAATCCCAGGTGTCCTGTCCACCCACAGATTTCATCAATTTTCTTCAGCTTTTTAAATTTCCTCTCCCTTTATTTTTGAACATGGACGGCGTCATGTTGGTTTTAGCAGTCGTTTTGAAGTGTATGACATAAAGGCTGAGGAAATCTTAAGAACAAAGAACCGAGCACGACTGTCCAGTGGAGGCCACAGTCATAGCTCATTTCTAACAACTGACTAGACAGATGGAATTTGCAATGCTGTTATAACTTCAGCAAAGGCATTAATCCCATCAGTGTTACTGACTCACAAAGATCTGTTATTACACAGGCCATTGAGATAGTCAAGTGATTCTGGCTAGCAATGGAAGAAACTGCTTATCTCCTTTTTCTTCCTTTATTGCTGTTAATACAGCTCAAAAAAGTACTGCATCATTGAAGGTGCATTAGACAACAAAGACTGAAGTGAGACCTTGTCAGGTATTTTCTGAGGGATCTCGTATTTCTAGATATATATCAGCCACAGAAGGCATTGACGTTGAACCGTACAATTAGAACAAGATTTTGAGCTCTGGGCAGCTTGAGGCATGAGAGAGCCATTTGGAGCCTCCTTCATTTATTAGCAGAATTATCAAATAGTTCTTTGCTATAAAAACCAGAATTAGAAGAGGTCTGAGCAACCATTTATTCCAGTAGTTTTTTAAAAATTTAATTTCGGTTGTTTTTATCCTTGTCTGGATTTTGACCTTCTTTGAGAATCTCATAAAAGCTATAAAGCTGAACCCAGAAAAATATGTCTATGTATACAAACACACAACATTTGGTCCATAATTTCAGGCATTTCATGGATAGCATCAAACCCCATCAGTGGATCCCCTCGGGGGCCTAGGGGACCCAGGGGACCCAGATTATCTTTAGGGGATGGTTTTTACCCCCAACAGTACAGTAGGTTCGAAACCAAAAGAGGCGACAGAAATCCAAAGGTGTGAGTGACCCATTTTGGGTTGTCCAGCTCCATTTTTTTCCTGTTCTCCTCTTCTTTTCTTTTTGTTACTTGTCTGTATATTTTTTCTTTGATACTAAATTGATATGTGTACAGAAAATGTATTCTTTTACTGCAGATCTCTTCTCAAAATGATGGGTGATAGGAAGTCTGCTCACTGTCTCTCTCTGCCTCATTTAATTGATGAGGTACCGTGAACTCCGTCAAAGGGCCGATAGATCTGCTTTATTACAATGGACGTCTGCCATGGTGTTAAAAATTACCAACATGTCTGCAGATGCTTATAGTCAAGAAAAACCACAAAAGGGCCTGAGGGTTTTGTGGGGCAAAGGTCAAGCCAAGCTCTACTCTGTTCCCTTAATGGGTAGCTAGAATCTTAAGACTGCTTATGTCAAGTTCACACTGAAGTGGCTTGGCTCTTGATGTGGAAGCTTCCGGCACACCGAACCCCTTATTACTGTAACAACCTTTCATAAACATTTAATGTTGGGAAATTACACGTTTTGATCAAAAAGCTTCCTTGTCTCTCTTCTACCCAGAACTGAGTAGTAACATAAACAGCAGTTTAGCAATCCCCTGATGTTAGTGCCAGATAACCCGGGAAACAAAATGTACATGTGAGCATTCTAGGTGCTGTTCAAAGAATGTCTACAGTCCAAGAAAGACACTTGGAGAATTCTTCACCTAACTCCTTTTGTTCTTTAGAAGTTTAGAGTAATAGTCTGTCCTTGTAATGTCTGCAAAGACTATGCATTTCCTAAACAATTATTTTATAATTTGCATCAGACTCTTCACAGCCGCCTGAGACATAGACAGGATTACCCAGTAGGCTTTGTTTCACTCATAGGTTTTTTTTTTTTTTTTTTTTTTTTTTGCTATTTCATCCCAGGCCCTCTGAAAAATCTTCCTGCCAAAAATAGCAGCATGTTCTTTGTGTCTTGGTAAAATGCTTCTAAGTAAATAATGATTGTTCTGATTCAGATCCTTTTTGGGCCCCAAATTGATGTTTGAAAAAACTGGGTGGGGTGTTAGATTAAGGTCTCATACACACCTGCACCCACATGCACATGTATATATGATAACCCAAAGAAGAAATTCTAATTTAAGGATGGCATAATGTGCCTTTACAGGAAAATACCCATCTTCAAAGGTATCTGCTTTAAAACATAATAAAAATAAAAAACAATCACTTAAAGAGGCTGGGTAAATAATTTGCCATTTGTGAGTAATATCTGCAAAATGATAGGACTGTGAGGACTGCCTTCCCTGGAAAAGCTTCTAACCATTTAAATCACCATGCTAGTGTTATTACCTGAATTACCTCTGGGAGCTTGATACACACCTGTGATCTGCTGGTAATTCAGTGAAGGAAGCAGCCCTCCCATGTCCTGCTTGTTGCTTTTCAGTAATTCTGGTGTAGTAAACCGTGTGCACAAATTTGAATGTGCCAAGAAGATATGATGGTAAGCTAACGTTACTGCTCCACGCTTAATGCCCAGCCGACAAAGCTAATAGCAGGAAGTGTGGGGTGGGTTAGCACCTCAGTATGGTGTACTTAAAGATGCAAGGCTGAGCATGCAAACAATAGATACCAGCAGTACTTGGAAGATAATTCAGCAGTTCAGCTTAAAAATGAGAGTAAATGATGCATGTTTGGAAGAGCAAAGAGTGGTAGCTGTCTTGTCTAAACTCAACGTTTAAGCCAGGACATGGCCATTGGAATAATAATCTCCTGGAAAGCAATATTTAAATGTATCCATCATCATTTAGGTTTTAGACACACAGTTAAATATTATTGATCATTTGCAATTGTGTGCATCCATGTGTACATATATTAAACTGAAAAGTAACAGTAGCATGCAAAGTATAGAAGATGAAGTGTAAAAATAGTACTTGAGTTTCTAATTACCAGTTTTTAATTAAGAAAGCCACAAGCAAATTATAAACATCCAGTTTATAGCATTGCAATCTTAGAGGCTTACACTCATGAATATGGTAATTTTTAATTTTATGCCCTCTTGAGATGTCTTGTTAAAAACATTTTATTGGTGATCCTAAAATTCAGTAAATTTGAAGCCCTTGGCACCCTGTATATAAAGTTCTTCAAAAAAAAAATGTCAGTAATAAATATTTGGCAAATATAAAGAATATGCATATTTTCCCAAGTGGATGGTTTTTTTTTTCAGTTCTTATATTCAAGTGATAACACTGCAGTTCAGAATGGGAATGCATATTGATATTTTCTTCCAAACACTGCATGGGTTGCTGGGAGAATACTGCTCCCACAGAGTTATTTTTATGTGGGCACCTGGAAGTGGTGGCATACTTGCTCCAGCTTGCAGAGTTGTTTTGGACAATCAGGTGTACATATGAGCAAGTGGTCTTTATTTAAAGCAATTAAAATCCTCACAGTCTCCTTTCTTGACATGCAATTACTAGGGCTCTGCTGTTCCCACTAATTGCTCTTGCTGGGGACATTGGTGAGAAGCCAATGATTTTGATGGGTAGCGGATTATCATTTTTACTTTGCTACCTGAGAAAAAAATCATTTGCAAAATCCCATGTGTAATTAGCAAGACTCATGATTAATTGTCCTGCAAAATTAGCTTCACTGTTGCTTTTATTTTACTGCTTCAAATATTAATTAATGTTAACTCCTTTCCTTCAGTTCCAGCTTTTGAATATTCAACATGGCTTTGAAAAATTATCAAGCTTTCTACTTGCATTAGCATGCGAGAGCTTTGATTTCAGGAATAAGTATTCTGATTTAAAAGATCACACTTGGGTCATAAATAATTTTTATAGGAGGACAAACAAAGCATCAGAGCATCATGGGAAGGCATTCATGCACTAAGTGAAAGTAAATTGTTTCAATAATGATTCATTCCCATATGCTTTTGGGCGAAAACATCAGCAAAAATGCAAACTACTGTACTGTTGGGGGTAAAAACCATTCCCCAAAGATAAGCAATCTACACCAGCAGTTTTCTACCTGAAAAAATGTGGTGGGTGAGACTCACAGACTTGGCAAGGAATCAGTGTAAAGAATTCATAAAGGTTATCCTGTCCAAAGATTCCCAGTCTTCAGTGGGTGGGGCACTAGAATAGCTGCAACTTTTATGAAAATTACAGATTCCTTAAGTCCCACTCCAAACTTAATGAATCTGATCATATAGCATTAAGCCTGGCCGTATGTATTTTTTTCTAAAGTTCTCTAGGAGACAATGGCGAACATCTAGGTTTGGAAACTATTGCTAATTTAAACCACCTACCTGTCTGAATTCCCTCTGTAACATCTGAGCCAAGAGATGCTCGAGCACTTGGTGTCGGGGAACTCACTCTTGAAAGTAGCTTTAACCTGTGTTTTGTCTCTGGCAGGTGATTCCTTCTGTTAATTGCAGGTGGTTAATTTCATGGTGCAAGAACAAATGGCTACCGCTTGCATTGCAAAGGCAGTTCTTGATCAAATACTTGGAATTTGATGGTATCCCTCACACTGACACAGTTAAGGTCACACATTACAGCTAGACTGCTGGAAAAGAAGCCGGTGCTCGCCCTTTCCTAGTCAAAACCTCACGACTCTTGTGCCATCTGGTGTAGGGAGGGGGCTGTCAAAAGGCCCCTGGCATTTGACTGCTGAGATGGTGTGAACCCATTTGCACCCTTCTACCTATTGCCTGCTCTGTCCAGTGATGGAGCCCTGTAGAAATGATTCTTGTAGATCATGTGGGGAAGGTTCTGCCTGGCACCTCTTAAAGCTTTTATTATTAGATCTTGTTTTCCCCTGAGATCTCATTGGGCCAAGATTCTCTTCCTGCAAGTCTAGGGTCAAAGAGCCACAGGGGTGCACTCTGCTTTGTCTCTTCCTTCCCTGGCTTCAGGGGTCTGCAGGTGTCCATGTTGAAGATCTGCTTCTCCTGGCATTGAACAGATTGTGCCCTGGACACAGAGTCCAGGTGGCAGCACTTCCAGTAGGCAGCAAAGAAGGGGAAAGCTTGGGGATGAGGATGGGCTGTTCAGACCATCATTCTTACTTCCCTGACAAACAGAGGTCCAGAGAGCTTAAAAGGATTGTGTGCAAGTTGCCCCTCCCACCTATTGTGTGGCCCTGAGGAATTTACTTAACTTTTCAGTGTTTAATTTCCTCATCTGTAAATGGGGATAATAACAGCATCTCTCTCACAGGTTTCCAATGAGTATTGACTGAATTAAAACTGGTAGTGCCTAGAACAGTGCCTGGTACACAGGGATGCCTAAATAAGTTATTGCCAAACAAATAAACTAAATGCTACTATGACATGTTTAATGGATACATATATTCTGAAGGAATGCAACTCCTACAGAAATTGATAATGATGTAGGACCTAACAAAATCCAGTCATTGCTTATATTCTAAGGTGGTGGAAATTCACTTTTAGATTTACATTTCAGCCTGGAAAACTTCCAAGGATATAGGTAGAAATCCTATCTGGAACTGGAAGACCACACATTCCTTCTTAGTCAGAGTGGTTCGAAAGTCCTTCTTGCTGATTTGAAAGTTGGCCTTAGAGGAAAGGTGGCCTCTTTGTGGATGGCTCAGGAACTCCATCATCACCATGAATGCTGTTTTTGTTCTCATTTCCTGCCGTTCCCTCCAGTTCACATTAAATAATTGTCCCTTGTCTTAGGAGCTCAGTGAGTGCAAGACCCAGTCAGAATCGCTCATGGCTTCTTCCTAGCATCTGGCACATAGAACCAAGACAGGTTTGTTGAATGGCTAAGAGAGAGTAAAGGTGAGTCAGGGTAAGGCCCTGGCTGAAGAACGCCTGCTGGCAGACCACTAGTGGGGTAGCTTAGATTAGACCATTAGTGCAGTTGTGTATCGAAACAGCAGGAGACACTGTGAAATGTTTTCTCCTGTAGAAACTTCCTTATTAGGAATTGTCTACTTCTGTATGGGACGGGATTTTTCAATGAGCGTCATCAACCAATGTTTCAAAGAGGTGAAAAGTAAGTACATAGCATCATTCAAAAGCAGCTTAGAGTTTCTGAGAAGTGGCATTTGCATCTAGAAATGGATTTATCGCAGGTCGGGGTGGAGAGTACCTGGGCTGGTGGATCTGAAGGGGCAGCACATCTACAGTTAATGTGCACGTGGCCCCACAGCTCTCACCAGTTACCTGGCCTGGTCACCCAGTAATTGCGATATGACATAAAACAGAGGCCTTGACTGTCTGAGGCCATCACAAGAGCTGGTGTTCCCCTCTCCCCACACCAGAGGGAGTGTTCGTTCGGGTGCTCGGGCTGAGCTGCAGCTGAACCAGCTGCCCGCCGCCTGGCAGCATGGCCCGGCTTTCAGCCTGGGGTCCAGTGCCTCCTCTGGGTCCCCTTCTCCCCCACCAGGGCTGTTTCCTGGTGTCACCTCCAGACTTGGAAGAAGGATTTGAGGTTAACACTGGATTGATAAAGACTTTTTACGTTTAAAAGCAGAATGAGAAAATGTCATCTGTAGTCCTCTATGGTTGATTTCACTTAAAAAAAAATTAGTTGAACTTTATTTCTACATCACTGATAAAGCCAGTGGAGCCACTCACTGTTGGCAAATGTTTGAAATGCCAGGAAATAAAATATAATGTACAAGAAAAATGTGGAAACTCACATTTCTGCCTAGTTATCTTTGGTAGATAAATTGAATAGGCCATCATTCGATATTTATTGCAGGTGATGAGGTGAAGACGAGAAAAACCAGAGGGAGCGCCCCCTGATTGCTCTTATCCCATTGGCTTTTCAATTCTGAGAAACCTGAGGCGAACTGCTTAAAAGAATTAAAAACAAACAAACAAAACAACTAGACAAAGCTTATTTTGGTCTTTTTGTAGATTTTTATACCTTTTTGAAGCCAATTGGGACCACAGAAATATTTATTATTGGTATTTCTGATGACGACTAAGCCCTCATACAGGCCTATTTCAGAAATATTGCAGGCTTTGTTCCAGACCATTGCAGTAAAATGAGTGAAATGAATTTTTTGGTTTCCCAGTAGATATAAAAGTTGTTACTCTATACTGCAGTCTATTAACTGTGAAATAGCATTCTGTCTAAGAAAACAAGGTACATACCTTAATTAAAAGTTTTTTTTTTAATTGCTAAAAAAGTGCTAACCATCATCTGAACGTTCAGTGAGTCATGATCTGTTTTGCTGGTGGAGGGTGGTCTTGCCTCCATGTTGATGGCTGCTGACTAATCAGGGTGCTGGTTCCTAAAGGGTGGGGTGTCTATGGCAATTTCATAAAATAAGATAGCAATTAAGTTTGCTGCATCAGTTGACTCTTCCTGTCACAGATAATTTCTCTGTAGCATGTGATGCTCTTTGATAGCATTTTAATCACAGTAGAACTTCTTTCAAAATGGAAAGTTTTAGAATATTCAGTAAACCACACTGTAAACAGATGTGCTATCATTCAGGCTTGGTTGTTCCATTTATAGAGCATGGGCAAAGTAGATTTAGTATAATCTTAGGCCCTAGGATTTTCAGAATGGTCAATGAGCATTGGCTACAATGTAGTCATAAGCTCCATTATTACTCCCTAATAAAAGAGTCAGCCTGTCCTTTGAAGCTTTGAAGTCAGGCATTGACTTCTCCTCTCTAGCTATGAAAGTCCTAGATGGCATCTTCTTTCAAAAGAAGGCTGTTCCATCTACATTGAAAACCTGTTGTTTAATGTAGCCACCTTCACTGATTATCTCAGCTAGATCTTCTGAATAACCTGCTGTAGCTTCTCCATAAGCACTTGCTGCTTCCTCTTGCACTTTCATGTTATGGAGATGGCTTCTTTCCATAAGTCTCACAAACCAGCCTCTGCTAGCTTCCAACTTTTCTACTGCAGCTTCCCTGCCTCTCTCAGCCTTCATAAAACTGAAGAGACTGGGCCTTGTTCTGGATTAGGCTTTGGCTGAAGGGAATGTTGTGGCTGGCTTGATTTCCTCTCTAGACCATTCATACTTTCTCCATATTAGCAATAATGCTGTTTTGCTGTCTTGTCGTTCGTGTATTTACTGCAGCAGCACTTCTACATTTCCCTCAAGAACTTTTACTTTGCATTCAAAACTTGACTGTTTGGTACAAGAGGCCTGGCTTTCAGCCTATCTCAGCTTTCACCATGTCTCCCCACTAAGCTTAATTATTTCTAGCTTTTGATTTAAAGTGAGAGATGTGAAAGTCTTCCTTTCACTTGAACAATTAGAGGCCGTTGTAGGGTTACTAACTGGCCTAATTTCAATATTATGTCTCAGGGAATAGGAGGCCTGAGGAGAGGGAGAGAGGGCAGAATGGCTGGCTGGTGGGGCAGTCAGCACACACACATTTATCCATTAAGTTCACTGTCTTGTATGGGTGTGGTTCATGGTGCCCCCAAATGCTTACAACAGTAACATCAAAGATCACTGATCCCAGATCACCAGAACCAATATAATAATAATGACAAAGTTTCAAATATGAGAATTACCTATGTGACAGAGACACGAAGTGAGCAAATGCTGTTGGAACAGTGGGGCTGACACCCTTGAGTAGGGTTGCTACAACCTGTCAATTTGTTAAAAACAAAACAAAACAAAACTCTGTGAGCACAATAAAGTGAGGTATGCCTGTACATGCCAATCGCTGTTATGACTTTGTGACTTAGTGGAAGCACCGGTTTCTTCTCCATGAGCTGAGGCATGGTCAAAGTTGCCTCTGGTTGGGAATATCTGGCATATGACCTGTTCGCAGGTAAGCTGTTTAGTTTTAAAATGGCTTTGACATGATATTTACTACTAGGTTAAAGTACTATAGAACAGTTGTTAATGTGAGAAATATGGCCAGGAGACTGCTTTAGCACAACACTAACGGGAAGTTAAGGCCTGCAGGAACACTACATAAATAGTGTTCCTCCTGTATTATGTTAATTCTTAGAATAACCTTGCAGCAACATTTCATCATGACATTCACATCTATATACCCTCGTGAAGTCTTAGGTTGCTTCTTCAGGCACAGAAATATGTTCTTGCGTGTGGCTGCCAAAGTAAATAGAAATCAGTAGAAGGCAGGAAAAGTGCTGAAGTCATTCCAATAAGGGAAGTGCATGTTAATTTAAATTTTACACTTGACATTGGTAAGGACTAATAGCAGAAAATATGTCCTACGCTGACTTTTAAAGTCATTTTGGTCATCACTTATCCCACATTGCTTTGTTGTTGCAAAAACAGTGTTATAAATAAGAAACATGTCTAATTGTGATAGATCATTAAAATAATGGGAGAAAATAGAAGTTTTATACAGCTGAGGGATATTAAGTCCTTAAAACTTTTGCACAAAAGGAATTTTATCATGTTGTCTGTGGACTGAGTAACCTCTTTGTGTGTGTGTGTGTGTGAGCATATGCATGTATGCATGTGTGTGCATTTCAGAAACTTCAAAAAGCACCTCCTGCTGCTTTCAAAACTAGGCAAATATGTTTGAGGCCTGGTGGTAATTTAAACTATGAAGATATACACAGAGCTGAAGGTGGTTACACAGGAAATTAGAAAAGTCCTGATTTCTCTCAGCAAAATGAATGTGCCATTGTATCACTAAATAATTGTAGAGGTGGGTCTGTGTTGTTGATGCTAAGCAGGTGTCCATAAATCAGAATAAATGTTTGTAATTAATTGTTATTAGTGTTAATAAGAAAGCGTTTTAAATTAGCTAATTTGCTTTTCCCTCAGTTACATTTTTTAGAGTTTATGCCTTGTCATTTCAATCTTAAATGGATTGAGAAGCTAAAGTGTTCCCAAGGATTTCATGCTAGATCAGTAGAATATTGTAACTTGGAATCTGTTTTCATCTCTTTTGCCCTAATGGAGCTCCTAACTTTAGACAAAAGTTAGATTCTTGGTCTAAGGTGTAGAGCCCCACTGCTGTTGTTACACCCACATCAAAGCAAAAGTTTTTTAAGAAGGGAAACACCCAGTTTATCAATTTTGGGGGTGAAAGTTTTAGATTGCATTGTTATGTCAAGGCTGCCTGCTCTGCAGTGGATCTGTCTGCCTCCACACCTGGCTGAAAGATCAGCTTTGTCAGATGGACCCAGAACATCTGCTCTCTCTCCATCTTTTTCTTTTCAAAGACATCTGTTAAAGAATAACAGAACTCTGTAGATTCACTTCTCAAATTTGTGGGAAAGGCTGAATCAGACACTTTGCATCCCACCATACCTCCCTAAGCCTGATGGTAAGGAATGTGATTATTTAATCATAAAGGAATGATCCTAGAGGGAAAGCCAGGCAGTGCATTTGCCAAGTGGCTGGGTAAAGAGAACATGGAAAAGAAATAGCCTAGCATTTAAATCTGCTGTGTGTTCATTCTGGGACTAGACTGGAGAAGGAGACAAGGGGAAGGAGGAGTTCTGAATCATGTGAGGATGAGATTTAGATATGGAATATGTGGTGAGATTGTTTCATAAGAAGTCATAAAAGAGAGTGCTAAGGTGAATTGCCAGAGAGAGAATGAAAAGGCCTAACAAATGCAAGGAGGCATTTATTCTAAACTCAGCAAAGTAACAGCACGATGTTTTGGATAATAGGATAGCAGCCAGAAAATATTTTGCAGCTACTCTGAATCTAGGACTCACGGATTGAGAGAAAGCAGATGATATATGTTGTACTTCTGTTGTGCCCTGGTTTTGCTGCTCTTCCTCATGCCACAATCATCAGTAATCTGGAGAGAAAGATGCTATATAGACCACACCACCATTGGATGGGTGTTCAACTAGCTAACAGGTCAGAATGGTTACCCCAAGACTGGGTCAGCATGCCCCAGAAGGCAGAGGAAGGTGAGTTTTATGACGATTGGGCTGAGCCCACTCTTGCTTAAATGTTTCAAGAATAGTCTTAATGATGGAAAAGAAAGAGAAGAGAAGACTCATTAAACTTGCCAAATATGAGATGTAGCTGAGCTGGCTCTGTGCAAGCATGGAAGAAAAACATTAAGAGGTCATAATGCACTTTTTAAAAAATGAGCTAACAGCGTAGTACTGAAGTCAAGAAACTGTGTGTTCTGTTAAAATTTTTAAAATACTTTTACTGTGAAAGATAATAAGCTGCAAGTTAGGAGCTTCATCAGCCATGCTAATTACTTTTGAATAACCTGCCCATTGGGTTCTGTGGGTTAACAGAGTACAAAGGGCATGGAGAGAAACCCTGTTTCTCCACTCCTGATCTGAATTCACTGAGTCAGAATGTTCTGAAACTCCCTTCACAGAACCCTCTGCTGGCCCGGTTAGGCACTGGCCATCTTCCCTATCCGGGGTCAGAGTGAGGGGTCTGCACAGGACTTAGTTCTGCTTTTGTCCTGAAGATTTTCCTGCAGTCAGAGTTACCTGTCTGGAAACATTTGCAAGAGTAAAATGTCCTATCTCCGATTTCTAACGATACACTCTTCTGCCGTCATTTAGCCTGGAAGCTTAAGCAGGAAGACCACTCGGAGGCAGACTTCAGAGTGGTCTGTCTCTAAGGAATAACTCTGATATTGCACTGGTCAGTTTTGCAGTTCTTAAGCTACTGTAAATTCTCAGCGTAAATCTGCAGAAAGACTTCACCCTCCACATCAAACCCTTATAAGGCTCTGTTTCTGCTCTCTTTTCAGTCTCTTTTCTAATAGCCAAAGGCAGACAGAGGAAAACCAGGGGAATCCAGCCAGTGCACCAATGGGTTAAATGATATGTCAAAGGCACAACCATAACACATTACAAGTTTTTTTTATAGCATAATGCATCATTGGGAAATAAATATTTGGGGTGGTGTCTTGCTAGTGGGTTTCAGCCCCAGGGCAAGTTCACTATGGATTCAATGAGATTCAACTTTATTCCCATGGTGGCAGGTCAATCACTAGAATCCCACTCAGAGCATGCAGCAAGCCCATCTCTGCCTCTGGGCCTTTCTACCCCCGCTGCTGTCTCAGTCTCTGTCCTCGGCGCTGCCACCACTGCAGCCTCTACTCTCCTGCAGCCTTGCAGCTGTGCCACTGGGTCGCCCAGAGCACTGGGTGGAGATCTTTATAGAGAGTCAGTAACCACGTATTGCCCACACGTGTGTACTGAGCCAGCTGACCAGGGCCAGGTGAGACTCCTGGCCACAGGAGCCTTCACTTTATCCACAGGCGGCTCTTCTAACTCATCTTCTTGGTGTTGAATGAGCACATCTCTGGTATTCAGGTCTTTCTGCTTCAATTAAAGGAATCATGCCTGCTCTTTTAGGAAACTACTAAGGGTTTATTACCTCCTTGTTTCACTGTTAATATTCAATTTCTTCTCTTAGTCTCGCTTTCCCAACATTACTACTACTATAACTACTAGTACTACTATCACTATTACTACCACTAGTACTAGTGCTACCATCACCATTACTACCACTAGTACTAGTACTACTATTACTGCTTCTCCTTTTCCTTCTTCCCCTCCTTCTCCTTTAAAATTCTCTGTTTTTGCTTCTCAGCACAAAGTACAGTTTGGGCTACTGTTTGACAAGATGTCCACTGGTAAAATATTACTTGTTTAATGAATACCAAAAAGCGTTTACTGTTTCCTGTGTACTTGACACATTGGGTGGGTGGAAGTGAGCAAAAGAAATGCATGACTCCTTTTCTCAATAGGGAGAGAATATGTTAACACTCAGAACAACTGGAAAACAATATACTATCAGTATGGAGCCAGACATTTGATTTCTATTTGGCTGAGTGATCAAAAAACTTAGAGTAAAAAGAGCAGCTCTCTTTGTTAAGAAAGTCTTTTGGAGGGAATTATCACACATTCCCTAGCAGACAAGAAAGGGGAAAGCATTACAGGATTGATGACACCTGTCTTGATGATGAGTTTCAGCCCTGGGCCAGTTCACTGTGGATTCAATAGACCAAGGAATGAAAATGGAACGTTCCTGGTGTAAAAGGGTTTATTACCTGGTTTTGTTCTCCCGGAGTTAGGTTGAGCACTAGAATTACATCTCCATCCAATAGTCTTCAGGTTTGTAATCCTCCTCTGTCTCTGTCTCTGTCTCTGCCCAGAGCACTGGGCAGAGCTCTTTATATAGTGACACAGTCAATAATGGCTCATTGTCTAGGGTGTGGAAGCAGTAGCTTAGCAGCAGGCCAATTACATCATAAGCAGTTTAGGGTCAGGTGAGGATCCTGGCCACAGGAACTTCAATTTTCCCACAACACCAATGAATATTGTTATTTAATATAAATGTCCTGCTTATTGTAAAGATTCTTGGCACAGTTCAATCTTATAAAGATAGAAACTATCTTCTAGCTGTTTATTAGTGTCTTGCCAATGCCCCGGATAAGTTCACTATGGATTCGATAAGACCAAGGCATGGCAATGGAATGTTCTTGGGATGAAAGGGTTTATATCTGTGGGGATGTTGGGGTTCCTATAGCCAGGATCCTCACTGAACTTAAACCACCTGATGATGTAACTGGCCTGTTGCTAGGCTACCGCTTCCACACCCATAGGCAATAAGCTATTATTGTGCTATATAGAGAGCTCAGCCCAGTGCTCTGGGCGGATGCAGAGACACCAGAGCTCAACCTACTGCCAGGAGAACAAGCCAGGTAATAAACCCTTTCACCCCAAAGAACGTTTTGCTGTCAATTCCTTTGGTTACACTGAATCCATAGTGAATTTTCCCAGGGCTCAAGCCAATTGGCGAAAGTCGGCAGGGTTCATTGTTGACCAAGGAAAAAGACAGGCTGCCCTTATGGAAGGGGTGCTTCAGCCAGCTGCCCCTGTGAATGGGGAGAGAGTGGATTATCTCCCAATGGGTATGTGGTCTGAGGTGGCTTGCTTCCTAGAGGACTGGGCCCCACCCCAGGACTGGAGGCACCTGAGGCTGTAGAGGTGGCCTTTGTTATACTAAGTAGGTGTTTTGAGAAACAGAGTGCCCATGAGGCAGCGGGCACTGTGGGTTGGCTGCTTATCACAGTATTAAAAAGGTCTACAGAAGAGACCCAAGAAACAGTGGCATGAGAATGCGAGCTGCAGTCTTCTGTGGATTCCCTGAAAAAGGGAATAGCATTGATGTGAGAGGAGGCAGCATGAGAATGCCGGCAGCAAGGTGCCATTGGAGAGGTAAACAATTCCTTATAGAATGAGATGGCAGTGCTGCCAGGTGTTCTGAAGGAGGAAGAGGCCATCAAGGAAAAAGACGAACTCCTGAGGGAAGCACAGGTGGAGGTGGCACAAGAACATCTGCGAAGCATTGAGGTGAAGGTAAAAGAGCTTCTGAAGACTGAGCTAGCATTGCTGTGAGGCACAGTAGAAAAGCAGAGGAGGCACTTGGGGGAGGGGAGAGAAAGGTGCCATCAGCCCCAGAAATGGAGGAGCTGGGGAAGGATGAAGGGGTGGTCCTGGAGGCACTGGCCCCTCCTGTATTGAAAGCACGCCTAGTGGTTGTAAAAAAATAAAGACCCAGAAGCCAAAGGTTTCCCGAGGAGAGGAGCAGCCCCCTCCCCAGGTCGTGGAGCACTCTATGGTCTGCCCCTATACTCAGGCTGAGCTGGTGGATTTGGGCTCCCGGTTTAGGCAGAAGCCCTCAGAGACAATATCAGCTTGGCTCCTCGTCTTTGGAACTTAGGGGTGGATGGAATTGTTCTGTCGGGGTCAGAGATGGCAAAGCTGTCTTCCCTGACAGTGCAGCCGCCTTGAGGCAGCGATTACAAAATGCACATCAGACCCCAGAGTCACTCCCTCCTCGATTGGCTCATGGCTGCACTTCGTGCTGTGTGGCCCAATCCAGGTGATCTATCATCCTCTCCTGTTAGATGGCAGACATATGCTGAACTCCAACAGGTGCTACAAGAGCTAAGCATGAGAAATGCCATCTATAGTCCGGAAAATTATCGCCCAGATGAAGAGATTTTCACTACTGGGATGAGAAATATTGTACTTCAAACGACTCCCGCATCCCTCTTTGGGTCTGTAGTGGCCATTCTTTCCCCTCACTTAGGGCATTCCATAAGCGAGGTGACACGTACAGTAGCAGACTTAGGAGAGGCTGAAGCAATGAGAACCCAGAAAGAAATAAGACCTGTTACTCACAAGAAGAATTTACAGGGCCCCATGAATGTTACGAGGACCCATATGTGGGTTGATTTAATACAGGCAGGAGCAGGTGGAAGGAAATTAGATGGGAAGTCAAATAGGATATTACTAGAGCTATGGAAACAGCTGAAACCAGAGCAGCAGTTCCAGCCATTAAGACCAAAGAGGCAGAGGTCAGAGACAGGGCCACAATCCGGCCTGTGTATTTGCAAGACTTCCTGCTGGAGAGCGAGCCAACCTCACTTGAGCCCACACAGGAAGGTGATTGGGGAACATGGTTTGACTGAGCGGAAGGTCAAGGTGTCTGCCCTGAGGGACCAGGGGTGGACCGGAGGCCACATGTTGAAATAGCTATCCATTGGTCCCCAGTGAACATACAATATGTCCTGGCTCTGGTGGACACTGGGGCTGAATGTTCACTGATTCATGGTAACCCTGAACGGTTCCCTGGGACCCCCACTATCATAGATGGATATGGGTGGAAGGCTATAAGAGTGAAAAAAGCCCACATCCCTTTGGGAATAGGGCGTCTATCCCCAAAAGAGTATACCATGTTTATATCTCCTATCCCTGAGTATATTTTGGGGATTGATATCCTGCAGGGTTTATGGTTGTGGACCACTGCAGGTGAGTTCAGACTGAGAGTACATGTGGTGAAGGCAGTTCTGAGGGGACATGCTAGGCACCCACCCATAGCTTTGCCTGTGCCTTGGTGGGTGACTAATACCAAACAATACAAACTGCCTGGAGGGCATAAAGAGATTGGAGAAACTCTCCAGGAGCTGGAAAAGGAGGGTATTATAAAACCCACCCATAGTCCTTTCAATTCCCCAGTGTGGCCAGTAAAAAAGCAAGATGGCTCCTGGCATATGACTGTGGATTACAGAGAACTGAATAAAGTCATACCCCCTATGCATGCTGCTCTCCCCTCTATTGCAGGCTTGATGGATATCCTTAGCCATGAACTAGGAACATACAATTATGTGGTAGATCTTGCTTATGCCATCTTTTCCATTGACATTGAGCAGGAAAGTCAGGAACAGTTTGCCTTCACGTGGGAAGGATGGCAATGGACTTTCACTGTCCTCTCACAGGGATACCTCCACAACTCCACCATCTGTCATGGACTTGTAGCCCAGGACTTGGCTACATGGGAGAAATCGCCAATGGTGCGGCTGTACCATTATATTGATGATGTCATGCTCAGGTCCGATTCTCTTTCAGATCTAGAAGGTGCAGCACCTAGACTGCTGCAACATCTATAGGAGAGGGGATGGACTGTGAACAGTACCAAGGTTCAGGGACCTGGTTTGTCCGTCAAATTCTTGGGGGTCGTCTGGTCGGGTGAGACCAAAGTGATACCAGAAGCTGTTATAAATAAAGTCCAGGCCTTTCCTACCCCTACAACTGTAGCATTGCTACAGGAGTTTCTGGGTCTTCTAGGCTACTGGAGAGTGTTTATCCCACAGTTGGCACAAATTCTGAAGCCCTTATACAAGTTGGTATGAAAGGGTGTCAGGTGGGACTGGGATAAGACATGTGCATCTGCCTTTACTACAGCAAAATGGGCAGTCAAGGCCGTGCAGGCCTTGAGTGTGATAGACCCATCAAGGCCCTGTGAGCTGGATATTCATGTCACTGAAGACAGTTATGGCTGGGGTCTCTGGCAGCGGCTTGAACGAACTCACCAACCCATTGGATTCTGGTCACAACTCTGGAAAGGGGCAGAGGTACGACACACTTTTCATTCCATTGTGTGTATGTACCATGTCTTATCCATTCACCTACTGATGGACACTTAGGTTGCTTCCATTTCTTGGCTATTGTAAATAGTGCTGCAATAAACATAGGGGTGCATATATATGTCTTCTTGAAACTGGGCTGCTGCATTCTTAGGGTAAATTTCTAGGAGTGGAATTCCTGGGTCAAATGGTATTTCTATTTTGAGTTTTTTGAGGAACCTCCATACTGCTTTCCACAATGGTTGGACTAATTTGCCTTCCCACCAGCAGTGTAGGGGGGTTCCCTTTTCTCCACATCCTCTCCAACATTTGTTGTTGTTTGTGCTTTGGATGGTGACCATCCTTACTGGTGTGAGGTGATATCTCATTGTGGTTTTAATTTGCATTTCTCTGATGATTAGCGATGTGGAGCATCTTTTCATGTGCCTGTTGGCCATCTGAATTTCTTCTTTAGAGAAGTGTCTATTCATGTCCTCTGCCCATTTCTTAATTGGATTATTTGCTTTTTGTTTGTTAAGGTGTGTGAGTTCTTTATATATTTTGGATGTCAACCCCTTATCAGATACGTCATTTATGCATATATTCTCCCATACTGTAAGATGTCTTTTTGTTCTACTGATGGTGTCCTTTGCTGTACAGAAGCTTTTCAGCTTGATATAGTCCCACTTGTTTATTTTTGCTTTTGTTTCCCTTGCCCAGGGAGATATGTTCATGAAGAAGTTGCTCATGTTTATGTCCAAGAGATTTTTGCCTACATTTTTTTCTAAGAGTTTTATGGTTTCATGACTTACATTCATGTCTTTGATCCATTTTGAGTTTAACTTCGTGTATGGGGTTAGACAGTAGTCCAGTTTCATTCTCTTACATGTAGCTGTCCAGTTTTTCCAACACCAGCTGCTGAAGAGGCTGTCATTTCCCCACTGTATATCCAAGGCTCCTTTATGAAATATTAATTGACTGTATATGTTTGGGTTAATGTTTGGATTTTCTATTCTGTTCCACTGGTCTGTGGGTCTGTTCTTGTGCCAGTACCAAACTGTCTCAATTACTGTGGCTTTGTAGTAGAGCTTGAGGTTGGGAAGTGCGACCCCCCCTGCTTTATTCTTCCTTCTCAGTATTGCTCTGGCTATTTGTGGTCTTTTGTGGTTCCATATGAATTTTAGAACTATTTGTTCCAGTTCATTGAAGAATGCTGTTGGTATTTTGATAGGTATTGCATTGCATCGGTAGATTGGTTTAGGTAGTATAGCCATTTTGACAATATTTATTCTTCCTAGCCAAGAGCATGGGATAAATTTCCATTTGTTAGTGTCCTTTTTAATTTCTCTTAGGAGTGTCTTGTAGTTTTCAGAGTATAGGTCTTTCAGTTCCTTCATTAGGTTTATTCCTAGGTATTTTATTCTTTTTGATGCAATTGTGAATGGAATTGTTTTCCTGATTTCTCTTTCTGTTAGCTCATCGTTAATGTATAGGAAAGCAAAAGATTTCTGTGTATTAATTTTGTATCCTTCAACTTTGCTGAATTCAGATATTTGTTCTAGTAGTTTTGGAGTGGATTCTTTAGGGTTTTTTATGTACTATATCATGTCATCTGCAAATAGTGACGGTTTGACTTCTTCTTTACCAATCTAGATGCCTTGTGTTTCTTTGTTTTGTCTGATTGCCTTGGCTAGGACTTTCAGTACTATGTTGAATAACAGTGGGGAGAGTGGGCATCCCTGTCTTGTTCCCGATCTTAGGTGAAAAGCTTTCAACATCAGTATGATGTTGGCTGTGGGTTTGTCACACATGGCCTTTATTATGTTGAGGTACTTGCCCCCATCCCCATTTTGTTAAGAGTTTTTATCATGAATGGATGTTGAATTTTGTCAAATGCTTTTTCAGTGTCTATGGAGATGATCATGTGGTTTTTGTTTTTCTTTTTGTTGATGTGGTGGATGATGTTGATAGATTTTCGAATGTTGTACCATCCTTGCATCCCTGAGATGAATCCCACCTGATCATGGTGAATGATCCTCTTGATGTATTTTTTAATTTGGTTTGCTAATATTCTGTTGAGTATTTTTGCATCTATGTTCATCAAGGATATTGGTTTGTAACTTTTTTTGTGGTGTCTGTGCCTGGTTTTGGTATTAGAGTGATGCTGGCTTTATAGAATGAGTTTGGAAGTATTCCCTCCTCTTCTATTTTTTGGAAAACTTTAAGGAGAATGGGTATTATGTCTTTTCTATATGTCTGATAAAATTCAGAGGTGAATCCATCTGGCCCGGGGCTTTTGTTCTTCGGTAGTTTTTGATTACTGATTCAATTTCATTGCTGGTAATTGGTCTGTTTAGATTTTCTGTTTCTTCCTTGGTCAGTCTTGGGAGGTTGTATTTTTCTAAGAAGTTTTTCGTTTCTTCTAGGTTAGCATATAGATTTTCATAGTATTCTTTAATAATTCCTTATTCTTCTGTGGGTTCCATGGTGATTTTTCCTTTCTCATTTCTGATTCTGTTTATGTGTGTAGATTCTCTTTTTCTCCTAATAACTCTGGCTAGGGGTTTATCTATTTTGTTTATTTTTTCAACGAACCAGCTCTTGGTTTCATTGATTTTTTTCTATTGTTTTATTCTTATCAATTTTGTTAATTTCTTCTCTGATCTTTATTATATCGCTCCTTCTGGTGACTTTGGTCTTCATTTGTTCTTCTTTTTCCAATTTCAATAATTGTGACTTTAGACTACTCATTTGGGATTGTTTTTCCTTCTTTAAATAGGCCTGGATTACAATATACTTTCCTCTTAGAAATGCCTTTGCTGTGTCCCACAGAAGTTGGGGCTTTGTGTTGCTGTTGTCATTGATCTCCATATATTGCTTGATCTCTGTTTTAATTTGGTCTTTGATCCATTGATTATTTAGAAGCATGTTGTTAAGCCTCCATGTGTTTGTGAGCCTTTTTGTTTTCTTTGTACAATTTATTTCTAGTTTTATACCTTTGTGATCTGAGAAGTTGGTTGGTAGGATTTCAATATTTTTGAATTTATTGAGGTTCTTTTTGTGGCCTAGTATGTGCTCTATTCTGGAAAATGTTCCATGTGCCCTTGAGAAGAATGTGTATCCTGCTGCTTTTGGGTGCAGAGTTCTGTAGATATCTGTTAGGTCCATCTGTTCTAGTTTGTTGTTCTGTGCCTCTGTGTCTTTATTTATTCTCTGTCTGGTTGATCTGTCCTTTGGAGTGAGTGGTGTGTTGAAGTCTCCTAAAATGAATGCATTGCTGTCTATTTTCTCCTTCAATTCTGTTAGTATTTGTTTCACATATGCTGGCACTCCTGTGTTGGGTGCATATATATTTATAATGGTTATATCCTCTTGTTGGACTGGCCCCTTTATCATTATGTAATGTCCTTCTTTATCTCTTGCTACTTTCTTCATTTTGAAGTCTATTTTGTCTGATACAAGTACTGCAACACCTGCTTTTTTCTCCCTGTTGTTTGCTTGAAATATCTTTTTACATCCCCTCACTTTTAGTCTGTGTATATCTTTGGTTTGAGGTGAGTCTCTTGTAAGCAGCATATAGATGGGTCTTGATTTTTATCCATTCTATTACTCTGTGTCTTTTGATTGGTGCATTCAGTCCATTTACATTTAGGGTTATTATCGATAGATATGTACTTATTGCCATTGCAGGCTTTAGATTTGTGGTTACCAAAGGTTCAAGGGTAGCTTCTTTACTATCTAACAGTCTAACTTAACTCTCTTATTAAGCTATTATAAACACAGTCTGATTATTCTTTTTTTATCTCCCTTCTTATTCTTCCTCCTCCATTCTTTATATGTTAGGTGTTTTATTCTGTACTGTTTTTGTTTCCTTTGACTGTTTTTGTGCATAGTTGATTTTATTTTTTGCCTTTTGTTAGTATTTGGATGGTTTGCTTTCTTTGCTGTGATTTTATTTTCTCTGGTGACATCTATTTAGCTTTAGGAGTGCTTCCATCTAGAGCAGTCCCTTTAAAATATCCTATAGAGGTGGTTTGTGGGAGGCAAATTCCCTCAACTTTTGCTTCTCTGGGAATTGTTTAATCCCTCCCTCAAATTTAAATGATAATCGTGCTGGATACAGTATTCTTGGTTCAAGGCCCTTCTGTTTCATTGCGTTAAATATATCATGCCATTCTCTTCTGGCCTGTAAGGTTTCTGTTGAGAAGTCTGATGATAGCCTCTTGGGTTTTCCTTTGTAGGTGATCTTTTTTCTCTCTCTGACTGCCTTTAATACTATATCCTTGTCTTTGTTCTTTGCCATTTTAATTATTATATGTCTTGGTGTTGTCCTCCTTGGGTCCCTTGTGTTGGGAGATCTGTGGGCTTCCATGGTCTGAGAGACTATTTGCTTTCCCAGCTTGGGGAAGTTTTCAGCAATTATTTCTTCAAAGACACTTTCTATCCCTTTTTCTCTCTCTTCTGCTGGTACCCCTATAATGCGAATATTGATCTGTTTGGATTGCTTACACAGTTCTGTTAATATTCTTCCATTCCACTGGGAAGATGGTGGCGTGAGCAGGGTGGCAGATATCTCCTCCCAAAACTATATATATCTATGAAAATACAGCAAATACAACTGTTCCTGAAAGAGAGATCAGAATACACAGGAAAGTGCACAGCGTGCAGCTACATCTGAGAGGACACGGCACCCCGCGAGGCAGGTAACATACGGAGCCGCGACCCAGTGGGACGCGAGCAATCACCCATCCCAGCGCAACGGTGGGAGGAGAGGATTCAGAGCCGGGAGGGAGTGGAAGTACACCCCACGAATTAACCAGCCCTGGTGATCTGCACGAGGAGCGCTGACACACATCGCACGGTGTAGCAGAGATTGGAGAGACAGAGGGGCAGGATCAGAGTGGGAAACGCGCCAGGGTGCTTGCAGCCGGCTCCAGGAAGGAAAAAAGAAAAAAAAAAAGAAAAGAGCGTGCTTTTTTCAGCGGTCTTAAAGAGACAGGAGCCCAGTGGAGGAGCCGGATCACCCTGGCACACTCACCCGAGCACGCTGGGAGTCCTGGGGAGTGTTGGACCCCTTAGGTGGCGATTGGGAAAGGGTGGCCGCACTTAGACTTCCACAGAGACCAACAGCCTCCCATTAGTTCCCACCCTGGCCAGAGCTATAAAGGGCCCTGCGGAGCAGCGCGGCCACGGATGCAGAATAGTGGAGCAACAGCGCCACCTACAGCATCCCCACAGAATTTACTCAAAGTGGGCAATCTTTTGTTTTGTTTTTTTTGTTTTGTCTTCTCTTTCTTTTTTCTCTTCTTTTCTTTTCTTTTCTTTTCTTTCTTTTTTCTTTTTAAAGTCTTAAAGAGCCCAGCTGACATACGTGGCAACTACCAGCGACCACTTCTATAGCCATGAAAAAACAGAGGAATATGGTGCAGACTAAGATCAACCACACAACCCCAGAGAGGGAGCCTGAAGGGATGGAAATGCACAATCTTCCTGAAAAAAAATTCAGAATAAAAGTCATAACCATGCTGATGGATCTACAGAGAAATGTGCAAGAGCTGAGGGAGGAAGTGAGGGAAGTGAGGAAAGACAATGCAGAAATCAGACAAGTGATTGACAGGCTTAACAGCAGGCTGGATGAGATGCAAGAGACTGTTAATGGAATAGAAATCAGAGAACAGGAATACAGAGAAACTGAGGCAGAGAGAGACAAAAGGATCTCTAGGAATGAAAGAATATTAAGAGAACTGTGTGACCAATCCAAACGGAACAATATTTGTATTATAGGAGTACCAGAGGAAGAAGAGAGAGAAAAAAGGATAGAAAGTGTCTTTGAAGAAATAATTGCTGAAAACTTTCCCATGCTGCGGAAGGAAAGATTCTCACAGTCCACGGAAGCCCACAGATCTCCCAACACAAGGGACCCAAGGAAGACAACACCAAGACACATAATAATTAAAATGGCAAAGATCAAAGATAAAAACAGAGTATTCAAGGCAGCTAGATAGAGAAAAAAGATCACCTACAAAGGAAAACCCATCAGTCTATCATCAGACTTCTCAACAGGAATCTTCCAGGTCAGAAGAGAATGGCATGATATATTTAATGTAATGAAGCAGAAGGGCCTCGAACCAAGAATATTGTATCCAGCACGATTATCATTTAAATATGATGGACAGATTAAACAACTTCCAGACAAATGAAACTTGAGAGAGTTTGTCTCTCATAAACCACCACTACAGGATATCTTAAACGGATTGCTCTAGAGGGAAGCATTCCTAAGGCTAAAAACATGTCACCAGAGAAAATAAACTCATAGCAAAGAAAGCAGACCATCCAAATAATAACTAAAGGCAAAGAATAAAACACCTAATATATAAAGAATGGAGGAGGAAGAATAAGAAGGGAGAGAAATAAAGAAATATCAGACGGTGTTTACAATAACTTAACAAGAAAGTTAAGTTAGATTGTTAGACAGTAAAGAAGCAATCCCTGAACCTTTGGTAACTACGAATCTAAAGCCAGCAATGACAATAAGTACATATCTATCGATAATCACCCTAAATGTAAATGGTCTGAATGCACCAATCAAAAGACACAGTGTAATAGAATGGATAAAAAAGCAAGACCCATCTATATGCTGCCTACAAGAGACTCACCTTAAAGCAAAAGATATACATAGTCTAAAACTGAAGGGATGGAAAAAGATATTTCATGCAAACAACAAGAGAATAAAGCAGGTGTTGCAGTGCTTGTATCAGACAAAATAGACTTCAAAACGAAGAAAGTAGCAAGAGATAAAGAAGGACATTACATAATGATAAAGGGGTCAGTCCAACAAGAAGATATAACCATTATAAATATATATGCACCCAACACAGGAGCACCAGCATATGTGAAACAAATACTAACAGAATTAAAGGAAGAAATAGACAGGAATGCATTCATTTTAGGAGACTTGAACATACCACCCACTCCAAAGGACAGATCAACCAGAAAGAGAATAAGTAAAGACACAGAGGCACTGAACAACACACTAGAACAGATGGACCGACCTAACAGACATCTACAGAGCTCTGCACCCAAAGCAGCATGATACACATTCTTCTCAAGTACACACATGGAACATTTTCCAGAATAGACCACATACTAGGCCACAAAAAGAACTTCAGTAAATTCAAAGATATTGAAATCCTACCAACCAACTTCTTAGATCACAAAGGTATAAAACTAGAAATAAGTTTTAGAAAGAAATCAAAAAGGCTCACAAATACATGGAGACTTAACAACATGCTCCTAATGAATCAATGGGTTAACGACCAAATCAAAACAGAAATCAAAGAATATATGGAGACTAATGACATCAACAACACAAAGCCACAAATTCTGTGGTATGCAGCAAAGGCAGTTCTAAGAGGAAAGTATATTGCAATCCAGGCCTATTTAAAGAAGGAAGAACATTCCCAAACGAATAGTCTAAAGACACAAGTACTGAAATTGGAAAAAGAAGAACAAAAGAGGCCCAAAGTCACCAGAAGGAAGGACATAATAAAGATCAGAGAAGAAATAAATAAAATTGAGAAGAATAAAACAATAGAAAAAAATCAGTGAAACCAAGAGCTGGTTCTTTGAAAAAATAAGAAAATAGATAAACCCCTAGCCAGACTCATTAAGAGAAAAAGAGAATTTACACACATAAACAGAATCAGAAATGAGAAAGGAAAAATACTGACAGACCCCACAGAAATACAAAGAATTATAAGAGAATATTATGAGAATCTATATGCTAACAAGCTGGAAAACCTAGTAGAAATGGACAACTTCTTAGAAAAATACAACCTTCCAAGACTGACCAAGCAAGAAACAGGAAAACTAAACAGACCAATCACCAGCAACAAAATTGAATCAGTAATCAAAAAACTACACAAGAACAAAACCCCGGACCAGATGGATTCACCTCTGAATTCTACCAGACATATAGAGAAGAAATAACACCCATTCTCCTTAGTTTTCCAAAAAATAGAAGAGGAGGGAATACTTCCAAACTCTTTCTATGAAGCCAGCATCACTCTAATACCAAAACCGGGCAAAGACCTCACCAAAAAAGAAAATTACAGACCAATACCCTGATGAACATAGATGCAAAAACACTCAACAAAATATTAGCAATCCGAATTAAAAAATACATCAAGAGGATCATACACCATGATCAAGTGGGATTCATCCCAGGGAGGCAAGGATGGTACAACATTTGAAAATCCATCAACATCATCCACCACATCAACAAAAAGAAGAACAAAAACCACATGATCATCTCCATAGATGCTGAAAAAGCATTTGACAAAATTCAGCATCCATTCATCATTAAAACTCTCAACAAAATGGGTATAGAGGGCAAGTACCTCAACATCATAAAGGCCATATATGACAAACCCACAGCTAACATCATACTTAATAGCGAGAAGCTGAAAGCTTTTCATCTAAGATCGGGAACAAGACAGGGATGCCCACTCTCCACTGTTATTCAACATAGTACTGGAGGTCCTAGCCATGGCAATCAGACAAAACAAAGACATACAAGGCATCCAGATTGGTAAAGAAGAAGTCAAATTGTCACTATTTTCAGATGACATGATACTGTACATAAAAAACCCTAAAGACTCCACCCCGAAACTACTAGAACTAATATCTGAATTCAGCAAAGTTGCAGGATACAAAATTAACACACAGAAATCTGTTGCTTTCCTATACACTA
>JAQQAC010000477.1:11298497-11357044 GCA_029783875.1 Phataginus tricuspis
CTTCTGTACAGCAAAGGACACCATCAGTAGAACAAAAAGACATCTTACAGTATGGGAGAATATATGCATAAATGACGTATCTGATAAGGGGTTGACATCCAAAATATATAAAGAACTCACACACCTTAACAAACAAAAAGCAAATAATCCAATTAAGAAATGGGCAGAGGACATGAATAGACACTTCTCTAAAGAAGAAATTCAGATGGCCAACAGGCACATGAAAAGATGCTCCACATCGCTAATCATCAGAGAAATGCAGATTAAAACCACAATGAGATATCACCTCACACCAGTGAGGATGGCCAACATCCAAAACACAAACAACAACAAATGTTGGCAAGGATGTGGAGAAAAGGGAACCCTCCTACACTGCTGGTGGGAATTCAAATTAGTCCAACCATTGTGGAAAGCAGTATGGAGGTTCCTCAAAAAACTCAAAATAGAAATACCATTTGACCCAGGAATCCCACTCCTAGGAATTTACCCTAAGAATGCAGCAGCCCAGTTTGAAAAAGACATATGCACCCCTATGTGTATCACAGCACTATTTACAATAGCCAAGAAATGGAAGCAACCTATGTGTCCATCAGTAGAGGAATGGATAAAGAAGAGGTGGTACATATACACAATGGAATATTATTCAGCCATAAGAAGAAAACAAATCCTACCATTTGCAACAACATGGATGGAGCTGGAGGGTATTATGCTCAGTGAAATAAGCCGAGCTGAAAAAGACAAGTATGAAATGATTTCACTCATATGTGGAGTATAAGAACAAAGAAAAAAAACTGAAGGAACAATACAGCAGCAGACTCACAGAACCTAAGAATGGACTAATAGTTACCAAAGGAAAAGGGACTGGGGAAGATGGGTGGGAAGGGAGGGATAAGCGGGAAAAAGGGGCATTACGATTAGCAGATGTAATGTTGGGGGGGGCATGGGGAGGGCTGTACAACTCAGAGAAGACAAGTAGTGATTCTATAGCATCTCAATACACTGATGGACAGTGACTGTAATGGGGTTGGTGAGGGGGACCTGATGAAGCGGGTAGTTTAATAACCATAACATTGCACATGTAATTGTAGATTAATGATACCAAAATAAATTATAAAAAAAATTCTTCCGTTCCTAGGGATCCTTTTATCTCTCTCTGCCTCAGCTTCTCTGTATTCCTGTTCTCTGATTTCTATTCCATTAACAGTCTCCTGCACCTCGTCCAGTCTTCTCTTAAGCCCTTCTATCCATTGTTTCATTTTTGTTATCTCCTTCTGGAGTTCATCCCTTAGTTCTTGCATATTTCTCTGTAGGTCCATCAGCATGGTTATGACTTTTATTTTGAATTCTTTTTCAGGAAGATTGGTTAAACCTATCCCACCAGGCCCTCTCTCTTCAGTTGTCTGTGTGATTTTTGACTCGACCAGATTCTTCTGTCTTTTCATGGTGATAGAAGTGGTCACAGGCAGGTGGCACGTGTGTCAGCTGGGAGTACAAAGTCCCCTCCTGCTTGTTGTTCACCTTGCCCTTCTCCACTGCCTGTGCCAGTTTCCCGCACACTGGGAGGCAGTCTCTGGGATAATCCCCTGAGCTGCCGTGCGCGGGGCTGCCCTCAGGCTAGCCTAGAGCACTGTGGGGGGTCACAGCCACACCGGGTTTGTTCTCCTCTGAGGACAGCACCCCTGCATGCCTTTCAGACCTTGCTCTGGCTTCTGTTGCTCGTCCTGGTTAGCTGCACGCTGGGAGGAGACTCTGTGTGGTTGCTGTGGGTGGGGCCACTCTCCGGCTGCTCACAGCTGTGGTGGGTCAGCCGGTCCATTTGCAGTGCCAGCTGGGGGGGAACAAATGGCAGGCTGCTTATCACCATGAGGGGCTTTGGGGCTGCTTTACCCAGTATGGGGTTAAGGGGCCTGAAGTTCCTCAAGATTCCCAGCCTGCTGGGCTGAGTGTGCTGGGACGATTTTGTTCAGCTGTTGGGCCCTTGTTCCTTTAAGACTTTTAAAAAAGCGCCTGCTTTTTCTTTTGTCCCAGGGGAGCCAGCTGTGGGGACCCACTCGCAGTCTCCGTCTCAGATCTTGCCCTTCCATTTCTCTAATATCCAGTACACCATGCGATGTGTGTCTGTGCTCCTGGTGCAGATCACCAGGGCTGGTTATTTATCAGTCCTGTGCTTCCACTCCCTCCCCACTCTAATTCTTTTCCTCCCGCTGGTGAGTTGGGGTGGGGGGAGTGCTCTGGTCCCGCTGGGTCATGGCTTTGTATCTTACCCCCTTCGTGAGATGCTGAGTTCTTGCTGATGTAGATGTAGCCTGGCTGTTGTACTGTATCTTCTGGTCTGTCTTTTAGGAATAGTTGTGTTTGTTGTATTTTCAAAAATATATATGGTTTTGGGAGGAGATTTCCACCACCCTGCTCATGCCGCCATCTTCTGGGCTCCTGGGGCTCCGTTTCCCCCATCGGGTTGCCGTCAATTTCTTTGGTCACACTGAATCTATAGTGAACTTGCCCGGGGCTCAAACCTGTTGGTAAGACAATAGCCAACTTGATTCCCGTGGTGGCAGGTCTATCACTAGAATCCCATCCACTCAGAGTGAGTCTCCATGCAGCGAGCAGGTCTCTGCCATTGGGTGTTTCTACCCCACAAACGTCTCAGTCTCTGTCCTTGGTGCTGCCACCACTCCACTCTCATCTCTGCTCTCCTGCAGCCTTGCAGCTGTGCCATCATGTTGCCCAGAGCACTGGACAGAGCTCTTTACACAGAGTCAATAATGATGTATTGCCCACACGTGTGTACTGAGCTAGCCAACCAGGGCCAGGTGAGAATCCTGGCCATAGGAACCTTCACTTTATCCACACTCCACCTCTCCAGGATTCTTGCTTCTCGATCTATGTGTCCTCAATCCTCTGCGATGGGTCCCTGTGCAAGGAAGCAGGAACACTGACCACATTCCTCAACAAGAGAGGCTACGACAATATACAAATAACAAAAATTACAACAAATTATAATAACCCTCAAGCCTGAGGAGATCCATTGCCACCAAGGGGTCATCCTAGCTGTATTCAAACCAGCTCTACTCAAATGAGTTAACCAAAGAACCATGGGTGGGCTTTACAATACCCACCTTCTCCAGCCTCTCCAGCAGAAAGTCTTGCAGACACACAGGCTGATCTTGTTGCTTTATCTCTGCCTTCTGCTTCGTCCTCAGTAGCTGGAACTGCTGCTCCGGTCTCAGTTGTTGCCACAGCTCCAGTCCAATTTCTTTCTGTCTGCTCCTGCCTTTTCAAATCAACCCATATCTATGTCCTCGTGACCTTCACAGGGCCCTTTAAATTCTTCCTTCAAGAAGCAGAACATATTTCCTTTTGTGCTGGAGCCTGAGGATAGAAGCAGAGCATGGAGGGCTCCACGACCTGGGGAGGAGGTGGCACCTCTCCTGGAAGAACCCGCAGTCACCAAGTCTATTTTCTTTTGGGCTTTCCACCAGCTTTCAACCAGGCGGGGTCTCAACCGAGGAGGAGCTGATGCCTCCGCACCAACAGGGCCTCCACCCCCACCTGTTCGTCAAGCCGCCGCTCCTCCATTTCTGGAGCTGACGGCTCCACTACATCCGTCACCTGCCCCACGGCACCTGGCAGCCTGCACTCTCGGGCAGCTGCTCCTCCTCGGGCTGCTTCCTCTCGGGCCACCATGACATCCTTTACCATTTCCACAGCACCTCACAGTGATGCCATTTCAGCCACCAACAAATTTTTTACCTCCTCAACGGCACCTTGCAGCTCACGTTCTCTTGCTGCCTCTTCTCATGCTTCCTGCCGGAAGGCGTCTTTTTCCATTACGGCCTTTCTCAATATTGTGAGAAGAAAACTCCCCACCATTCCCACCACCTCACAGGCACTCTGTTTCTCTAAGGAGTTCCCTCTTTTGCTGAGGGCCAGCTGTACTGCCTCAGGTGTTGCCTCCACCCCCTTCCCACTCTTGGGGTGAGGCCAGTGCTCTAGGAGGCAAGCCAGTCAGACCCCATGTCCACTGGGGGACACGCAAATGCCTCCCCATCCATAGGCACAGCCCGCTGAAACACTCCTCCCATGAGGGCAGCCTCTTCTTTTCCTTGGTCAACAATGAATCCTGTTGACTATCACCAATTGTCTGGCCAATGAGTTTCAGCCCCGGGCAAGTTCACTATGGAGTCAGTGAGACCAGGGAATGACAATGGAATGTTTTTGGGGTGAAAGGGTTTATATCCAACTTTATTACCATGGTGGCAGGTCAATAACTAGAATCTTGTTCACTCAGAACGAGTCTGCATGCAGCAAGCTGGTCTCTGCCTCTGGGCCTCTCTACACCCACAGCCATCTCAGTCTCTGTCTTCGGTGCTGCCACCACTCCAGTCTTGTCTCTGCTCTCTTGCAGCAGTGCAGCTGTGCCACCATGTTGCCCAGAGCACTGGGCGGAGCACTTTATATAGAGTCAATAAGGATGTATTGCCCACAAGTGTGTACTGAGCTAGCCAATCAAGGTCAGGTGAGAATCCTGGCCATAGGAACCTTCACTTTATCCACAACTAGTTATGCAAGTTCTTGAAAGCTTTGCAAAAATACATTTGAGTATTGAATCACATATTTCCAGTGAATTTCACTAAGCCTCAAGAGACATTTTACCTTACTCTGCAAATGAACATTAGTCAAGAGTAACTTCTAATACACTGTTTCTCTGCTATTTCTCCATAATTTCTTTTCTACCAATGTGTTTAATAAAGGTAAAAGTTAAATGGAAAAAAAAAAGGAAGAGTCTTTCTTGAGGGAATTACACACATTTCCTAGCAGAGAAGAAAGAGGAGTCATTTTGGGTTGAGAGAATGGCCTGCGTATACAAGGAAGAAGGACTAGGAAACATAGGTGGACTTACAGATGAGGCTCATCTGACCACTGTGGAGGGAGCCCTCCTTTGGGATAGTCAGGTGTGGCATTACTGATGGAGACCTTGAACTGCAGGGCTGGGGGGCATGTATTTGAGGCAGTGATGCTGAAAGTTCTTTAACAGAGGAAAAAATGAAAGGGAAGGAAAAATATGTGGATTCATTCTGCAGTGTTATGCAGGATTTTCTGGAACAGGAGACAGAGTCACAGGCATTTGGACCAGATGCCCATTAACATTTCTTCCAATTTTCCCTGGTGTGTGGAAAATTGAAGTTCCTATGGCCAGGATCCTCACCTGAACCTAAACTACTCGATGATGTAACTGGCCTGCTGCTAGGCTACTGCCCCCTCACCTGTAGGCAATAAGCTATTATTGACTGAGTCACTATATTAAGAGCTCTGCCCAGTGCTCTGGACAGAGGCAGAGATGAAGGAGGCTTACAGACCTGCAGACTGTTGGATGCAGACATAATTCTGGTTCTTAACCTATCTCCAAGAGAACAAAGCTGGGTAATAAACCCTTTTACACCAAAAACGTACCATTGTCATTCCTCAGTCTCACTGAATCCACAGTGAGCTTGCCTGGGCCTGAAACCCTCAGAAAGACCCCATGGAGTATGTGCTAAGTGTGAGAATGGGAGAAGCCATCCGCAGGGAGAGAGAAGGATCAGTCAGCTGGGCAATGGGAAGGAGGCCAACACTATAAGGAAAAGGAGGTCTATGCAGCAGAGGTTAGGGAAGGTGCAGGATGAGAATGAAACGCTATTTCTGGAGGAATCTGAAGAGTACTTTCAGTGAAGTAGTAGTGCTGGAAGTAAACTTGTAAGGAATTAAAGTAGATGTTTATTAACCACTACTTAGGGGTCTGGCTCTGTTTTAATATGGGGAATAGAGCAGTAAACAAAGCAGATGAAGAAATAAACAAGAAAAATGTCAGGTAAAGATAAGTGCCAGGGAGATTATGACAGAGTGATGTGACCCACTGGATGGTTATTATACATTGGGTGGTCAGGGATGGCTGTGCAGAAAGGGCATTGTTAACAAAGGTACAAGCTAGTACAAGCCCTGAAATGGGGAAGATTGGTGTGTTTGAAGAGCAGAAGAAATGACGCTGTGTTGGAGAGTGGAGGCAGTTTCTAAGAAGCATTATGATACTATGTCAAAGAAGTTTTCAAGAGGTAGAAAAGGCCAGGATAATACATTTGAATTGTACCTCAGGTATATTTCTAAATGTGTAGGGAAGTGATGGTAGTTTTTAAGCAGGGGTTTGATAGGATCTGATTTACTTAAAAGGTTATCTTATCTGCCTCATGGAAAATGACTACAGTGGGATGCAGTTGGAGGTAGGTTCCAATTGGGGAGGCTTTTGCAACAGTCTAGGTAAGAGCTGATGGTTTGAATTAGAATGGTGGTGGTGGAGACAAGGAGGGGGAATGTGTTTTAGAGGTTAAGTTGATAGGATTTACTGATGGATGGAGGAATATATTATGTTTAAATCTTAAGATCATCTAATTGATTTGATCAAAATTAACAGAACAAATTAAAATCTGTCTCCAAATCATTTTGATTCAATGATTATTAATGGATCTCCTACTATGTGTAAGACACAGTTCCAGATTCATTAATTTAGTCAACATTTATGGAGCATCTCCCAGGTACCCTATGGGGTGCTACAGATAAAATCTGGGGCATAGTCCTTCTCTGAGTCTTGGAGTTGGTTGAGGGAGATGGCTATTTATCAAATATCGCACAGTGAATGCATGACTTCATAAGAAGGGTTAAGAGGGAAAAGCACACAATGCTTTTGAGCTTAAAGAAAAAAAACATATATCTAAACTAGCTTGAGTGGTCAAGAAGGCTCCCCTGAAATAGTGACATTTGAGCTACCTGAAAGATGATGACAAAGAGAAAATCACATTCAAAGGTCCTGTGGCAGGAAGAAACATTGTAGTTCTAGGAACAGAAAGAAGGCCAGCATGACTGGGAAACAAGCAAGAGAGTGATGGTGCTGAGTCAGCCAATGGCCAGGTCATGCAAGGCCTTACAGACCTTTGTACAAGATTAAAGCCTTTATTCCAAGGGCAAGGAAAAGAAGATGAAGTGATTAGTTTTTAAAATCTCTTTGGTTACAGAGTTGAGAACAGATTTGAAGAGATCTTCACAATTAGGGTTTCTAGAGGAGTGCACAGATTGCCTACCACCTGAGTCACATGGGCTGCCCTGGGGCAGGGTGGGGACCAGAGCAAAACCAGAGCTCTGTTAGAAGGCAAGAGGAGCGAAGTACATGCAGTACCACAACGTATCCTGGTCACCTTTCCATATCAGTACATCTAAAGAGACTACGTATTTTTTTTCCAATGGCTACATAACATTCAACTGTAACATTTAAATGGTTCCATTTTTTTTACTATTACAAACAATACTGTAAATTTGAATATTCTTGGACATTCATCTTACTTTTTATAAGATGTATAGAAGTAGAAGTACCAGGTCAGAGGGTATGGACATTTAAAATTTTAATAGATGATAGCAGGTTTTTCTGGAAAATGAGACATCAATTTTGAGCAATATTTCAAGGAATAATCTTGAACTAGTGTATCATAAAAGACTGAGGAAGTCTGAATACAAGACAGCCAGCGAGGCGCTGTTACAGTGACGTAGGGAGGAGGCGCTCAGTTCCTGATCTCCCATGATGGGCTCTATCAGACTTTGCCACAAAGCTGGTAACCCTCAGATGGGCAGCATCGAGTCCTCTGGCTGACAAATCCTTTTGAACAGTAAATCTTAGAACTTCTAGTGCATAGGCCGCACGGAGGAGCAGGAGCCTTCTGAGACACTGGCTGCTGAGAGCTAGACTCTCAAGTATTTTCTCCTTGTTTATTCCCTCCACCCTCCTTGACACGCTCTCCTCCTTGATTTCCACAACAACACACTCTGCTGTTTTTCCCCTTCCGTCATGGGCGGTCGCGTGAGCTCCTCATCTGTTGTCCTCACCTCGAATAATGCTTCTTCTCAGGCTTCGATTCTGGTCCCTCTTCTTGTCCATTTCTAAACTCTCTCTTTAGATGATCTCATTCCTCCCCACATCCAGCATCTTCCATATTCTGACAACTCCCAAATTTTATCTCCAGACCAAACTTCTCCTCTGAGTTTCAGAATCATATACCCACAAATTTAACATGTGCAAACATTTATGCCCTCTCTTGCCTGGTCTGCCCAAATCACCATACTGGTAAGTAAAAGGGACCTTTCCCCACCCAGCTACTGAAACAAAGAACCTAAAAGTTGTCTTGGGTTTCATGCTGTTCCTCAGCCTCTCAGTACAATCTGTCAACAGGTCTAGTTGAATCACTTCCGAATCGAATTCTTCTGCCTCTTCACTTTCCCACGTTAGTCCACCACCATCTCTTTTCACTTAAACATCTACTCTCTTATCCATTTTTCACACAGTAGGTACATTTTTGTAACATGTAAATCAGACTGTGTCACTCTCCTGCTTAAGAACTGCCCAGGGTTTTCTGTTGCTTTTTGGATGAAAGTGTGAATGAATCGCCTTTGCCCACAAGGCCCTCCATGACTGGCTGGGGCCTGTCTCCAGCTGCTGTCTTCCTACCCCTGCACCCTCGGTCCATTTCACCGGGCCTCCGTCTTGCTGCTCTTCTCTCAGCTCCCCCTCCGTGCCAAGCTTCTACCCACTGCAGGGCCTATTCACCTGCCAGGAACTTTCTTCCCCCTGGTCTTTGCTTAGCCAGATCCTCTGTCTCCCTCATGTCTCAGTGTAAATGTTGCTCCTTGGATAAGCTATCCTCTACCTGACACAGGTTCTCTGTGTTTGCCGTCTGTCTCAGACCTTTGTCTGTGTCCTTCACACCAGTCATTTCAGCTTGCCATTTATTTTTGACTTGTTATTTGCCTTTTCAGTTCTAGAATGGAAATTCCATGAAAGACAGCACATGTATGCCTTGCCTGGTATGGATTCTTCAGGGTTAGTAGAGAGCAGTATTTGTTGGATGAATGATTAAGAGTCCTATTCATTAGTATTATGCCGCCAGAAGGAAGTCTTACTTCCCTGCGGTAAGGCAGCACCACTCCTCACTCTATATCATGTAGAAAATATAATAGCAGTTGATTTTCTACTTTGATTTCTCTTAAAGTTTCCACAGAGACAGAATCCCTTTTACCCATCTTGGTTGTGAGATTGCCTGTTATCTTTTGGGTTTCACCAAATTAGAGATTAGAAAACTCAAACAGATCTTTTTCTCTGCACAACATATAAAAACCACATTTCAGATGCTTTGCTGTGCCCTGCAGTAATTTTTACTAAGTGTATTTTCCTTGATTCTGGACCTATTTCTGCTTTCCATCAAAATGTTATTTAATTAGCCTTACTAAGATGGGCAAAGGCCTTTGGAGTTTTGGAGTAAAGTGAGCAGTGTTCGCTTTGGTGGAGTGGCGCCGACACCCAGGCAGGGTAGAAGCTGTTCCCTTGACCAGCCTCAAGGAAGTGCTGCTGCTGGGGCTCTGCATGTTCTTTCCTTGTAGCAAGAACACTCTTTTCTCATCTGACTGCTGATCGGGGCATTCAGTGCTGCCATCCCTCACTTTCAAGACTGGTCAGATAGTAGGTATCTGATAAATTAATCATGACCAGTCAGCTATTGGCTCTTTGAAGCATTGAAATCTACTAAGTTTGGTAGTTGGCAGGACAACAAATAACAAGAGTCCTGTGACTTGTGGCTTGACCTTCTTCCACTTCGGGGGCCTCTTATTCTTACTCTGTAAACCAAAGATTTGTGTGTTTTCCCTCACCTGCTTCCTGGATTCATGAGCTTTCTCTCTCCATTTCCTTGTGCCCACACAGGTGGAGGGGGATAGAGGGAGACAAGAAGGTGAGAAAAGGATAAAATCTTTTGAGACCTCAGAAGACATTGTGAAAGTACTGTACTTGTAGAAGAACTACATGAAAACTTTCCTAACAAAGTAAATCTAACTTTAGAATTTTGTCTGTTAGCACTACCTGGCCTCCCACTTCAGTTCCAACAGCCTATAAAAATGTCATTTTCCCGTTAAACCAAAGTCCATTGTTGTTTGGACATATCATGGCTCTGATTAGCCTGATTTTTATTGCATATTAAAAAATTTGAAAACAAATTTGTCCTAACTACTGCAAAGCTATAGTCATTAAAACTCTGTGATATTAGAGTAGGATCAATATATCAAATAGATAAATGAAACAGGAGAGAGAGCCTGTAAATGGAGCTATGCATACACTATAATTTAGTTTGTGTCAGAGGTAACATTGCACACCAACAAAGAAAGGGTAGAAAATGGACCCGTCCCATGGACAAAAATAAAATGCGATTCCTACTTTATTCCATGCACAAATATAACTTCCAGATAGATTAAGGGCCTAAAAATGTAAAACACATAAGCCTAAAACTATGTGGAAAAAAAAAATCTCTGGTGTAGGGAAAGCTTTCTTTAACAAGATCCAAAAAACACACACTACAGAGGAAGAGGTTCTTAATTTGACCATAGCAAAATTTAACTCTTTTATATGGCAAAAAACAAATGAATAAACAAATGAAGCCCATTATAAACAAAGTTAAAATAAAATTGAATAGAACAAATAACTTTAAAAAATTGAGATATAATTGACATACTTATATTACTTTCAGGGGTGCAACAAAATGATTTGATATTTGTTTTTATTGCAAAACCATCACCACGACAAGTCTAGTCACTACACAAGTTACCATTCTTTTTTCTTATGATCAGAACTTTTAAGATATATTCTATTAGCAACTTTCAAATATGAAATGCAGTCTTCTTAACTATAGTCACCATGCTGTACATTATATCTCCACAACTTATTTATTTTATAATTCAAAGTTTGAACCTTTTAACCCCCTGACACTTTTCTTTAATAAATAAATGGTGAGAAAATGAGGGAGGAGGGCTCTTAGGGATGAAAAGAGGTTGAAGAGATATATAGCAGCCAAGTGAAAGGGACGGATCTTGTTTGGATTCTGATTCAAAGAAACCAACTTGTAAAAGGATGTTTGTGGGTCAGCTGGGAAATTTGTGTAGTGACTGATTATTAAGGGATCATAAAAAGTTATTGTTGGTGTTTATGGCGTGGTAATGACACTGTGGTTACTTCAAAAAAAAATCTTTATCTCTGAGAGATACTACTGAAGTATTTATGAATGAAATGCTACAATGCCTGATATTTGCTTTAAAATAATCCAGCAGGTGTGTGGAGAAGAACATGGGGATGGGTGTGTAGATAAAAGATTTGCCATGTTCTTAATTATTAAAGCTGGGTGAAGGGTAAATGGGAGTTCATTAAATTGTTTTCTTGTATTTGTGTTTGACATTTCCATAATGCTTTTTCAAAAATAGATGTAATGGATTTAAGACTATGTCTGGCCTACAATAGACACTTAATAAATATTATCTGTTATTATGCTAATTAAAAAAAAAGACAAGTGACACATACATTGCTGGTGGGAGTGTAAATTGGTATGGTCTTTACGGGGAAAAATTTGGTAATACCTATTTTAAAAAAAAGGTACAAATTTTCCACTTCCGAGAATTTATCCTATAGGTATTTATACATGTATGAAATAATATATGTGTAAGAGTAGTCACTGAAGCACCATTTTCAATAAGAAAAAATTGTAAGTAACCTAACTGTCAATCATAGGAAACTGTTAAATAGATCCAGATCCATCAATACCAAAGAAAACTCGAACCAAAAAAAAAGGAAAGAAAAGAAATATAAACTAAGAGAATGATCTTTAAGCTATTTGTAAGTGAAAAAAGCAAGATGCAGAACTAATATTATGCTATCTTACAAATTTATGAAAAGTAACTATAAAGGAACATACAAACCGTTTTTTGCATATGTGCAGAACTCCTTGGAGGGGCACACTAGAACACCGGTTCTCCCCAGGAAGGCAAACAGAAAAGACGGAGGGGAATAGCTTTGAGAGAGAGCCTTTTCACCGTGCACCTTTATAACTCTTTAACATTTTACTTTGTGAGTATATTACCAATTCAAAATAAGAAAATACTTATTTGCCATGTATATAATATGGGAAAGACTACTATCCAGGGTACATGTAGAATCCTAGCAAACTTGTAATAAGAAAACAATAATCTAATGGAAAAATAAACAAAGGCTATGATAAAACTATTACTGCAAACAAACTTGTGAAAAGATAGGTAAATTTACTAAGAAGATGGTAATAATTTCTAAATGAGAAATAAAACCAGTACTTAGCCATTATTTTTTAACTATCAAACTAGAAAAAAAATTAACATCCAATAATATCATGTATGGGCCAGCATATGGGGAAATGGTCCCATCACATTCTGCTGGTGGGAATGTAAATCAGTATAGTCCTTTGGGAATCTTTTGGCAACACCTTAGAAAAACAGAAATTGTGCATACCCTAGGCCAGTAGATTCCATTACTGAGAATGTTTCCTACAAAAACCCCATGTGTATACAAAGGGACACGTACAAGAATGTTGCAGCATTGTAGAAAATAGTGAAAAACTCTGGAAAGAACCTAAATATCCATCAGTAGTGGATTAGAAATGTGATATATACACAATGAAAAAGGGATGAACTAGATCTACATACCTCAACATGGATAGATCTCCAAAAACCTCATGTTAAATAAGAAAAAAGAAGCCAGGTGCAAACACTATAAAGAATGATGCCATTTATTAAATAACAAGACAAACATAGAAAGTAATACTACATATTACTTGTGGCATGCATAACTGTATAAAACCCCTATATTTTTAATAGACTGGAAAGGCCCACATCCAGCTCATGAAAGTGGTTTCCCTTGGGTGTGTGGGAGTGGACTGGTTGAAGAGGACAGAGTTTGAAATCTAAAGCATATATGAAAAAAAAAAACCAAACTCGGGGGGAAAATATGACCAGATGTTAGCAGTTGTTAGCTCTGGGAAGTATGAATGTGAGAGTTTAACTTTTCCATATCTTGTCAATTTCCCAAGAAAAGGGGATAAAGTAGGAGAAAACTTTGTCAGGGGAAAAGAATCATATAGATTTCCCTTGGAGCTTTGGAGGGTTCTAAGCAATGTGCATTTCCCTTTGTGAAAGAAAGAAATCCTGTGTGAATGCTGGATTTCCTCTGGAACAAACTTTTGCTGATGACAGCTCATTTCTCTCTTCCTGACTTCTCACCCTGCTCTGTACCGTGGACAATTCCAAGAGCGCTCCTAGAAAAAGCAGCTACTTCTAATATGGGAGGTTAAAGGCCAATCTGCCCACATGGGACAGTGATTGAGAAGAATAAATACTTTCAGTGAACATGACTTGTAGATTTCCAATTCTATTCTGTGTGTGCATATTATTACTCTTATATATTATTGGAAAAATTGATGTATCATGGGGAATAAATAATAGAAAGTGGCTTGAGATGTGGAACCCAGACCAAGATTATAAGCATTTTAAACGATGTTCTCAGAAAGTGACTAATCCTCCTAAATTTTTCCAAAAGAAAAAAAATTTCCAAAGGTTATTCAGAAATTCTCAGAAAGGAGAACATTTCAGATAATGTGACAACTTGATAAGTATACATATTTGGTAGTAAAAGGCCTTCTACTTATGTGGACTCTTTCTATTGTACCTATGAGTAAGGTTGACCTTGAACAGTGGTAAAATGATACCCCAACTCATGTTATGCAATGAGGGCACAGAGTGGGAGCACCTTGTGTGTTAGGGTGGAAGGGCTGGGCCCAGGCGTGTATGGGAAGGGTGTAGAGTCCTCCCAGAAGAGGAGATTTTGAGGTCAGTGGGCATTAAATGGTAATTTTTTTATACTTTGATAAAATACTAGCCGCTTATTGCGCCAGTTGGCTGCCACCAACTCTGCTGTCATTTCCTCAATGGCAATGACAGAGCTGTACATCCGTTCAGTGGGCAGAAGTGAGACTTTCTTATTTTGGCACCGTTGTTTCTGTGAAGGATAAAGGAACCAGATTGGAGAGGACAGTCATCAACTGGCAGAATCGGTCAGGAATAAGAGTGGCACCAGTGGGTGTCATTGGGAGAGGCGAAGCCCTGACTAGACTCTGGAGTTCGTCGGGAAATGTCAGCCTAGTTCCTCCTTCCTTAGCTTGGACAACATCTGGTCTCATCTCCCTGCCTTCTGTATATCCCGTTGAAGGCGGACTCACTCCTGGCTGCCACTCACTTCACCTCTTATAATGCCTCCTTACTAAAAGAAAAATAGTATGTTAGCAACCATAGGGATTCCTATATGTAGAGATAAGTCTTTGCTTCTTAAGTCTTGATTTATTGTCTTTGGCTGTTTTGGATAGGGAATGGCTGATTTTTAACAAGAAGATAAGCTTACAGATGGAAATTCTTTTAAGCCATAAATACCACTAACTTGCCTGGTCCAGGGAAGTTCAAATAAAGACACTGGGATTTAGCAGCTGCTGAAATGTTTTCCTTCTTTTCCCATTGGCCAAGGGAGAAACATGCCCCACCACCGGTGGTGTAGGCGCCAGGGCCTGACCTAGGCCTGGATCGTAAACCATTCGGAGCTGCCCTTGCAGAGAAGGAAGACAGAAGCTGACAAATTGGTCTACACTAGTTCACCTCTGAAGGGGAAGCATAACTTTACCCAGCAATCTGACTGGTTCCTTATCTGCTTTATTTAGTATAAACACTGTCCTTCTTGAGTCCTCCCTGCTTCTCTTAGCAGGCTCCAAGGATTAATTCTGGGTCATTGGCTGAATTCACCACGAATACTCTGCTCCCCCAGATTGTTTCTATCTTCTTTCTTAGTCTCAGGCAGATCCTGGAAGATACGAGCTCTGAGGACTGGCGCAGCATCGTGTCCATCCTCGGATGCACCACTGTGTGGAGCACAGCCCCTCCGCGCCGTAGGTCAGCGGTACCTGCTTACCGGCTGGGTACTTCAGAAGTCTCAAGGCTGCCTGCACGCTAAGCACCTGGGAAAGCTTTCAACAACAAACGACAATAGCTGCGCCCAGGCCGACAGAATTCTGATCTCAGGGTCTGGAGCCCCAGCGCTGGAATATGTGCCAAGCTCCACAGGAAATCCTGGTACATACAGAAGGTTGAGAACTACTGCAGTAGTTACCCTGCTACTCTACATTTGCTCCCAAGTTTGAAAGAAACCTACCTGAATTCTTTTGAGGACAAATACCCCAATCACCGAGAAGATGCCTGTGCTATTATCGTGTCGGAAGAGTAGTATAAGAAGGTCTGCCCGTACCGGGCAAGTTACTCCTGTCTCAATTTCCTCATCTGTAGATTGGGAAGGATAATAGTGACGACCTCTTAAGGTAGTTGTAAAAATTAAGTGAACTGAACTGTGTAGAACTCTCAGAACAGTATCTAGTATAGAAGTATTGATTATAAAATCCAATGTGAAGAAGAGGGTGCTGTGTGTGTTATCGCCACTGGCGCTCTCTCCTTTGGTCAATGACCCCAGTTTCCTCCCAGACTTAGCCCCCGGGACAGCCTTGGACTCCAGCCTCTCCTTTGCCCCTCCCTCTCACCCCTTGCCAGGTCCTGCTCCTTGGATCCAGCTCTGTCTGGAATCTGCCCCTTCCTTTGCATTCCCACTGCTCCAGTTCCAATCCTTGCTCTCTTCCCCTCTTTCCTGGATTATGGCCACAGAACTGGTCTTCTTGCTGACAGGCTGGGTGTCAGCCATCTCCGTATGGTTCCCAAATAGCCCTAAAGTCAAGCTGTGATCTTGGTGCTGCCAAGCTTAAACCTCAGTCTATGTCCTCATTGCTATGAACATTTAAGCCCAGGTTGTGTGGGCAGTTTACTTTCTCCAAGCCTCCGTTTCCTCCTGTTTAAATGGAGATCACCTACTAACACTTTCTTCTAAATAGGGTTGTTGTGAGAATAGAATAAGAGAATTCCTGTAAATAAAGCTTCTAGCAATCTACATGCATATAATAAGGACTCAGTAAATGTCAACTGTTATTACTACTATTATTACTTGGAAATTAATATCCAACAACTCTTTAGCCATTCTAGCTGCTGGCCTTTGGAGGTCCTTGCTGTTCCCAGACCACACTGGATCAGGCCTCTGTTCACTGTCTCTACCTTTGGAGTACCTGCTACTCCTCTGTAGGTGCCTGAAACCCACCAGTTTTAAAGGGCCACCTCCTGAAAGTTCATTAGTTCCTCTTTGACTTTGCTCAAATGCCTCTTCTTTCAAGACAGGGGTTCTCAAACTTTAGTAGAGCTCAGACTCTCTCTCTGCATCCCCAACAACACGCACATCCTAGATGTGCAAGAGATATTTGCTTCCAAAGTTTGTCATTTTGTGAATGACTCTTACCCACTAAGACATGGACGGAGGCTCAGGGCCTGCCAGCTGATCTCACCTGCCTCTGCTAAACCAGAGCTTTGAGGTCCTTGCGACTGGTACCTGCTTTCACAAATTCCAGCCCATTGCTTCTCTGAAAACTACTTCTGCTGATTTGGAAGTTGCTTGGATCATTGCCTCTAGAAATTGGGTTCTTTTCTCACTTTCAGCATAAATTTTGTTTAAGGAGATAATCATGAGAGAGGAAGTGGCCACCTGGAGGAAGATATCTGGCCTTAGTGAAAAGCCATTAGTGTCTTTTCTGTCATGCCTCCTCACAGGGTATGTACAGGTATGAGATACAGGCTATCAGGACAGGTACTGATGAGGTTAAATAATTAATGTATGTGAATGTACTCTGTAAGCTCCAAAGCACTGCAGGAATATAATTAATTATGTTTATAATTACAGGTAATGCAATTATAATTATAATTACTTGGTAGGTAGAAGCAGAATATATATATCCCATGCCTGTTCTCTAGAAGGGTATCCTTGGTGAGGACATCAATTTGTATGCTTGTGCTTGACTCACTCTCTCTGACTTTATTTTCAACACTGGGGTATGTGTGAGACTTCAGCTCAAGGCCTTTTGGTTGTGTTGTATAAAATGGGAAAACATGTATATGGTGAGGATGGGAGACCCAAAGCTCAAAGTAATGTTCTTTGGCACTCATCTATCAGGTAGATAAAGTTAAGGCAGTTTACTTATTAATTTACTTATATGTAGCAGAAATACTTGCAGAGATCCTCTAGTTAAACAAACATATACACATACACACCTATCATTTATATGGTTTATGTATATTATTCAAAGTGGCAGTAATTTCCAGAAATCCACTAGAATCGAATACAATCTGAAATGGCAAGCAATTGCTAACTTACAAGTCAGCTTTTATATCAGACAATGCTTATTAATATTAAGCTAAAAATGTAACACTCTTTTGCTTCTTCAGCAAAATGAATAAGGTTGATAGAAGTGCCAGGTAGTTTAGTTCCTTCCATTAACATGCTTCATCTTAAAAAAAATGATGGTGTTTGGGCCCATGGTCTGCAGGAACAGTCATATTTATGCCTGAGAGAGGCATTCTGAGGCTTGGAATTCCTATAGTCCATCGGGGAAATCTACACTGTTAAGGTGTAACACTACTAGAACCATCATCTGTGTTATTCCACATTTGAAAAGTCAATACAGTGGCAAGATCTTTTAACAGGAAAATTCTCCTGGTGTCTTCCTCCTTGAAATGTCAAGATTCTACCTGAAAAGCTCAACATCACATTTTTTGGGAGTCTTCGAACTTCTGTGCTTGTTCCTATGCACTGTTAATTGTTATTAATTTCTAACACCTCATTAATTACTTCCATTAAAGATGTGGGAGAGGGAAATGCCCTTCACTCATGGGTGCTCATATGAATAAACCATTAATGATTACAAAAAGTGTGTTACTTTAAAAGTGAAAAGTGAATTTGAGCGGTTTGTGTGAAAGAGAGTCGCTGTGTTTCTGATGGCCTGGCTGTGACACTCTGAAACCCTGCCCCTGGCAGGGTAGGTGGGGACCCCCAGAATGACACGCTTGTGGCTAAGAAGCTGAGTGTCCTTCTGGTTCCTTAATGTCTGCAACATTTGCCCTCTAGAACATGAGGTGCTTTTCAGAGAACCTTTTCTCTTTACAGCTTTTTCTTCCTTTGCAGAGAAGCCTAGAGGTGGAACAGTTTCTTCCAATGTCACCGCCCAATGCAGTCATTCAATTACGACTTAACACGGAGTTCGGGACTCCCACTCCCGGTCAGACCCCAGACCGTGACGGGAGGTCAGGCCACGCTGAGAAGACTCCCACTCCCGCCTCAGGCTTCACAGTGATGGAGCCAAGGCCGTCTCCCTGGCACTGGGCTCCCAATCTTTGAAAAATGCCTGGATTGCCATGCAGTGTTGAGATTTTTATTTAGCGCCTATCTTGAAAGTTTACGTAAAAGATTCTTCCCACAAGTTTATAGGAGTTTTGAGAATTAAACGTTATCTTGGAAAAGAAGTATCAGATATGGTCTCTAAGTTTGACCAACCAGCAGAAAATTTTAGGGTGTAGACAAAAGATTTGGGAATAGTGGCTGAAAAATTATATCATGGGTGTAGGTTTCAGCCGTGAAATCCAGACAGCTTCGATTGTCTAGCTAAGGGGTGATTTGTGGCAAGGATAATATTTTGAACTTAAGGGGTCAGCACAATTCCTTCTCGCTGAATTGCTTGTTTTGCTGGTAAGAGAATGGAGATCCAGAGAGGGTCAGGACACCCCTTAGCTGTGCATATGAGAAATAAGAGGAATGTAGTACTTATGAAGCTTGTATGGTTTTCCCACTACGAGTGTGCTCTTCATCCGGACTGTCATCTCGATGAGCAGCACAGCTTCTCTTTCTGCTCTGCTTCCTCTTCCCCTCCGCCCTCCTTGTTCCTTTGTGTTAGTGGGCTCGGAGGTCTCGGGGGACAGCCTCATGCTTCCTGCAATAGACAGAAAACCTCACCGACAAAAGAGTAGGTTGGAAGTCTGAACAACCTGATTTTAAGAAACCATTTAACCTTCAGGCCCCCATTTCTTCTCATCTGTAAAAGGAGGCACTTATATTTTTATCATAAAGCTTATTGGACAGTTGGATTCTGAGGTCTAAATGCCTCTGCAGCTTCTTCCTATGAGCTGACCCGTTCCTTTCAATCACCCTGTAATAGTCCAGTAGCAGCTAGCAATAGAAACAGCAGTCTAGTCACAGTGTCACACTCTGTTTATTTCCTCTTCTGTTACTGGACATTTAGGCTGCTGGATGTTTTTTTCTACTAGAAGTAATGCTACAATAAACATTTTAATACAGATCTCTTTATATATATATGTGTGTGTGTGTAAAAATTTCTCCAGGTTTTTAATTTTACCAAATGTAGCAGAATTAACCTCCAAAGCAACTACACTAATTTTCCAATCTTCTCCCTCCACCTCTACTCCCATAAATGGCTATGGGGGGTTTTGGAACTTTATCACATCCAAAGCCAGCTAATGAGAAGCAAGTCCTGTTTTTTGTGTATATGGGCCCTCAGCATCTCTGTTTCCATTGCTTCTTTCCAATTCTACCCCCCTCCAGCAATCCTGGGGTCTTTTCTTTGGTGAGAGGTAAAGAGGTGGAAACTAGATTATATTCATGTCTGCTCCCAGCTCTTTTGCCTCTGACCTAATAATAATGTCTTCATTTCCCCAAGGGGCTATGTTTTTGAAATATGCAAGTCAGGAAAAGAACTCCTTTTCTGTTTTATGAAGTTTAATCCCTTCTTTGAGTTAAAGAACAGAAACACATCAGCTGCTTGAATGGAGGAGGAGAAAGGTGTAAGGGGAAAAAGTACTAGAGAGAAAAAAATCAGGTGATACTTAAAATTTTTATCTTACAACATATGCATTTAACAAATTGTCTTTATTGAAAATAATAAAGTTACATGAAATCTGATGGACAGTGACTGTAATGGGGTTGGTAGGGGGACCTGATGAAGTGGGGAGTTTAATAACCATAATGTTGCACATGCTACTGTAGATTAATGATACCAAAAAAAAAAATTACATGAAATCTGAACTGCCTGGGAAATCTAGCACTTTAGCGACATTGTTACTATAACACTTACCATTTTTGACTTCCTTTATGGGACAGTATTTCATTATTTGTGTATGGGTCTTACAGTTCCTGCAGAAAGGTAGCAATATAGAATTAGGTGAACCCGCTAGATACATGCCCAGGCAGGGAGAAGAGAAGAATGAATCCAAGAAACCCTTTAAAGGGGAAGAGATTGAATGAAGGGAAAAATGAAAAAGGGAAACTCATGATTTTGAGGCGTTTACCCAGGAAAACAATAAGAATGCTTGTTCCTTTGATAAGAAATGGGACAGGAATGTAGCTTGAGGTGAGAGGTGGAAGTTGATGAGTTTGAATTTGGATGTAGGGTTCATCCCCAAGAGATATTCATCCCAAGAGATCTTTCTTTTCTTTAAAACTTCAGCTGGGACAGACAACACTTCTGCTGTTTCCATGTGATCCACAAAGATGCCCTCCTACTGGGTGGTACACGTCTGCTGCCCACACCAGGTTGCAGTCTTTGTTCTTCAGCCTGCCAGGCAGCAGCTTTCTGCTTTCTGGCCTCATCTCAAGCCTGCACCCCTGAACTTTCCTTGAATTTGAGTGAGCATGTGCACGCACACAAACCCACAGACAAGAGGCCCTTGATGCCTACTTTCCCCTAGGAGAAAAGCTAACTTCCTTCCATACTTTTAGAACTAGTTTCTATTGATTTCACTTGTGAGCATCCTTGAATGGGGGCAGCCTTGCCACAGTGCTTCTGTGTATCTCTGTGAATTACTCCACAACCAGGTGAATATTCCTATTGGTGGTTCCCAGCTGCCATCAGCAGTGGAATGACTCATAGCTCAGCCCTCTCATCCCGCTGGTATATTGCGACTCCTTGCTGCATTTGAAATTTTGCAAAAATAAATTGTCCAGCGCATTTTATTCAGTCCCCCTACCTTCACTCCCCACCACCATAGATACCTTAGTGCTGACTGTACCCTCAGTTCAGCCCAAAGAGAGGCAAGCCAAACAAGGACATTTCTACCCAGTTTATTTGAAACACTATCTTATACAGACTTCCCTGAGTCATCCGTGATGTCCTGTTTCTAGGACAAAGAATAATTGCTCTGACCTCATAGTTGCTCTTTTCAAGGACTCAGGCCTTAAAGGATATGAAGAGCTATTGAAATTCAATTATTTCTAGGTCCCCTGTCACTTTTTGTACTTCCTTTCAAATGTGTGATTTAGTCTATGACTTACACAGTCATAGACTAGTTTAAGTAATATATGCTTCCAAGATTATAAGATGAAGATTCAGTCATTCCTTTATTTACCCTTTCAACCGAAGTTTCTCGAGAACCCTGGCATGCTGGGCACATGTACTAGGTGCTGCGTGTCCAAGATACCCCAGAGATGCCTTTTGAAGGGAAACTCAGCTGCGAGGAACTGGCTGTAGCTAACTTGAAACAAATTGCCCATCTTTTGTGTTGCTTTCTTTTCTGTACTTTTATCTTTTCTGTATTTCTTTACCTTTCATTCTTTATCTTTCATTCTTTTTTCTTTTTCTTTTTTACCTTCTTTTTTTTCATCATCACACTATGCCATGTTATTTCCAAAAGGCCAAGCTTATCTTCTGTCTTCCCCACTTATTTCAGTAGCAATATTTACCAAGGGATGAAGGAAAAACCATCACTCTGTCCAGTTCAGGGTCATTTGGCAATTTTTGGCATCTGAGAGTGTACCAAAAGGATGAAAAAAATGTGTAAAGTACTGAATGAATGAATAAAGCTATTGAAAAAAGATAAGGGTCTTATGAATTAGAAAGAAAGAATGTATTTTCTGAGCAAATCAACTTCTGGATTAGTCAGTTTTGGCTCGGTGTTGTTGTAATAAATAACCTCCAAATGTCAGCAGCTTAATGCAGCAAAAGTTTATTTCTTGCTGATGCTACACCTCCAACATGGACCTGTGGAAGACTCAGCTCCACCAGGTCATTCAGGAATCCAGGATATTGGGTACTGTCATATTAGCATGTTTTCAAGATCACTTCTGCCAGGAAGGAGTGAGCTGGAGGGTCTGCCACTGATAATCAAACGCTTCAGCCTGGAAGCGACATACAGTATCTCTGCTCACAACAGGCAATTCAGATGGCCTATATAAACTGCAAAGGTGCCTCCAGATGCCTGGAAGGAGAGGTTTCCTGACTCTGTGACACTTGTAGTGTCCACCACAGCACTCAGCATCAGCAAGTTTGAAATGAAGACTGTGGAAGATCCCTAATGTCTGGCTGCAGTGCCTGAAGGCCAAGTGTAGAACAAATCGCCAACCTGTGCTCTGTACCCACAGACCTCAGTCCTAGCTCCTCTGGTTGCTGTTTTTTAAGTAGGGCTCTCTGGTTACACAAACCCATTATCACCTTATGCAACCTCTTCCACAGATCCTTGTACATGAAGGCAGCATTTTAAATAAAGCCATGTATTTTCTTTTATCCAATAAAATGTTCGTCTTAAATTACTAAGATAATTCATCCTACGGTTGAAATATTCCTTAATTTTCTTCTTTAATTAAGGGAGACCTGGGGTTTGTGAGGCTTGGGCCATTAGGAAGCATAACTATTCTGAGCCTAGATTGGGAGCCTATCCCTTGCCTATGACGGTGTGATGGAGCAGGGCTGCCAGTAAGCCAGGGTGTCCAGGATGACAGGACAACTCCATCTGTTGTAGCCACCAACCTGAATACATAACCAAGGGTATCACCTCCCTCAGACACATTGTCTTAAAGTGAAATTAATTGTATGGGGCGTGCAAGTCTTTTTGGATGGTTTTATAATGACCTGGGGGTTTTCAGACAAGTGACTTTTGGGCAGCTGTAAACGAGAGTTGGTGGACTCATCTGGACCTCCTGGAATGCAAAAGATCAAGGTCCTACACAGCGTCCATCTAAGAGGGGGTCTGGGCGCATGGCTGACCTCTTGTTCTGGAGCCCGGTCTAAAAGAGGAGAAAGCTGACCGGATCGGCACCGCACGATGGCAACCAAGAGCTGCGACTTCAAGTCTAGGCCAGTGCTGGGTTTGCATCTTGGTTGCCTGGTTACGAACGTGTGTGACCTTGAACAAGTTGTGTAACATCTTTGAACTTCAGTTTCCCGTAAAGTGGGGATGAAAATAGTACTTGTCTCACAGGCTTGTTGAAACAACTAAATGAATTCATGGTACTTAGTATAGAGCCTGGCTCAGACTAAGTGGTCAGAAAGTGTTAACTGTTACTAGCAGCTGTTGTTAACATTGTTCAGGGTAGCAAGCATGTAGGGGGCATGTACCTTAAGCAAAACACTGCGCTAGACCCTGAAAAGTATTCTTGAGAGAATAGCTCAGAGCTTCTGCTTTCAGGGGTTTTCAAATGTGCGTGCGTGTGTGTGTGTGTGTGTGTGTGTGTGTGTGTGTGCATGAGAGAGAGAGGAGAGAGAAAGATGTTGGAGATGTAAGGACAGAAGAGAGAAGAAGCAGGAGAGGAAAAATACAAGCTAACTAAAATAAAAGAAGGTATCATTTAATGGTGGGCTTCCTCCATAATAGGACTTCATATAGATAGACCTTTATATAACTGAGCTCATCCAATGTTCACACATTGGGTAGGCATTATTATTGCCCTCATCTTACGTTTGAAGAAAAGAAGCCCTAGAAAGATAAAGGTCAGTTGCAGTGGGCGATGGGCTGCCCAGGGAAGTGGAGGGGGACCTGGGCTGTGTGGTCCAGCTTGACTGGAGCACAGGACAGGATTGGCCAGGAGCAGGATGTGCCAGGTGTCCCAGGGACGCTCTGCCACTGCACAGGTAGTCATTGCCCACGCAAAGTCCAGGCCATCTCTGATTTGGCCCTGCAGGCATTAGTGGTGTGCTCTGACCAGGAAGCCAAAGACCACCTCAAGGTGGTCACCACGTGTTTGAGGGTTGGAAGACCAAAACACATATTCAGAATGTGTTTAAGTGCAGCTTGCAATTTTGTGACAAATCTGGGACATTCCAGAAAGGCCAGTCAATGGCAAACCAGTCCCACATGTGGGCCACTGGAGGGGAAAGCTTCTCAGTTATTCGAAGTTAACCAGTAGGTGGAGTGCTGCCAGGCATGGTAACATACCTGAGGACAAAGATGTGAGTCCAGTCCTGCCTCCCAACTCCTCCACCTCCTGTTTGTCTTTCCAGCACTACACAAGCGAAGACCACCATCAATACCACAGTTTTTAACCCCCTTCCCCACCCATGAATATGTTTTACTATGAGTTCAGAGATAAAATATCAAAGTATAAGGAAAAGTGAAAACCTCCAGTCTCTTCTAGATTTTTTGTCCCATTAAACACTCAGGGAGAAAAGTAATCTCTGTGTAAAACTTCCATTAAAATAACCTTGTGGATTTATCTGAAATTAGCTCTTCCAGAATTTTTGTTCTGACTCCTGACTTAGTTTACCTGCTTGTATCTCGATCTTATAGTTGATATGCCCTTCTAATCAGATGAGAAAAGAGTTGATGCATTTCTGGATTGTAGGCCAACTTTTAATGTAATTCAAAAGTAGGAATTGGGCTAGGGGTTTAGGTTTTTTCTCTGTTTATTTGTGTGTGATTTAGTGTTCATCCTGCACTAGACACTAAAATGCATTGTTTAATTATCTGAGCTCAACACACCATTTTATAATTCATTAGTCAGTTGCTCTTTGCAAAAGCTTCTTTCTTATGAAACAAAAGTAGGAATCATGCAACTGGACTATTTATCTCTCTTTAGGGGTTGGGGGTTAATATCTGATAGCTCATAACATCTTTATTATAATGCATTTATAATGATTTACTGGAATCATTCTATGGCTAAGTATCTAATGTCAAAGCTGGGATCTGGCATGAAATAAAATGCTGTATCCTTGCATAGCTCTAGGGAAAAGAGGGCCTCAGCCGATATTTTCTCTGTAATCCTACAAACTGTAATAAGGGTAGGGGTAATTGCCTTAATGTCAATTAAGCTATTAATAATGCCCATCTTGTCATTCCTAAACGTAGCAGTGTCTCAATCATACATTACTGTCCCCTGTTAAGACCTCCCAGAAATGAGCTCATAGTTTCTGGGGATCATATCTAGCAGCCAGCCTTACCTCCTCTTTTATGTAAAAGAAGGTTTGGGAGTTGATTTACTTGTTTTTTGATAAAAAATTATTTCTACTCAGACACGCATATATATTTGTAAGGGCACTTGTTGGCAAGCCTTGTGAGCAGGCTTAAGAACTGTTCCCTGTTCCTGTTCTACTTCTAGACGACCAGAGTAAGGTGTTTCTCAGAACTAGAGTCCTAGAGTCCGGGCCCCTCACTGATGGCCCACATGGTCCTGTAACAACTGTCTGGGCGCTTCGGAATGCAGAGCACTTCCTCCAGCTACGTGTGGTCCTGTGCTGAGGGCATGCTGTTCCCGGGCGGCTCGGATGCACACAAGCTCCTCAAGGACAGACAGCCCACAAGGTAAAGCAAGTGAGACTGAGACACGGCCCATCACAGAGTACAGGGGCCAGTGGGCCATCAGTTGAAGTCCAGGGGAAAGGCGTATTTGGCACAGGGAATAAGAAGTGAGGCAGGATTTTGGTGAGCAAGGAGAATGCCGCCAACTCGCCCAGATCAGCCCTAAATCAGAACCACTTGTCTCACAGCGAAGAACAAGAACCCCTTCTTAGTTGGCACTTATATTTCTCCTGGGCTAAGATGTCTGAGCAGCCACTTCCTTCTGCCCCCCTTATTGGCAGTCTTGGTGAAGTGAACTTCTACTTGATGATATTTAGAGCTCATTAATTTGTCCCAAGGAAGCTTATTGTATGGCAGTTTAATGACAGAAACCTGTTTTAATGCAAATGGACATGTAATCCCACTAAGCCACTCTGAGGGTGTAAATTTAAAACAATTGCTGGGAACTGACACCAGAGTTTAATAAGATGGAGGGCTGGTTCCTGGATCCTGGTACGCCCAGGGGACCCCTCGTGGACACCCAGCCCTGGCAGTTTTAGTGCAGCTGGTGGTTACCATGGCAATTAAAAGCAGGGAGGAGCTTCAGCGAGCCCCTTCCAGGTGGTGGGGGGCTGAGCTCTGGAGGAGTAGGTGGGAGTGCAGGAGCCGGGATGGTTCTGCAGGGAGGAAATGGAGGGTGAGAGGGTGCCTTCTGCTCATTATTCCTCAGGGCCAAGATGTGGAATGAGATGTGGCCTGGCTTATTATAAATACCTGATTCAGGCAAATCCCCACAGAAAGGGCACAGAACCTTGCCTAGGACCCCTTCCTCCAAGGAGGAAGGTTGCTTCTGGGTGGGGGCAGCCGAAATGAGACCGAGGCAGGAATTGTTTGGGAATATTTGCTAGGTTATAATGCTGTTGGGTACTGCATCATTCTCCAGAGAGACCTGAATAAGGTTATTATGGGTGAAGTCATTTTTGTAATAAAGTTGGCTGTAACTCTGGGTCATAAATCACATGTTCTGGTACTAAAAAAATTACTAAGCATGCCTCTGTTACCACATACTGTCCTCCTTTTAAATACTTTGATTTTACTACAAATCCTCCATTGACTGAGATGAAGGAAATACACACAATAAGCAAATGATTCCTTCCGTCCGCAGCAGCAGCCCTGCCGGCATCTGGGCCCTCCCGGAATGATTTCCTGAGGTGTGATGTTATTTATGGCGTGCTTTCTCTATCAAAAAGGCAAACAGCATCCCGAGTGACCCTGGAGCATTTGCATCATTGCTTCTCTTGCTAATTGATTCATCCTCTGTCAGGGCCTGAGACGAGGGCTGTTAGCTGGACACGTTCTCCCGCTGCAAATCCTGTGGATTAAGGTGCATAATAAGCAAAGATGTTAATAAAATTGTTAAATGTCAAAACCGCAAAACCCACACCCATTCGGAGTCCATCAGCTCTTCTGGAATGATTCTGTGAAATATCATCTCCTCCCCTTGTCCTTTTCTCAGTCTAAACTTCATAACCTTTCTTAAAGAAGGAGATTACAGTCTATTATTAACAACACTGATTGTTTAATTTCTTTCATAACTTCTTCCTTTCAAATAAGAGTCCGGCACAGAATGAAAAGGAATGTTATCATATGAAGTGCATTTCAGATGTAATAAAGCAGAAAGGAGAGGGTGGCCCCAGTGGCAGTTGTAAGAGGGACAAAGTGTGGATCTCTATAGCTCAGTGGCTGCAAAGCAGAAAATGAAGATTGTAAAAACGTCACATAAAGAAAAAATGCACAGTGGATTCGTTTTGCGATGCCCATAATTCAGTAATGCCTTTAAGTAGCTAGAAGAAATATAATAAATGTTTTTCCACAACATTGATCATACTGTATCAGAGGAAATATTAGTGTGCAGGGAGCCATGATTATACTGGTAGTAATTCTCAGTGCAGAAAACTAGTAGGAGATGGGACCCTTTATAGGCAGAACTTTTATTGGCTACAGTTATTTACCTTTAAGAATACGCCTAATGCATTGTCCTATAGCTAAATATTTTTGTGAAAATTCAAACCAGCACTATCAGTAAATCAGAAATCTTGCCACCATTTTATAGAATTTATATATATTTTTTCCTGCAGATGCTCTGATATGTTCCAGAATACAAAACCAGCCAATTGACCATGTAAAAATTCTGGAATGTCTGTAAAACAAATTCTTTTTTTGTATTCTGAACCCGGATAGGAGCAGACAGGTTTATGGCATGGGATTCCATCCAAATGCCACCTGTATATATATATATATATATATATATAAAACATCTCTGTAAAGAAATTAAATGGATTATTAGATTATATACTGCAGTAAAACTGCACCCAAAGCTGCCAGAAGGGGATATGCAATCACACAACTGCTTTTGTGGTCCTGAAACACTGAAGAAAGCTTTGCAAGGCAGGTTTTTCTTTGGGAAGAAAAGTGGGGAACTGATTCTTCATGCCAGCCTCTTGGTCCTCAGACTGGCAGGAGGTGGTAATGCGGGGGCCAAGGGCATCTTGGTGCTGGAAGCCCCGGCATGTCAAGGGAAAGTTCTGCCTTCACTCTGGAGGGTCCCCGGGCTTGACTCCAGATTTCATCTAATCAGGGTTCCAGGGTGTGTAAGATAAGAGCTAGCCAGCCAGGCTGCTACAGAACTGAAAGAAGTGAGACATGGAGATGCTAATTCTCCAGTTACTCCCCACAAAGCCTTGCTGCTAGAATGACTAAGAGAAGCAAGAAACCAGAGGAATCTTTCAGTGGAGATCCTGTGAGAGCAGTGATAGGAGGGCAGCATTCTTCTACTTCAGAATCCGGATAATCCGGTTTGCAGTTCAAAAGCCTCGTAAAGCAAACAAACCTGGCGAAAGGCTGCAGAGTTACCTGCTCTGTTTCAGCACACATCTTCTCTAACTCTGTCTGACACAAATAGGAGTGCTTTCCTAGTGCAGACCATCCCCATCTCTTGTCCTAGTATTCTTTGCTTAATGTAAATCACAGGTTTCCTGCACACATGCTCCTTCAATGCAATACCGTTTCCGTGATGTTCTTTCATCTCTACCCTTGGGGTACAGTGGGGATATAATAGCTAAAGGGCATTTGGAACTTTTTGTGGAGTTATGTCTTGATTTTCTTATTGGATTTGGGTAGATGTTTTGTTTGATTTTTTTTTCCCTCCTCTAATAAGGAGGAAGTGAAAGCGTGATTTAAAGTTCTTCCCATCTTAAGAACTTTTAAAGAGACAGGCAGTTGAAGGGAAAATCCCCAAGATGAGCGAGTGAGCTCGAGGAACAGCTCGCCATGAGATGACTGTTTCTCTGCAGGGGTGCCGCCTGGGAAGCTGGGAAGCAGTCACCTGATGGGCTCAGTTTTGACACAGACATAAATAATTTACAGGTCAAGGTGACCTAACAGGCTACTGTTGAGAGTTCTTCCCCAACCTGGAGGAGGAGGACACTTTTTAAGCATCCTCTTACAAATGGCACTTTACTAGGTAATCTAAAGAAGCAGCAGCTGTTTTTGGAATTTTTTTAATGAAAAAAATTTTTTTTATCTTAGTTAATTGCCAGGCAGTTGAAGGAATGCAATTTAAAACAAGCTTTTTGTTTTGAGGCTAATATCTCTTTGAATTCCCTCTTTAGATGTATTACTGCATTAATGGACCTATTGCCCAAACTTATTCAAGATCAATGAGGAGTCCTGCCCTTTCTTCTCCTTCTTCCTCCCTATCTTCCTTCCTTCCTCCTCTTCCTAATTTTCCTCTTTTTCTTTCTCTTTCCACTCCTTCTTTCTCTTCTTCTTCAATGACTTGGAAAAAATCTTAACTTAGAGCAATTCTGTAACAATAGAGTCACAAATGCCTTCCCTGGAGGATTTACCAGTGGCATTCAGTGCTGTTTCCAGTTTTGCTGTGTGTACAGTATACACACAGTTTTATTTATCCTGCAAAAACACATAAGTGTGCTTAGGTGGGTCAGAGGGACCCTTGGAGAACAGACCCACTATAATTTGAGTAAAATTAAAAAGCAATGAAATAATAATAACAGAACAACGGATCTTGGAAACTACTTAGTAAATAAACAATGCATTTTACTTTATTGGGCATCCAACCTGAATTATTGACTTGCACTGTGGCCAGATAAAGAATGTAGACAACATCTGACAATATAGAATATTTGATTATAGTATAAAACTGATTTTGTATTTTATAATGAGATACACTTGTAATTGTCTCTGTAACCGCTGGATGTCACTGTTGCATACGCCTGGCAGTAAAAACTTCCCACTTAGGCAATCTGAAACTGGCATTTTAAGGGCTGCCATGGTACCTCCTTGGTGCTCTACCTTTTGATTGAACACAGGCTGTCATGCTAAGATGACTCTCTCCTCCATTCGGTGCAGTCAGCTCAGTTCTCAATTATAGCATTCTCCTGGGAATTCTCATTTACACAGGAGGAGATTCCCCAAACACAATTACCTTCTTCACTCTATTTAAAAGGAGTATGGTACTTTTATAATGATTCCCAACATTGTATATTAATTATAACTAGCACATTCTGGACACCAAGCAGAGTGAAGTGGCAACATAACCATAAAATACCCTGGATTTATAAAGTGCCTTTTTCTTTCCTCAAAGAGCTCACAAGAGTTTCATATCTATTTGCTCATCTGTCTTCCCAACATCCCTGGGAGGTTACCTGCTTTAATGTTTTTATGAGTCAAAGTTGACCTGTGAAATAAATTGCATGAAGTAATTATTTGCACTGGCATCCCAGGAGTAAAGCAAAAGCAAACACTGAAAATGAGTTCCAGACAGCGAATTCTAGTTTGCAAAAGTAACTCATTGAAATTTTGGTAGCTCTGTTTTGTTTTGTTTGTTTTGCTTTTCAATTACTTTTATAATTCTTTAATTCATGCACTCTTTAACTCTTCTTCTAAAAAGTCGTTTAAAAACATCCTGGCCTGTTGTACAGCTGACATTATAGAGAAATTAGATCTGGAGACTTTTCCAAACCTGAAGAAAACCTGCCTCAGTAGAAGTGTTAGACCAGACTAGACCAATAAGAAGAAATGGGCAAACCAATTGGAACCGTAGTTAGCTTACTCTAATAGCTAGAAATGGCCATAAACTTCAATTTCGCCATCTAATTTGGTCTATTTCTTTTTTCCCAAAACCTTCTAGTTGTTTTTTGTAACTTCCTCCTGTGCCTTTGCATTGGGGAAGCCAGAGTTGTTCTTAGGGGATTATTGGTCTAGATTTTAGATGGAGAAGAGGGAGAAGGTATTTTCTCTGTTCTAGTGAATTATCAGAGAGCTGTGCTGCCCGCCATCAGCAGGATGCTTTGATCCAAAATTTCAGTCATTGTTTCCACATTTAGGGGCTGGAACGAACATCAAAGAAGTGGGTGTATGGAATTTGCTGAATGCCAGGGAAGTACAATAACATACAGAGGATATAAGCAAATCCCAGTGGCAAAATTTGCTGCCAATTCTTACACATAATAGAGGCCCCAAAGTGACAGCCTATCTTTGACAAATGCATAATGATATCAATGCCAAGGGAAGGAACTAGCATGCTGAAAGGTGAATAAAAGAGTTGGGAACAATTCAGTGTACTTACACATTTCCTTAGTGTGTTTTCATGCAACAAGGAAAGCAGATGACACAAATGCATTAGGTAATCATTGGGCAGGGCTGCAAACTCACCAGCAGTTTTCAACTGACCTGGTTCTTTCAGGATCCAGTTCTAAAGATGAAAATAAAATGGGATGAGAAATCATTCATCTTCTGGAGGGAAAAAGAAAAGAACAAGTAAAATCAAAATAGCTTTCCTGCTCTATCTTGGATAGTTGCAGATTTTAAAGCCCATATGTTGTTTGCTCTAACTTCTCCGCCTCCCAGGGCCAATGCATTCTAAACGCTTCAGCTAGTGCACCGCACCGAGTAGTCTAGGAAGTTAGGGCTCATTTGTATCCACAGTCTTTGTTCAGATATGGATTAATTTTGGTTAATTTCAGTGGGTGCATATAAAGTAAAAAGCACAGAACTGAAACCACTGAAATCAGGCCATTGCATGATCATCTAAAAACCCACTTTTCAAGCTCTTTTAAGTTTTATTTTTGAAATAACAGTAAGATGACTGTAAAAAGTTTCCAAAAGCATTGACATTATGAGCAATTGCTAACCAAGGCTATTCCCAGGATGATGGTGCAAATTTGGATATAATTCCAGCAAAGCTAATTGCCCTGTAGTGCCAGCTATAAATATTTCATTCAGAGGTGATTTGAGAAGAGTCCTGTGGTATGCGGCTCTTACCTGCAGGGCCAGGTATCTATAGCTGCATAAGTTGCTGCTGTCACCAAGGCTAGCATTGGAGGGCAAAGGCAGATTCTTGCCCTTAAACTGCAGTCCTTGTACCATGGAGATGAATGTGTAAGGCCTTCTGTAGGCTGCTGTGAAAAACCAGACCAAGGGTGGATGTTTAGATGAAGAAGTCTCAAAAAATGCCACAATACATGGAAATAGCCTACAGGGTTCATGAGCACAGTCTGGTAATGAATCAAGTACAAGCAAGACCAAGACATGTGTGTTTATTTGAAACCCTCCATGGTTGAACAAGAAATTGAGCCAGCTGCAAGTAGAGCCAGAATTTCTGTCCTTTGCATTAAGCAATCAGAGCAGATTTGCTTAAACACACCAAAATCATTTCCAGCACAGTCCCTACAGGTCTTCAGTGCTTTGTACAAAATTTCTTCTACATCCTTGCACTGCATAATAAAGGAACTCATGGAAGGATCCTGCTCTGTTTATTGTGCATGTTAAGTAAATTCAATGATTTTCATTATTTCAAACTCTGTAATGAAATGACTGAGTGCCCAGCAACATTAGAAAATGGACAAACAGGTATTCAACTGGCTGGATGAACCATGGCTTTCTGGCATTAAAAGTGTAATATTTATGAGTTAATTTAATCATAGAAGAAAATATTGAGTAGGTGACTGAGTAAAATGATGACTGTGGATTATGTTTTTGCCATGCAGCTGGATAAACATATTCAATGAGAGACCTTGGCAAGATCTGCAAAGATGCTCTTAACAATGGCATGAATAAATATTAGGTGTGCCTAGAATTCACTGCATTTGAGGTCTTGAGCAAAGCCAGATGAGTTTTAGCAGGAAAATATAGAAGAAGCCATGTATGCATGCTGGGATTATATAAACATTGGAGTCTCTCTCTGTGGCCCAGGAATTGCTCTAACATTCATTTTCATCTGCAACACTGACAGCTTTTTTTTTTAACTCATTATCTTTGCACTTCTAGGAGGGTACTAATGCACTTCAGCATGAAGACCTAGCTTTTGGGAAGCTCATGGTAAATTTTTCAGCAACATGGAATTGGAGGGGAAAAAAACTTTGCCTAGGTAGGCTACAGAGAACTGACAAAAATATTTCATTTTGTAGTGACCCAGTCCAATCTATATAAAATGGTAAGTTAAAAAAAAATTCCTTGAGATTCCTTCTTGAATGTCTTTAGAATATATGGCTTCTGATTCCAGGAAGGACTATAGAAAAAGCAACCATTGGGTAGAATATTTTGAAGAGAGGAAATCGGCAATATTAACAATCAATGAAGCATGTTTCTAGTACAAAAAGAACCAGTGTGCAAGAGAGTATCACAAAAATGTGTCCTTGTGGGGTCTTTCCCCCTGCAGAATTGTCATTTTACCAATAAAGAAAAAAAATGTTTTTCCCCTCGCTTTACTGAGATATAACTGACACATAACAGCGTGTAAATTTGATAATCAATATGTTGCTATGATCTACTTTATATACTGGGAAATGATTACCAGCGTAGTGTTAGCTAACATCTCCATCACTTTCCATAATTGCCATTTCTTTTTTGTGATGTGAACATTTAAGATCCACTCCCTTTAGCCACTTTCAAGTATATAATACAATATTGTTAACTATAATCACCATGCTGAACATTAGATCCCTAAACTTACTTATCTTGTAACTGAAAGTTTGTACCTTTTACTAACATCTCCTCATTTTCCCCACCCCTAGCATCTGGTAACCACCATTCTACGCTGTTACTATGAATCTGACTTTTTTTTTAAGATTCCATTTATCACACACTATTTGTTTTCTCTGTCTGACTTATCACACTTATACAGTGCCCTCAAGGTCCATCCACACTGTTTCAAATCCAGGATTTTCTTCCTTCTCTTGACTGAATTATTTATGCCGTATCTTCTTTTTTTTACTGAAGCATCATTGATATACCATCTTATGAAGGTTTCAAATACACAACACAGTGGTTCAACATTCACCCATATTATCAATTACTCACCCACTCCAGGGCAGTCGCTGTTTATCAAAGTGGTAAGATGTTATAGAGGACTGTGCTGTACTATGACCATCCCATGACCGACCTATATTGTCATTGCTAATTATTGTGCCCCTTAATCGCCTTCTCCCTCCCCACCAACTGCCCCAACCCCTCCCCTTTGGTAACCACTAGTCCCTTCTCAGTGTCTATGAGTCTACTGCTCTTTTGTTCTTTCTGTTTTGCTTTGTTTTTATACTCCATAAATAAGTGAAATTGTTTGTTATTTGTCTTTCTCTGTGTGGCTTATTTCACTGAGCATAACACCCTCTAACTCCATCCATGTTGCAAATGGCAGGATTTCTTTTCTTTTCGTTCCATTGTGTGTATGTATCATTTCTTCTTTACCCATTCATCTACTCATGGACACTTAGGTTGCTTCCATTTCTTGGCTATTGTAGACAGTGCAGCGATAAACATAGGGGTGCATGTGTCTTTTCGAATCAGGGATCTGTTTTCTTTGGGTAAATTCCTAGGAGCGGAATTACTGGGTCAAATGGAATTTCTATTTTTAGTTTTTTGAGGAACCTCTCCATACTGCTTTCCACAGAAGTTGCACCAATTTGCATTTCCACCAACAGTGTATCAGGGTTCCCTTTTCTCTGCATCCTCTCCAGCATTTGTTGTTTCTGGTCTTTTGTATAGTGGCCATCCTAGCTGGTGTGAGGTCCCATATCTTCTTTACATATGCATCCTTTGATGGACACTTAGGCTGTTTCTGTGTCTTTACTGTTGTGAATAATGCTGCAGAGAACATGGGAGTGCAGATATTTCCATGAGATCCTGTTTTCATTTTCTCTGGATATGTACCCAGGCGTGGGATTAGTGAATAATACGGTAGTTCTATATTTTTAATTTTTTGAGAAACACTTATATTGTTTTCCAAAGGGTCTTACCAATTTACATTTCTACCAATAGTACACAAATATTCCCTCTTCCCACATCCTCACCAACACTTGTTGTCTCTTGTCTTTATGATGATAGCCATTCTAACAGGTGTGAGCTGATATCTCATTGTGGTTTTGATTTGCATTTCCCTAATGATTAGTGGTGTTGAGCATCTTTTCATGTGCTGTTAGCCATCTGTCTATCTTGGGAAACCCATTTTTTAATTGGGTTGTTATTTTGCTATTGAGTTGTATGAGTTCTTTATATATTTTGGATATTGACCCCTTAACAGATACATGATTTGCAAATATTTTCTCCCATTTCATAGGTAGTATTTTAACTTTGTTGGTTGCTGATTTTGCTGTTCAGAAGCTTTTCAGTTTGATGTAGTCCTGCTATTACTTTTTACATTTGTTGCTTGTGCTTTTGATATTATATCCAAAAATTCATCCACAAGACCAGCTTCAAGCTTCAAGGAGCTTTTCCCCTATGTTTTCTTCTAGGAGCTTCTTGGTTTCAGGTCTTATTTTCAAGTCTTTAATTCATTTTTGAGTTAAGTTTTGTGTTTTGTATAAGATAGGGACTGAATTTCATTCTTCTTCATGTGGTTTTCTAGCTTTCCTAACACCACTTATTAAAGAGACCATCCTTTTCCAATTGAGCATTTAGCTCCCTTGTCAAACATTAGTTAACCAAAATTAGTTAATATACAAGCATTTATTTTTGGGCTTTCTATTCTATTACACTGGTCTGTGTGTCTGTTTATAATGCAGCACCATACTGTTTTGATTACTATATCTTTGTAATATCGTTTGAAATCAAGAAGTATGGTCACTCCATCTTTGCTCTTTTTTTTTCAATATTGCTTTGGCTGTACAGGGTCTTTTGTGGTTCCAAACTTTAGGATCATTTTTTCTATTTCTTGAAAAATATGAGTGGAACTTTGGTAGGGATTGAACTGAATCTATAGGTGATTTGGTGTAGTATGAACATTGTCTCTTGTAGGCAGCATATGGTTGGGTTTTGCTTTTTATCCATTCTACTCTATGTCTTTTGATTGGAAAATTTAATCCATTTACATTAGAATAATTATTGATAGGTAAGGACTTACGAATGCAATCTTTTTTGTTTTCTGGCTGCTTTGTAGTTCCAGTGTTCCTTTCTTCCTTTCTTGCTGCCTTCCTTTTGAACTAATGATTTTCATAGTGGTGTGCTTGATTCCCTTCTTTTTATCTTTTGTGATTCTGCTGTAGGTTTTTGCTTTGTGGTTATTACGAGGCTTATATAACACATCTTATAGATATAACAGTATAGTTTATGCTAGCAACCAAACTTTGATTGTATACAAAACTCTTCCTTTTTATTCCTACCATTTTATGTTTTTGATGTCAAAATCTACCTCTTTTTATATTGTTTACTCATGGACAAATTATTGTCATTAAAGTTATTTTTAATACTTTTGCCTTTTAAGAAAAATTCTTACTACGGTCTTTGCTTTCGACTTTCTGGAGTGCACACACACACTCTCTCTAGGTCAACAATCACAGAGGAGGAGCTGTGGTCTCTGGGCCATAGTGTATGTGTCACAGGCTTCTGAAAATCAGTGAATTTCCTAGATTTGCTTTTCATTGTTTGGGTTGTCTTAGCATTAAAATATGAGGGCAGGATGCATCAGAGAGGTTAAGGAGAGCCTTCTGGGAAAAAATACCTATGTGGGCATGGGTATTCTGGATTTCAGTGTTGGTTGTGTGACCCTGGGCAAGTCCCTTTGCCTCTCTATACTCAGTTTTCAATCTGTAAAGTTATAAGAACATTTGTTTGCCTATCTTTAAGAGTCTGATTATGAGAAGAAAACTAGATAATCCATCTAAAGCAACTAGATAAACCATCTAGTTCCTTTTGTCGTTAAAGCATAATGCATTTAATTTAAACTCTGCTTTGTTCCAGAAAGGATTTTAGTTGTATTTAGAGAAGTTAAAATACAAATTTGAGATATTATCATGACTACAACTAATATTACCCAATATATCCAAGCAAATATGGTTAACCCACAAGCTTCAGTTTTCCTTATTTTCTTTTGAGGAAACCTCTCAAAATCTTATTTTTAAGAGGATATTTAGCTCACCTCACATGGACACATTCTACTTCAACATGCATTTAACAAATAAATATCTGGAGCGCTTAAACCAGACAGTGGAGCTAGAAGTAGCAAGAAGGGTGTTTTGGAGGCAAAATTGCTGTGACTTGGTGATGGATTGGATTTGGGAAAGAGAGAAAACAGGATATTAAAGATCAGTCCCAGACTTTTTATACAGAAGTTAGGAGAAGGAAAATATTTGGAGGAATAATCAGGAGTTCAGTCTGGGGTATATTTAATTTGAGATGCCTGTGAATACTGAAGAAAAAAATCCAGGGAAAGTCCATCAAGGCAGCTGTGGTGGTGAGAGGGCACTGGGCTCAGAGGCAAAGGACAGTTAAGGTCTGACTCTCCTCTAACGCGTATGACCACAGTGGGCAAGGACTTATTTTTCCTGAATTTTGATGTCCACATCTGTAAAATGGAGATATTAATATCTATCTCATAACTTTGTTGGGAAGGCAAAATGACGATTTTTTGAAGGCATTTTATGAGGAACTACTCTACTTCTTGTTATTATTGAGACATTAGAAATAATACAAAGAAACTAGTTGGGACTTTCTCTCCTGAAAACTTCCCCACTCGGTAACAGATGCCCTTCTCTTGACTTTCCACTAACTCATCTTGTGTTCTTGGCCAAGTCGCCTTGACCTCTCTCCCCTTCTCCGGCTCGCCCTCGGGAGGAGGCCGACACCGTGGCTTCATCTGGAAGGGCACACAGAGTCAATGTGGAGAAACGTCTCTTGGGATTCGTGGTTAACTAGGGGCAGGAATCACAGCTCTGGAATGTTAGGGGCTTCCAATGCATATCAGTTGATCGGGCTTTACCATTACTATTTACTACTAGATTTTAAGTGGGTGGGAAGAAGAAATTTTAGTTAGTTGGGAGAAAACACCTCCCTGCCTGCTGCCCCCACAGGATGGAGCCCCAGAAATCAAGGAGGGACAAATGCTACAGAAAGACTAGAGAGGGGCTAGTTTCCCCCTATTTATGTTTTTCTTGCATGAATTCCTTAATACCCCTCTGCAATGATGCACTGAAACTCTGTGTGTGATTTACCTTTTTTTGATCACTCCAAAGCCAAGCAGGAATCTGGCCGCCATAGCCATGGGGTAGCTCTGGTTACCATAGAGACCGCGGGAGGGGCAGAAAACAGCTGCCTTTCACAGTCTTAGGAAACTCATTCTTAGATGGCAAATAGACTGTGCTTGTTAGATACAAACTTCACAAAATTTGAACATTTATTAAACCTTGACACTGGGGCACGGAGTACAGAAATATCTGAAATTCTCCTCAGTCTTACAACCCACTTGGTGGGAGAAAACTAGTAGATGGAAGACTTGGTCCTGGGTAATGTCTCTGTGCTAGGCACAAGTTTTCTTATGTTGTCTTTGCCTCTTCCGTGTATTTTTTAAATCTCTGTGCCATGCCTGAAAATTTCCAAATGCAACAACAAAAAAATGAAAACGTAGTTCAAAGTATCTCCATATGTTCCAAAATTGAATGCTGTTTCTGTATTAAATATTTTTCAGCTATGCTCTATGACCAATATATGAACACATCTTCCTGGGTATTATATTTCTATTCTTTAATTTTTGTCTCTAATGTATTTGGCATAATGCCTTGAAATACCAGAATGAGAGAGATCAGTCATTAGTGCATTTCGTGTCTATACAAGGAATCGCTGCAAACAGACTAGATGCTACACTTCTCTGTGTACATGTATAGGTATGAATAGATGTATATGTATCACTCCAAAGAGAGAAGAGCCATTTGTTACTTGGTATAAGTCAAGCATTTAGGACAGTCCTGCATAGGTCTTAGCTGCTTCCACTACTACTACTATTGAGAAGCCTAAGGGATGTGCCATGACCAGGGTTCAGCTGGGCTGGTTTCATGAGATCTACCCACCGCTGTCATGGGCCTAACTAAAGCATGTGGAGTAGATTAGATGTTTGCTCCTAACCTATGACTGACCTTTTTGGGAGACCATCTTTGTAGGTTCACATTTTGCCATTGGCCGCCTCTTGAGAACTGTCAGAGTGCCAGGGTGAAGCCTCGGAATGTAGCGTGCATGGGGGGTCATCACTCTAAAGCAGTGCTCAGACTAGGCGTAGTGAAGGATCAGGACCCGTTTCTATTTCCTGTCTGTCACAGCTGATATTTTGTAAAGTGCAATAAAAATAACTTAAAATGGAATAAAAAACCAATACACAAAATTCAAATCCCATTTTTTGTTAGATTCAACAGACATAAACTTATGCTGCCCAATGGCTCTTAATAGTTCTAAATGCTTCCTCTCAATTCTGTACTTGTCTCATCTCTGAATAATAACCAACAGATTATAGATGATGGGCCTCACTGTGAGAGCAATGTTGTAAAGGACAGTAAGGAACCTCAAGGCCTGTCATTCCATACTGTTTTTTGTTTCTGTTTTTTTAAATGAATCTCAAAGGGCTTTCATCAAAGCAGGGGATGCTAAAGGTCAGCAGGCCTCAGGCCCCAGCTTCAATAGTGTGAAGCTGGTGCGTTGACTGAGAGGCCACCAAGAAAAACTATTTTCTGCAGGATGCTGGCCATTCTCTCAGCCAGGAATTTATGCACAGCTAAGTGGTGGGCTGTTTAGTGCAGATGCACAGGTGTGGAAACAGTCTGTGATAGGCAGGTTTATGGCAAATAAACACATTGTATGATACAGTGTAATCAACTATATAAACAACTTTAAAATTGTCTATACTTCATATTTCCAGCATTTGGTTTTGTTAATCTTCCTGACAGCAATTAAATAACCTTGCGAGAAAATGTACACCTGCTGTCTCCCCTGGGGAAACTACATCTCTTTTGTGAATGACATAAGTTCTCCATAAAACATAACTGAAAATAGGAGATTGGATTTGGAGATATGTTTCCTTTTTCTGTTGTTTTACCTCCAGTTGAATTGGAGGGCACTGTTTAATATAGCTAATCTTCTTCTGGACCCCTGAGACTCTATTCAAACCAAAATATTTCCCTGAGGGGCAAACTGGAGACAAAAATTAAGGGATAGTTGTGCCAACTCTCACAGAGGGGAAGGCTCTGCGTCCACGCCCGCCTGGCCTGTACTCTCCCCTCCCCAGCTGCTCCACCCTGATGCTCACTCACAGTTCTTTCTGGTTGCCACAGAAGATCTCAGCTACTCACATGAACACCCTACTGGTCCTGTTTTGCTTAAAACAAAACAAAACATAAAAAAATGCTTTGCTTGAGTCTGGTTCCAAATAAGGTCTGTTCATTAGAATTGGTGAGTTAAAAGTCTCTTTTCATTGGCAGATGTTGGGGCTCCTGAGATGGGGTCGTGGGTGAGCAGCTGGGACTGGGAGCAGCAGAGTGGGCACTGCCTCACCCCAGACAGACCAAGTCTCAATTCTGGACTAGTTTGATGAGGCAAAGTTGGGGGCATTAGTGCCCTGGGGCATGTTCTCGGTGCCTGCCTGGGACAGGGAGTGGTTCTGGTGACACTGGAAGGGTGAGCAGCTGGCCCAGTACCAGCACTTCAGGAGTGACAACTGCCTACCAGGTTTCAGCAACACTGACTTGGGGCCATAGTTCACTGCACACTGCTTCCATCCATTTAAGTGGGCTGACCTCCTCCAGGCTGGGGGCTAATATGGAGTCCTGAGAAGGCTTCACAGACTGGCCAAGTCCTGTGTCTTGGAGCTGGGACTCCAAGGACCTGAGGCCCCATCGTGTTTGGATGAGCTGAGTTGTGAACAGTTTCTGGAAGAGGAACATACACTATAGACTCTATCACTCACTCTTAGAAATATTCCATGTAGTTTACCCACTTGATAAGAAAAATGGCTTCAAAATACAACATTTTGTCATTGTGAAAGTGATGTCAGAGTTATATGACCCTGCTAACAATCAGACTCTGTTCTGATTTGGTCTGATGGAGAATAAGAATGTCCTGATATTTACTGGAACTCCACAAATTTTCTTTCCTGACTCTACAATGATAAACCTGTTAAGGATGAAGTGGTAGTAAATGACCGGTAGCATCAGAACTTCCACTCCTATTACCATGACAGATACTACAACCATCAAAATACATTCAAGACAGGCAGGTTGCTAGATCACAAATGGGATATGGGACCACCATCAACAAGGAATCCTGTGACTATGATTGGGACATGGCCCTGTCTGACATTGTAAGTGAATATGAAATCATTTCAAACTGGTTCAGACAGTAAGTTTGGGAGACAACTATCTTCTCATCGTTGGATCAACTAAAGATGAACTGATTGTTCCCATCTTCCAAGAAAGGCTTCTTACTGCTGGGAAATGGCTGATCATCAGTGGAAAGGCTATCTATGCCTGAACCATGGAGGGTGCAATTGGAAAAGAGCACAGTATCTATGGTATATCTCAAAAGGATCAGCTACTTATGCTATTTTACTGTACTGGTCAAAAAATGGCATCTTAAACCTTCAATCCCCCATAACTGACCTGACTACAAAAGTAAAGATGATGGGAATCCAGGAAGGTCTGAAGTGGTCCACAGAGCCAGAGAAAGGTCTCCTCATTTCTCTGACCTCAAGCTCTACTCCCCCAGTTGAGTTTGCTTGGACTGTAAGCTGATCATTGGAGTTCAAGAGAAAAGGGACACTCTGTTGTTACTTTAATTTTCCATGTGTTGTACTATCGTCGTAATAAACACAGAGATGGCTTTTCCAACACATTTTAATCACAAGGCTGAGTGCATTACACAGATATATCAGTAGACCAAGTAGCTGAGCTCCATTGCTAGCATATCTCCATCTAGTCAGCAAAAGAAGGGACTGAACAATTAAGCTCTGAGTTCATCCATTCCTACCCTTGGAAATATCTATAGTGAGAATTTCTGTCCATTCTCTGTGTTTGATCAGCTCAGTTGCTTACTCAAAGATTCTAGGTGGAGAATGAGCCAAGTCACCCTGTTGCCAATGGGAGGTAGTGGAAAGAGTTTGGCAAGCTCAACCATATGCTATTTATGTAGCATCAGTTGTCACTAACCTCCCGTCCCACCCCGCAAGCCATCTGCCACCCCCACAATGCACGCACACACACAGCCAAGTGCAGGAAAGCCTGGAGGGGAAGGAAAAGGCTTGCTCGGCTGCTAAGGTTCAACTCTTCACAAGTTCTAAAGCAAACTAATGAGCTCTGAAGTTTAGTCTGTTTACAGTGATTCCACCTTGACTTTTGAAATATGATCAAATAAATAAATTTGCATGCCAAAAAATGTATAGGTTCTTCTACCATTTCTTTCTCACTCTTTCTTTTCCCCCCTTGCAAATTTTTTATTATTCCTATTGTTGAAGAAACTGGATGTTGTCCTGGAGTTTGCAACAGTCTGGATCGTGCTGACTGTATCCCTGTTTGATGTGTTCCTCTGCTAGTATAAGTTGTAAATTGGTGGTTAGATCTAGAGGCTCAATTAGATTCAGTTACAATTGTTTTGTCAAAGGTATTTCCTATGTAGTGTTCTGCACTTCTTTTAGTGGGTGCATAACACCTGATCGTCTCCCTTCGGCGATAAGAGCAGATATTGGTGGTCATTGCCCGGACCCATTAATTCGTTAGGAGGTTGCAAAATGTTGATATCCTAATTCTAACATTCTTTATTCATTCATTAGCTGGAAAAATTCTGTAAAGAGAGACTTCCCTTTGACTTCTTGGTTACTCTGAGACCAGTTTTTTAACACAATGGTTTGGTTCCCAGTATCTTCTAAAGGTGATTAGTGAGTTTGGTTTTTCAGTCTCATACTGAACTTATGGATTTAAAGATACTTGGTAAGTTTCAGTCTGTTCCATTTATCATCCTACTGATGCTCAAATGACTCCATCTTTGGCCAAATCCTTTGGACAGAATTTTGGTCCTATTTCATAGCTTCCTTGTTACCTGGTATGACAAGATATTCCAGACTTACTCAATACACTTCCTGCCTTAGACCTGGAATCAGCCATCTTTCTAAGAGGGTTAGTTTCTTTTGATGGGAAGTAGTATATAGAGACACAATCAGGGCTCCTCCGAGCTGACCATGCTCTTACTGGGCTGAACTGGGCTCCATGGAGGAGGCAGCATTGGGTCTGGGACTAGAAGGATGGTAGGTTCTCCCAGAGATGAGGTGGGCGTTGTGTGCAGTTACAGAGGTGCTCCATACACACACTTTTCCCTGCCCTGTTCCTCCTCCCTGCGGCACAACCCCAGGGCATATGGAGACAGAGCTGACATTACCAGCACATAATGATGCAGTATAGTTTGGGAGGACCAAGAAGGGTCCTTCCTCCTCACCTCAAATATCTCAATCTACCTGACCTGCACAAAAGAGCACAAATCTCATCTCAAGATCCTTAATTTTAAGTATCTACTTAATTTCTTTCTCCGAGTCTCAGTTTTCACATCTACAAAACAGATCAGGTGGATTAAATGGAAAGCACTTTGTTTTCTTATACATATTAATCTTTTTACTTACTACTTCTGGGTTTTAAGTTGTACTTTAAAGAGTTACCCGCATGCCAGGTTATAGAGTATTTCACCCCAATTTTTTCCCTAATATTTTATATGTTCTCTTTTACATGTAAGTTTTCCACCCATTTAAAATCTGTCCTGATATACGGCACAAAGAATGGCTTCAATTTTATCTCTTTGCATATGGCTATCCAGTTACCCTGAACTTACTAAAAAGTCCATCTTTTCCTCATTAACTAGGGATGCCGCTTTTATCATATACTAAATTTTTATATGCGGTTAGGTATATTTCTGGTTTTTTTAGTTTTTCTATTTGTCTATTCATTAATTAATACCAAAATGTTTAATTATAGAGATTTATGATATGTCTTAATATTACATCATTTATCTTCTTTTTGAGGAGTTTCCTGGCTATCTTGCATGCTTATTCTTCCGAACATACTATATAATCAGTTCATCTAGCTCTAGGGAAAAACTTGATGGCATTTCTACTGGACTTGCATTACATGTTTAAATCAACATAGAAAGAACTAAGATCTTTATGATGTTGAGTTTTCCTATGAACATAGATCATCTTTCCAACTGTTTAATTTTATATCTCCATGAGTGTTTATAATTTTCCTCATATAAATCTTGAACATTTCTTGTTAAATTTACAGAGTATTTTATTTTGATTTTAGCTATCAGACATGTAGCCTTTTCTTCCATTGTATCTTCTAACTGGTTTTTATTTGTAACTATTGGTTGGTGTTGATGTTCTGAAACTGTTGTGTATGAAGTATGGAATACAGCAAAAATGTATATATATTGGTATCATTGAGAACTGGGATTTCCAGCTTGGGTGAGAGCAGATAGAAATGTAAGATCAGTGAGATTAAGTAAAACTCCTATAGTTCTGAAAATAAATCTAAGGTAGCAATACTAATTCATAACATGTTTTATGTTTAGAAATACCCATTTTCTAGTCATGTCCACTGAAAAAGCCTATAAGCAATGGCTAACCTAATAGCAATGTGCACCCCTGGAAGTTTACAGTTAGTAAATGACAGAGATAGGATTCGAAGCTAAGGAGGCTGTAATTCATTTTACACCGAGCCACCTAGACTCTGTTCACTCTAAGCACATTGAGAAAATCAGAAAATAAACATTTTTGAGAATGCTCCACCAAATCTAATTAATATTTTGAGGCCAGTACCATTCGTTTGATGTGGACTTCACACTGAGCTGCAAAAGAGCTTTAAAAGACCCAGGAGTCTGGAGAGAAAGAGAGACTTTGGTGTATTTTGAGGATAAAAGTTAAATATAGTGTGATGCTTAACATGAAAGTTTATATCTCTTCCATTTTTATTCTCTGTCAGAAACTCTGTTATATTACTGCATACTCTCATGTCTCTCCCTCACATCTCAATACAGTGAAACACTATCAACCCTGTGACTACTGGTTTAAGTATATGAAAAGTCAAAGAATCCTTCCATTTATTATTAGCACAGGCAATGAGTTGGTTAAGTTATTTTAACAGGAACTGTTCAAACTGATTGTTGGGGTTAAACAACAGAAGGTACCAACTGATTGAAGGTCTGACTTCTCAGCTGGTATTTTGTGTTTGTGCAAACTAAGCAAATAGTTACAACCTTTATTCCTGCCCTTCCCAGCATTTAATTTGTTCACATTTTAATTATTCATTTCCTTCAATGCATCTCATGCCTAGCTAACAAATACTGGATTTCTCCTTCTTCAAGAAAACTTTTATAACAAATTATGCTTTTTTTGGTTGCCCACCTCTTAAAACAAAAACAAAACCCAGCTATGCTTTCTCTCTATCAGGAGCATGATTATTTATAGGGGCTTGTGAGGGCAGTGAAATTCATTCATTCCTATCCTAAAGATTTATTAAGCACCTACCAATGTGCCGGGCATTGTTCTAGGTGTTGGATGAACAGCGCGGACAAGGCAGACAAGGTTTTGCTCTCAAGGATTTTACCTCCTATAGGAGGAGACAGAGGGAAAACAATGAGCAAGCGCAGAGCCTGATAGGAGCAGGGAGTGATTTGTTTTGTGACTAAGATATTAAACACAGTCACGTGATAGGGACTGGGCAGGGAGATTCCTCAGCTTGGATGGTCAGAAAAGTCTTTGTAAAGATTTGGGCCACATGGGAACAGAATAGAAAATCCAAACATTAACCCAAACATTTACAGTCAATTAATATTTGATAAAGGAGCCCTGGATATACAATGGGGAGATGACAGCCTCTTCAGCAGCTGGTGTTGGAAAAACTGGACAGCTACATGTAAGAGAATGAAACTGGACTACTGTCTAGCCCCATACACAAAGGTAAACTCAAGGTGGATCAAAGACCTGAATGTAAGTCATGAAACCATAAAACTCTTAGAAAAAAACATAGGCAAAAATCTCTTGGACATAAACATGAGTGACTTCTTCATGAACATATCCCCCCGGGCAAGGGAAACAAAAGCAAAAATGAACAAGTGGGACTATATCAAGTTGAAAAGCTTCTGTACAGCAAAGGACACCATCAGTAGAACAAAAAGACATCCTACAGTATGGGAAAATATATTCATAAATGATGTATCTGATAAGGGGTTGACATCCAAAATATATAAAGAACTCACGCACCTTAACAAACAAAAAGCAAATAATCCAATTAAGAAATGGGCAGAGGACATGAATAGACACTTCTCTAAAGAAGAAATTCAGATGGCCAACAGGCACATGAAAAGATGCTCCACATCGCTGGTCATCAGAGAAATGCAAATTAAAACCACAATGAGATATCACCTCACACCAGTGAGGATGGCCAACATCCAAAACACAAACAACAACAAATGTTGGCGAGGTTGTGGAGAAAAGGGAACCCTCCTACACTGCTGGTGGGAATGCAAATTTGTTCAACCATTGTGGAAAGCAGTATGGAGGTTCCTCAAAAAACTCAAAATAGAAATACCATTTGACCCAGGAATCCCACTCCTAGGAATTTTCCCTAAGAATGCAGCAGCCCAGTTTCAAAAAGACAGATGCACCCCTATGTTTATCGCAGCACTATTTACAATAGCCAAGAAATGGAAGCAATGTAAGTGTCCATCAGTAGATGAATGGATAAAGAAGAGGTGGTACATATACACAATGGAATATTATTCAGCCATAAGAAGAAAACAAATCCTACCATTTGCAACAACATGGATGGAGCTGGAGGGTATTATGCTCAGTGAAATAAGCCGAGCTGAAAAAGACAAGTATGAAATGATTTCACTCATATGTGGAGTATAAGAACAAAGAAAAAAACTGAAGGAGCAAAACAGCAGCAGACTCACAGAACCCAAGAATGGACTAATAGTTACCAAAGGGAAAGGGACTGGGGAAGATGGGTGGGAAGGGAGGGATAAGAGGGAAAAAGGGGCATTGCGATTAGCAGACGTAATGTTGGAGGGGGGCACGGGGAGGGCGGTACAACTCAGAAAAGACAAGTAGTGATTCTATAGCATCTCACTACGCTGATGGACAGTGACTGTAATGGGGTTGGTGGGGGGGACCTGATGAAGGGGGTAGTTTAATCACCATAATATTGCACATGTAATTGTAGACTAATGATACCAAAAAAAAAAAAAAAAAGATTTGGTCCACATGAAGGCCCAGGCAGGGAGATGTCTAGGCAGAAGGAACAAGCGCAAAGACCCTGCCACAGGAGTGTGCTTGGTATGTATGGAGAAGGGGTAGAGTGCCTGTAGATGGAGGCTGGTGAGCTGCACTGAACTATAACTGGCCTCCAAGTACTTCAGGATGTCTTCGTTAGTGTATTCATTTCACTCTACCATGTTTCAAAAAGGATACAGAATAGTCTTTGAACTTTGCAGTTCCTTAGAGTGCCTATAGATTTGAGAAACAGAAAGTGAGTCCGTTAGCAAGGAAAACCCACAGATAGATCTGAGACAGGGTGGGATGCAGGATGCTTGCTTTTTTTTTTTTAAGGCTCACACACCTTGAAATGTCATTTAAGAAATTGTTTTTAAAGAAAATTGTTGCACTGAATTCAATTTCAAATCAGCAGACTTATTATATTTTCTAATGAATCATGGCACATGCTATTTACCAAACTCCTGTGAAAACAAAATTCTTTTGTACACATTACAAAGAAATGTTACATAAAATTAAGCACCAAGTAATGACTTTAATTTGTGGTTAGTTAATAATACATAGATGATCAGGCGGCTGTAAAGGAAGCCGCTTGGGACATTAACAGATGTGCTGTCACAGAGGAACTGGAAGCAAGCAGGCTGTGAGGATGGGGAATAAAGAGAATTCAAGAGTTAGATGCTCTGACTCCCAGTCACAGGCAGAAACCTACTGAAGGTCTTTGCCCAGAGAAGACTGTTTGAATGACTTCTAGGTCATTTTCATTGGGTTCTAAATTGTTTTTTACTTTGACCAGCAAGAAGGTTTTATTAAACTTAATGTATTCTCATTTAGCATGAGCTTACTGAATGGGCTTGACTCAAAAGTTCTTTTTTCTCAACTTTGCAAGAAGTCACGATTGTCCCAAGTTCCATGAGCCACTTTACTCAGTTAATATTTTGGCACTTAATGACTCCATGCTAAGATGCTCGGATTTTACATATTTGAAAATATAAATAAAATAGAGTAAAGCCCTAATATTTGAAGGAAAGCAATGTTACATTTTTCTGAGGTCCGCAGACTATACAGGCAATCTTATAAACAGACACACAAAAAAGAAAATTCTCTATCCCATGTTGCAGTGGATGGGTTGGAAAATCAATGGCCCAGAGGATTTGTGTTTAAAATTTGTTTAAACCTCTAGGAAGAAGGAATAGAAAGTTGTTAGGAAACTGAAAGTGACTCACCTTTCCCTTACAGAACAACTTTTCTGATATTTTCTCAGTTATACTCCCTGCTCCCATCTAAAAGCCATCTAAATGGGGGTTTGCATAATGAAAGATCTGTGGTGCCAAGTCTCAAGAGAAGATTTCAATGACTTGAGCAGTAGAGACTCCTGAAGGTCATCAGGACTCCCACCAATTCACAGTGTAACTCTTATTTGTCATTTCATCTCTCTGTGTACCTTCTCTGGATTATATGTGAAAGGGGTATCAAAGACCTATTCACTTCCTCGTGGTGTTTCAGCTTTCTAAACAGTGACAAACATCCTGTCATCTAAGTTGGAGGTTCCATCGGCACCATCCTTGCTTTTCTGAAGCAGCTGTGGGTGGTCTGTGTTTTCCAAGGACACTCGGTTAAGTAGTTCTTACCATTCTTACTTATTATGGAACAGGAGGGGACGGAGGAGGTCTGCATGACTTAATCCAGAATAAAAGGCTCACCATAGTTCTTACCAGGCTTTGGAGCAATAAGATAATACACTCACACAAACATGCACACAGCCCATTACAGAACTAATGATGAGCTGAAAATGAAAAAGGACCTTAAAGAAAGGAAGCCTCAGAAGGGATTAATTAACAACTCCAAGGCAATATCGTGCTGTGCTTATGTTTTCTGCAAATATTGACTTTGAAGAATTAAACATGTGATTAAGCACTATGTCATTGTCCCTGTGAAAGAAAGTTTCTATGTGACTATTTCAGACCAAAGCCAATGCAGAACAATAGAGGCAAGGGGGGCCCAAGCATAGGGCTGGAACATCACCAATTATAAGAACATTGTATGTCACAAACACACATTACATATATGTATACACACACACACACACACATGCACTCAAATAATTTGAGCTGGAAGAAGGTGTTAGGAAAGGAGCTCTGTTTCTTCTTCCTTTGCAAAGCCATCACAGACTTTTCCAGAAGTATTCTGGGACAGAGAGTAGTCTGAACACAGAAGAGTTGGAAATGGGGTGGGGTAGGGAGAGAAAGTAAACAGAAGGTTCTGGAGTCTAGGCGATTCAAACAGCATGGAATACAAGTCAGAGAAAGGAAGGATTTCTTTGGAGGCAAGGCTGCACTGGCTCTGGAAACCAGGGTCTCTCACTGGGCAAATCATGACTGTTTCAAAGAAGATCAGTCGGGAACGGACCAAGAAGCCAAGTAGTAATGCTTTTGATATGAAATATTCGTACAATGTGAGACTTGTATGTATTCTTTTACATAAACTTCTAAGAGCGGACTGTCTCAAGCAAAATCTTGATTACATCCTGATGGAATGTTTAATGACCCTGTAAATTTCTATTTGGTATGTGGCATATTCGATGGTTATTCAGCAAATATTCATCCTGCCCCCAATTCCTGCCCATTGGAATCGGTCATATGACTTGTTTTGCCCAATGCGGTACGAGCAAACTGACAGAGATTGTAAATGTGTTTGTGCAGCTGAGCTGGCCCTTCTTGGATTTTTGCCATGAGAAAGAAATGCTGAGGCTAGCCTGGTGGTCTAAAGAGGATGAAAAAAAACAAAAACATGTGGAATAGATCTGGACCCAATCTTTACTTGAAATCAAGGCCGGCTGAACCAAGTCTGGATCAGCCAAATGCAAATATGTGAGTGAGGATAAATGATTGTTCTTTCACTGATAGTGGGGGTGGTTTGTTGCATAACATGATTGTGGCTGTAGCTTACTGACATGTGCAGAACTGCTGACAGAGCGAGTAGAGGTGTAAGGCAAGGAGTGTGCATTGTACAGTGTTTACAGAGCACCCTGGGAGCAGCGTGGTGAAGTCCCCAGCAGGCAGGGGTAGAGCTATCCTGTATGAATGATGGGAGCTACCATACAGAGCATACCCGTGGTGCATGATGGTATGATGCTGTTGTTGAACACAGATCAGGGGTCAGAACGTGGCTGCCTACGGAACAGGAGAGACGCTTCTGGGTCTCCTACATATATATATGCACGAGTGGCTATTCTGGGTACAACTTTGTGTGAGTTGATATCCATGAAAGCTCTGGGTTTTGGAGTGTGTGGGTGGGGCCAGTTGGGGCGGCGGCTTCTTTATTGGTTTTGCTTAGTTTTAGCACCTTGGAGAGGGGATATGGGACTGAAGATATGGTCTGGCTCTTGCCTGCAACTGGTTTCCTAGTCTGGACTATTACCTGATGGAGAGAAGCTGAAGGAGCTGCTTTCATGGAAGACGTGGTCACCTGGACCCCAGAGCGGCCTCCCTTGTGCACACTGAAGCACGGCAGAGAAGCAAGGTGAGCACCATCTGGCCGCCCTCTCCCGAGGAGCCGGACAGCTCCCGAAGACTGGCGGGCCAGGGAGGGATCGCCTGTGTTACTGAAGCCGTGCGCGCATTCTGGGCCTCATCCACTGTCGGCGCGGGGCGGTTCCCTCCAGCCATATCACGACGTCAGGCGTGGAGGATCCAGAGCAGGAGAGGAAGGTGTGGGGCTGCTTGGGGACCCTCCGGACAGGTGGATGAGCCAGGTGAAACCCTCCCTGGGGCTCCGAGGGCTATACTGGGAGAAATTAGCAGGAAGATCAGAACAGGGGAGAGCTAAGAAAAGGAACTTTTGAGTTAATAATGTTAATGGGACCTCATTTAAATGCACATGCAGCCTCGGAGACATTCCAGTTATGTTATACCTGCGGCTGAAAGGTCTAGTTGGCCCATTTCACATTGTCAATATCCACAGAATTATCTTGGTGCTGCTGGTGGGGGGCGGTGGGGGGGTCTCTCTTCAGTTGCATATTTGCACAGGCACATGGCCCAGCTGCACTGAAGGAGAGCCTCACTAAGATATTGCCTCTGTGGGAATTCCACTGCACTGCTTTAGGATAATAATAACACAAAGAAAAATAAAAATATGAGTAAGAAAGGTAACGTGGTTAGTGGATCAGTATATCTAACAAGAATCCCAACAAACACTCAACTGAGAATCTACCAAGTTCTCAAATAGGAAGTATGTCTTCCAGACTACCCCTGAGAAAAGAGCTTTTCTCTCAGGCGCAGAACCTCTGAATCCTCTGGATGGCTTTCTGTGTCTACATCTCAAATTCCCAACAGGGTTATTACTATTTAGGAGACTACAGATGAACTTACGTGTGTGGGCATTCAATCCCAGCTCTGTCACTCATTAGCTCTGTGACCTTGGGCAAAGCACTTAATTTCTTCATCTTGGTTTTATGCATTTGCTTATTCATTCATTCAGTCATCTAACACTTACTGAAACGATACTGTGTGTCCAGGTACTCTGCAAGGCAGTGAAACAAAAGATGCACAACCTCTAGCCTCATGGAGCGTAACATTCTAGTGAGGGAGGTGGCCAAAAAAAAAAAAAAAGTCCAATAAATGAACAAAGAAATAAAAAAGTACAAGTATTAGGAGAAAGCAAACAAGAAGCTGAGATGGAGAAAAAAGGTACTTGCATTAAATATGGTAATTAGGGGGGCCCTTTTTAGAAAGGTGCCATAATCTGGGGAATAATAATAAGCCTATAAATAAAATTGAAATAATAATAAAGTCTTCATCAGATCGTGGTAAGGCTTAATTAGATAATGCATGTAACACATTTGACTTAGTGCCTGGCGTATTGGAAATGTTCAAATACTTATTATTATTCTATCCTGAGCTTAGTACATAGACTTAGTACCTAGTCCTTAGTTCATAAAGTTAGCAGATAGTACTTAACACACGGCTTTGTTCATAGTCAGGACTCAAATGTGGGCTATTAATGGGTTAGGACAGAGTTTGATGGCATCGTACCCACCCCTCCACCTCGCTGTCCACTCTCCTTGGCAGCTGGAGACACTAAAGCTGCTCTTGGGCACCTACATCAAGGCAAGGAATACATCACCCCGTGACCTGCAGAGCAAGTCTCTGCAGGACAACATTGTCCCAGGCAGAAACCAGAACTTCGGTGCTGATTTGCGCCACGGTTGCTCACGGTGTACACAGAAGCCACGAGGGCCGTCCACTCAGATACACAGAAGCCACGAGGGCTGTCCACTCAGATACACAGAAGCCACGAGGGCCGTCCACTCAGATACACAGAAGCCACGAGGGCCGTCCACTCAGCACTTCTTACCAGGCACTGAAAAAAATGTTTTTCTTTTTTAAAAGAGAGATGGAAGAAGGACATTTTTAGTATAGGCTGCAGCTCTCTTTGTAACGCAAACTGCTCAGCCCAGGGGAATCGCAATGCATGAAGCATAGGCAAAGTCAGCTAATAAGTGGAGCTTGGGTGAAAAACTGATAAAAGAAGTTGCTTGATTTTACTTTTCTAATAGTGATGTTTTCTTTTAGAGTGGTCCATAGTGCTGGTTTCACTCCCTTTGAGCATTTGTGGTAAGAGAGCAATAGTACCTCTGTGCTCTCACTGTGGGTATAATAGGATTTAGTATTATTAACTTATTTGCAAAATAAAATTTCAGGTGGATACTAATTACTTGAATTTCTAGAACCACCATTTATTAGACACAAGAAGTAAAACTACTACATTTGCTGGTGCACTGGTAAAAAACAGGACACATTACCTTCATCCTTGAGAATGGTATGTTGGCCAGATCATTAATGGGGAAGCCCCATGAAAAGAAGAGAGAATGCAGACTGAATGGTGGGCAGTCTTGTTCTGGTCCTGGCCTGTAACCTAGGACAGTCATTTTCACCTGTCTGGGCTTCTTGATGACTGTGTAAATCCAAAGGAGGTTACAGGTGTGTTGTGAACTACTGAGCTCTTAGCCCCTGGGGCTTGGGGTAATTGAGGTCCTGAGCTGATTGTCAGTCCAGGACTTGTCAAGAACAGCCTGAGGACCCAGGAATCCCACTCCTAGGTATTTACCCTAAGAATGCAGCAGCCCAATTTGAAAAAGACAGATGCACCCCTATGTTTATCGCAGCACTATTTACAATAGCCAAGAAATGGAAGCAACCTAAGTGTCCCTCAGTAGATGAATTGATAAAGAAGATGTGGTACATATACACATGGAATATTAATCAGTCATAAGAAGAAAACAAATCCTACCATTTGCAACAACATGGATGGAGCTAGAGGGTATTATGCTCAGTGAAATAAGCCAGGCGGAGAAAGACAAGTATGAAATTATTTCACTCATATGTGGAGTATAAGAACAAAGAAAAAAACTGAAGGAACAAAACAGCAGCAGACTCACAGAACCCAAGAATGGACTAATAGTTACCAAAGGGAAAGGGACTGGGGAGGATGGGTGGGAAGGAGGGACAAGGGGGGAAAAGGGGTATTACGATTAGCAGACGTAATGTTGGGGGGGCACGGGGAGTGCTGTACAACTCAGAGAAGACAAGTAGTGATTCTACAGCATCTCACTACACTGATGGACAGTGACTGTAATGGGGTTGGTGGGGGGGACCTGATGAAGGGGGTAGTTTAATAACCATAATGTTGCACATGTAATTGTAGATTAATGATACCAAAATAAATGATTAAAAAAAAAAAAGAACCGCCTGAGGAGCTCTGTGGACATGCCCCACACTCCCTGTGGATGGTCAATACTGTGAGTTTGTCTGCAGTGCAGAACACGGCCAAGAAGCTGCTCTTCAGTTACCTACCTTAGCAGGCTGCTCCAGAGTACGGTCTGTCCACTTTGGGCAAAGGGCCGCAGAGGCACTAAAGACTCCTTGTTCCGGGGGCCTGAGGAACTCTCTGTGCAGTCCAAGCAGGGGTTGAAAGAAGGAGATAGGGAGGTGGGGAGCCCAGATGGGACTCCTGCAAGGCAGAGCTTAGAAGGCGGCTCTGTAGCTCTTCAGATCAACTGGCTACTTACGCCTGTTTGCATAGGACTCCTTTTAATGGAGTCCATGCAAGTGACAGGCAATGGCTCAAGCACTGGGTGCACGTTCTTGTCCAAGCATCTTTTGTTTGAAACACTTGGAATAAAAAATTTGGCTGGATTTAAAATCCATTTCCATTATCAAAAGAAATTTCAACATTTATATCAGTCAAAGAAAATAAAAAAGAAGAGCTCTTAGGTTCCTTAAAGATAATTTTAACTGTTGTAAATTTTTGAATGGCTGTAAAAAATGGCTTTAAATTTTTTATCACCTACTTGTACGAACAAAGTTTCTCATCAATGGTGACTATCAAGAATTTGAAGAGATCATTAAAAAGACTTGATCAGGACTTGCTTGTAGCCATTTCAAACATAAAACTTTGCATAAAACAGTTATGTGCATGGAAGTAAGCTCAACTTTCTCATTAAAATTTTTGGAAAAGCTTTCATTTTGAGCTTTTATACAAATTCAATATTTAATATACACCACTAATCTCTTTATTTTATTATTATTATTTTTTATTTTGGTATCATTAATCTACAATTACATGTGCAACATTATGGTTACAAGACTCCCCACATCATCAAGTCCCCCCCACATACCCCATTACAGCCACTGCCCATCAGCATAGTGAGATGCTATAGAATCACTACTTGTCTTCTCTGAGTTGTACAGCCCTCCCGTGCACCCCCCAACATTATGTCTGCTAATCATAGTGCCCCGTTTTTCCTCTTCTCCCACCCTTCCCACACATCCTCCCCAGTCCCTTTCCCTTTGGTAACTCTTAGTCCGTTCTTGGGTTCTGTGAGTCTGCTGCTGTTTTGTTCCTTCAGTTTTTTTCTTTGTTCTTATGTTCCACATATGAGTGAAATCATTTCATACTTGTCTTTTTCCATCTGGCTTATTTCACTGAGCATAATACCCTCCAGCTCCATCCATGTTGTTGCAAATGATAGGATTTGTTTTCTTCTTATGGCTGAATAATATTCCATTGTGTATATGTACCACCTCTTCTTTATCCATTTATCTACTGATGGACACTTAGGTTGCTTCCATTTCTTGGCTATTGTAAATAGTGCTGCGATAAACATAGGGGTGCATCTGTCTTTTTCAAACTGGGCTGCTGCATTCTTAGGGTAAATTCCTAGGAGTGGGATTCCTGGGTCAAATGGTATTTCTATTTTGAGTATTTTGAGGAACCTCCATACTGCTTTCCATAATGGTTGAACCAATTTACATTCCCACCAGCAGTGTAGGAGGGTTCCCTTTTCTCCACATCCTCGCCAACATTTGTTGTTTGTCTTTTGGATGGCGGCCATCCTAAGTGGTATGAGGTAATATCTCATTGTGGTTTTAATTTGCATTTCTCTTATGAGTAGCCATGTGGAGCACCTTTTCATGTGCCTGGTGGCCATCTGAATTTCTTCTTTGGAGATGTGTCTGTTCGGATCCTCTGCCCATTTTTTAATTGGATTATTTGCTTTTTGTTTGTTGAGGTGCTTGAGCTCTTTATATATTTTGGATGTCAATCCCTTATCAGATATGTCATTTATGAATATATTCTCCCATACTGTAGGATGTCTTTTTGTTCTACTGATGGCGTCCTTTGCTGTACAGAAGATTTTTAGCTTGATATAGTCCCACTTGTTCATTTTGCTTATGTTTCCCTTGCCCAGGGAGATATGTTCATGAAGAAGTTGCTCATGTTTATGTCCAAGAGATTTTTGCCTATATTTTTTTCCTAAGAGTTTTATGGTTTCATGACTTACATTCAGATCTTTGATCCATTTTGGGTTTACTTTTGTGTATGGGGTTAGACAGTAATCCAGTTTCATTCTCTTACATGTAGCTGTCCAGTTTTGCCAACACCAGCTGTTTAAGAGGCTGTCATTTCCCCATTGTATATCTATGGCTCCTTTATCGTATATTAATTGACCGTGTATGTTTGGGTTAATATCTGGACTCTCTATTCTGTTCCACTGGTCTGTGGGTCTGTTCTTGTGCCAGTACCAGATTGTCTTGATTACTGTGGCTTTGTAGTAGAGCTTGAAGTCAGGGAGCATAATTCCCCCTGCTTTATTCTTCCTTCTCAGGATTGCTTTGGCTATTCGGGGTCTTTTGTGGTTCCATATGAATTTTAGAACTATTTGTTACAGTTTGTTGAAGAATGCTATTGGTATTTTGATAGGGATTGCATTGCATCTGTAGATTGTTTTAGGTAGTATAGCCATTTTGACAATATTTATTTTTCCAAGCCAAGAGCATGGGATGAATTTCCATTTGCTAGTGTCCTCTTTAATTTCTCTTAGGAGTATCTTGTAGTTTTCAGGGAATAGGTCTTTCACTTCCTTGGTTAGGTTTATTCCTAGGTATTTTATTCTTTTTGATGCAATTGTGAATGAAATTGTTTTCCTGATTTCTCTTTCTGTTAGCTCATCGTTAGTGTATAGGAAAGCAACAGATTTCTGTGTGTTAATTTTGTATCCTGCAACTTTGCTGAATTCAGATATTAGTTCTAGTAGTTTTGGAGTGGATTCTTTAGGGTTTTTTATGTACAATATCAAGTCATCTGCAAATAGTGACAGTTTGACTTTACCAATCTGGATGCCTTGTATTTCTTTGTTTTGTCTGATTGCTGTGGCTAGGACCTCCAGTACTATGTTGAATAACAGCGGAGAGATTGGGCATCCCGGTCTTGTTCCTGATCTTAGGTGAAAAGCTTTCAGCTTTTCACTGTTAAGTATGATGTTGGCTGTGGGTTTGTCATATATGGCCTTTATTATGTTGAGAAACATAATATTATTTTTTTATTATTACTTACCTTTTTTATTATTACTTACCTTTATTATTACTTGCCCCCTATCCCCATTTTGTTGAGAGTTTTAATCATGAATGGATGTTGAATTTTGTCAAATGCTTTTTCAGCATCTATGGAGATGATCATGTGGTTTTTGTTCTTCTTTTTGTTGATGTGGTGGATGATGTTGATGGATTTTCGAATGTTGTACCATCCTTGCATCCCTGGGATGAATCCCACCTGATCATAGTGAATGATCCTCTTGATGTATTTTTGAATTCGGTTTGCTAATATTTTGTTGAGTATTTTTGCATCTACGTTCATCAGGGATATTGATTTGTAACTTTCTTTTTTGGTGAGGTCTTTGCCTGGTTTTGGTAATAGAGTGATGCTGGCTTCATAGAATGAGTTTGGAAGAATTCCCTTGTCTTCTATTTATTGGAAAGCTTTAAGGAGAATGGGTATTATGTCTTCTTTATATGTCAGATAAAATTCATAGGTGAATCCATCTGGCCTGGGGGTTTTGTTCTTCGGTAGTTTTTTGATTACCGATTCAATTTCATTGCTGGTAATTGGTCTGTTTAGATTTTCTGTTTCTTCCTTGGTCAGTCTTGGAAGGTTGTATTTTTCTAAGAAGTTGTCCATTTCTTCTAGGTTTTGCAGCTTGTTAGCATATAGATTTTCGTAGTATTCTCTAATAATTCTTTATACTTCTGTGGGTTCCATTGTGATTTTTCCTTTCTCATTTCTAATTCTGTTTATGTGTATAGATTCTCTTTTTCTCTTATTAAGTCTGGCTAGGGGTTTATCTATTTTGTTTATTTTTTCAAAGAACCAGCTCTTGGTTTCATTGATTTTTTCTATTGTTTTATTCTTGTCAATTTTATTTATTTCTTCTCTGATCTTTATTATGTCCCTCCTTCTGGTGATTTTGGGTCTCATTTGTTCTTCTTAATGCTCTTTATTTTTATTATCATAGTAGTAAATATAAAGAAAATGTAATAAATTTTTTCACCTGGCCTGTATAGATGTCCTTAAGTTCCTTTCCAGTGTGGTGTACAAATATTTTCCTGTTATGTCCTGGTTGCAGGTGGATATCAGAATGCCTGGACTTTTGTTCTGGTTTGCTATTAACTTTTTTTTACCAAATTATGTGGGCAACTTGAGCCTCACTTCTCCCATGTCAAATGACTGGATTAGATTAAATTATTTCTAAGATCCAATTGCCAAGTTATTTTTAACAGTCCATTTATTCTATTGCCAGGACAAGGATTTATTTATTTATTATGAGGATACATCTTAGTGATTGATAAGAGATTTTTGAATAACCTTAATACAAAATGGTCTTTCTACAAACCAAAGAAACTATTATGTCTTACACAGGTAATGGAATTAGATATGACTTTATGACCAAAACATTTATTTCCAGGGAAATTGAACTACTGCCTTGAGCCTATCGAATTCAAAGTGCTGTGCTAATGCCATAGCCTGTTTGCTCAGGTTAAAAATCCCTGAAAGCATTTTCTTTGTTCCTCTGAGTTTGGGAACACAGATCAATTTGAAGGAAGCCATGACTTAGCACCCTTTCCCGTTGCATTCAGAAGGCACTGCTGATATGGACTGTGCCCATGTCGATCACTTTTATATCCCAATAGGCCTGCTCATTGATTTCTAGTCACCTCTTTTCGCCTTTGAAAACAACTTCCTCAAAATT
>JAQQAC010000477.1:11371359-11405176 GCA_029783875.1 Phataginus tricuspis
ACACACACACACACACACACACACACACACACACACACACACACACATCCTGTTCTAATCCCCTGGTTCCTTGGGGAAACACTTGGCCTGTGACGGGAAGAGAAGGCACACAGGCCCCGTGCTTCACATGGGACTGGGAGGAGGTGAACTGAGGCTCCTCTGGGTCTGGCTGCCCACTTTGTTTTCTCTGCTGCCCCAGCACGTCACTCAGTGGGCACCGGAATCATCCAAGCGCCACACCACACACTGACCCTTGGTAAGATTCCGTTTCTCACTTCCCTTCACTATGCTCTTGCTTTGCCAGCCTTCTGATATTTTTAACTGTCTTCTATCGCCCCGGAGCCCTTCATCTCTGTACTTCAAGAGAATGCTGGAAAAGGCTGGGCCGGGCAAACAGCAGTATGGGAAACGGGAGTGCTGGGAGGGGCAGGAACACAGACTGGGAGACATTATTTCCCACATTCATAGGGATCTTAGGTTATTGGAAATTTCTTTCATCATCAGTCCTTTTCTAATCATCACAACAAATGATCATTTTCTGCTAATTGTCCCAAAAGTAACATGGCTTTTCAAATTCTCTTCATGTACTCTCTGGCAATCATGTTAATAAGCAAAAATATTGACAAAGGTTGACTAAGGGAGAAGGAGACAGGGACAATCAAGTCATATTTCATCCATCATTCAGATAATCACCTGGTCATTTGATTACTCATAGACGGAGAGACCTTCTTTCCAGTAGGGGTTCTCTCCTCTCTCTTTATTAATAGATCTTCCTAGAAATACCTTTCTGGAACTTTGAAGAGCCCCTCTAGATAGTATTTACCAGGACAAAAGACTTCAGGTGGGGACTTTAATTCACAGTAACAAGGAGATGAAACATTATTGTGCCACCACTGTACTCAGTGTCTTTGTATTTGAAGTTGGCCCAGGACTGACATTGTAAAGCTTAGCTTTTCCACTTCACGTTTAGTTCTGATATCTAAGTCAGCTGAAGAAATTGCCTTCCCTGGCCACTCCCTGCTTTGTCCAGTTAAATAAAAGTGAATTGTCAACCTTATTCGGTTCTCTAACTCCAAGGGTCGTGGTTAGCTAAAGAAAACATATGTAGGGCAAATTTATTTAAACTTAAATTTCAATGTAGGAAGTGTGGACAAATTCTCTGTTCTTTTTTACAGACAATATCTACAATTAACCATGCTCTGAGAAAAATAACTTGCTTGGAATGGTCTTAACAAAGGGTTTTGTTAAGAAAAGTTGGCTGTAGGGGGCTTCTACATCACACTTTCTGCTGAACTGAAAAAAATATTAGGACTTTCATAAAATTCAGATAGCTTTAGTCAGTGATAATCTCACCCAGTTTCTACATTGGGAAAAATTAAGATTATGAAATAATGACTTGTTTTGTGGTCTTCTCGGGACTGCTTTCTAGAACTTTTATAAGAGTATCTGGCACGTAGTAAGGATTCTATAGATGTTAACAATTATTTTTCTCAACTAATAACATTTCCAATTGCTCTTATACCATATGATCCATCAGGGAGAGGCTGCCGACTAATAGCCCATAAACGGGGTGCAGCCTGCATGTAAAGGATTTTAGACACTTGTTGCGCTGTATTTTAAAACTGAGAAATTTCTCACACATTAAAAAACACTATTTTGAATTCTGCTTTAAAATGAGAGGATCTGCAATGGGGGCCTGCATTCCTTCAAAGAAACGCTGGGCTAGAGTTAAAGGGCCAGTTTATAAATCTCCACCGTGCCCTTCTGGCCTCCAGGCCTGCCGCCTGGCTCACGGAGCCATTTGCTTTCCCTCTCCTGTCTTACATGCTACAAAGCACTTTCAAATAGGCTCTTCTGTTTTATTTTATGCAAATTCTAAGACAGGAGGTTCAGCAGTGTTCTCCACATTTTGTAATAAAAACGTAGGTTAAGCTCCTTTCTTGGGACTGGGACTACAAACCAGACTCCCCTCTTCCTCTCCAACCTCCTGCTGCTTCCAGCACATTCACCCTATTAACGTTTGTCTCAAGTGAACATTATCCTCAAGTCTCAACAGAAGCTGTCCTCCGTCAACTGCAATAAGTGTTCTTTGCTTTGATTTTAAGCAGCAGGGCAACATGATGTGCCAGTTTCAAATGGGAAGTTAAAATGTGACCTAAGGTGTCTGAGGAATGTCCTCTCCATTCTGCTAAATAACAGGGCAGTCTCTGATTATTTGCATAGTTTGGCTCCTAAGACAATTCGGTGTCCGTGTGGCTCCATTTCACCTCTGCTTATTTCCATTACCTTGCATATTAGCTCTGTCAAGTTGATGGGCCTGCTGTTCCCCAGGGTGGCTATTATAAATACTGGTGCTACAGTGAAATGCTTCCAGTCTTCTGGAACCTCATTTGAACTGAGCAAGTTCTTTATAATGATCATTAATGATATATTGCTTGCATATAAATGTTGGATATTAATCTTTTGTTTACTTTCTCTATGCCATCAGACTTTTTAGAGGTTCTTTGTAATGCACTCTTAACTGATGACCAGGAATAACTTCTCTGTTTGGGAATGAGTAGGGTTTTTTCGCTGACAATTCACTGTGGCAAGGGAAGCCTTAATCCTGGAGCCGTGGCTGATGGACCAGCTCCCTTAGCAGGTGTGACCGCTCAGTGGTCTTGGAGTTTATATGTCATTGGTGTCCAGGTATAAAACCTCCTGAGCCAAGACTGTTTGCTACCTCATAAGTTTTATTAAATAGGGACAAAACTTATCTGGGCCAGGAAGTCCCTGCATGGTGACCAGGATGAGCCTAGTCACCAGCCCTGGAAGGAGGGGACATTCCTCCCTCTGACTCTTCCTCACAGGACCTGGTTTGGTCCCATGCTGCAGTGGGTCTCCTCTGGTCTGGGTCCTTCGATAAATCCCTTTCTGCCGAGACCCAGATTCCAGGTGCTGGATTAAATCTAAGAGAGTCTCTTATAATTTGGGACAGACTCTCCCTGTATGGAATTAGACTGGAAGAAATGCCTGCAGTTTGGTTTACTCTGACTTTACATCATGGGGTTGTAAGAGAAATAGATTGAGCATCTGTGCAGAAAATGAGAAGGTGCCAAAATTCTTCATGGCACAAGGTCCTGAGCTTGAGCTCAGGACCAAGGCAGACAAGGATTTGAACCCCTGTTCTGCCACTGACTGCCTGTGGAACTTTAAGGTTTCTTGTGTGTGTGTGTGTAGTATACTGCGTGTTTCACAGTATTATTGATATATAAGTAACATACAATACTGTATATACTTAAGGTGTATTTAAGAAGGTTTCCTAAACTCTATTTAAGCCTTGGTTTTCTCCTTGCTTAGTAAGAATACTAACAGTACCCACTTCATAGGGTTGTTGTGAGAATCAAATGACAAAAAACATATAAAGCACAGCCCAGAGTCTAATACACAGCAAGCACTCAGGACAAAGTACAAAAGCTGTACTAATGCTTTTATTATTATTATTAATATGTGAGTCCACACTGATCTTTGCTGCAGAGTCCCCTTCTCACCATGAAAGAAAGAAGCTGTTTGCTGCGCCGTTACTATGGGCCTGTCCCAGCACCGCCTCTCTTTGCGGTCAGAAGTTAACGGTGACAGAGGTAGAGAAGACCTTGCTGGGTTTGGTTATTGAGTAGGATGATGAAATGGCCCAGTGCCAAAACCATAAATTCACCCCAAGTCTCTCATAGGAAGGAATGTGCGTTAAAGCCTATAGAAGCAGACATGCTTATGACATGTAGACTCATGTCTGAGGAAAATGTGGAGGATCTCCTGGGAGAAATTAGGCGTAGACACAGAGGCCACTGAGGCAGGCATGACGTGGTCTGGGGTCCTGTGGAGGTTTGTGGGAGTCCATGGTTGCTCTCAGTGCCAATAACTGCAGTCATGAGTGGGCTGATGTAATTACTGCTGCCCTCCAAATTCTCACTTGAAGTATATGAAAAATTACAACTATGTTCCCCACAATCATCCTTTTCCTGCTGTAATTCATTCCTCCACACTGTTGCCAGAATGATCTTTCTAAAACATAGCTCTATTCACATGCTCCTTCTCTGCTCAGTGGTCTCTGCTGGGGCCATTGCTTATCCAAGTAAGCCTAGTGGTCAGAACCAAAAGGGAACCCTGGAGACCTAGGCACACCATTGCCGATCCCTGAGCCCTGAATCCAGGTGCAGTTGGTGGTCCCACACTAGAGGGCAGTGCTGGGAAGAGGCCGGGAAACTCAGAGAGGGCTTTTCACCACACCCTCTAAGACTGCGCCCCATGATCTGGACTGGAGAAAGCTTGAGGAAGGACATACATGGGCTTCCCCTCCTGCCTGGAGATCAAATGTTTTTACAATCAAGAAAATGTTTATGGCTTTATATGTCTGAAAGTTGTTCAATCCCTAAAGTTGATTCTGCAACTTCTCAAAGAGACTTGGGACTCAACTTTTTCGATTGATTCCCTTTTCCTTTTGAAGCGAATCTTCGTCTCTACTGCCCCAGAACCTCTAATGTACCAGCCTTCCCCTTGTCTCTGGATGCTTGCTTGTGCTATCTGGTGGGCATTCTGGATGGTTCCTAGGAGACCCTCCACTACACATGGAGCTTTGGTGTTCTCTGAATAGTCACTTAAATCATATATAAATAGAAGTTGAGGCTGCTCATGTTCAGATTCTTTAGAAAAACTGTTTTTCCTTGACAAGGAAAGCAAGCACTTCCTCTTCAAATATAGGAGGGCTTGACTTGACAGCCAGTCACTTTATCAAATGTGGAAGGCATAGCCCCTTCTGTTCCTCCCTTTCCTTTTTCAGTCGCCTACTCCCCATATCAGCGAACTGGAGAACTCTGCATCTCCCTTGAGGATCTGGGAGACGGCATGGAAGCTGACAGTAGTGGGGATGGCCGTGGCTGCCCTCCTCAGGCCCTCTGCCCCTGCTTTGGACGGGGCCACAAGGAATATGACCTGTTCCCATTTCAACACTCAAAACCAAGAAAGAAACATTAACATCCAACCCTTCCTCAATATGGATCTCACAAAAAGTATAGACTGGGAAAGCATTTCTTTTTTTGTTGTTGTTTAAAGAAATGATCCCTTTGGGCCAAGATTTATCTGCAAATCAGAAAACCTCATCTCTCTGGTGTTGAGATGAGCCAAAGCGCCTTGGCCCCTGGCACACAGAAGGGGCCGGGGGTCCCGTAGGTGCTCGGGCAGAGCTGACCCTTTTGGTGCAAGCTGCTTGTCAAAAAGCTGTATTTACAACGATTTATTTGTGAAATACTGTGCTTCAAACATTGAATGGAAGGAAGTACTTTAACTCCATATCATTACACGTGCATTTCTTGAAGATACAGAGAATAACTATTAATTTTTCTTCTTACAAAGAGGGCTTATGAGAAGGCAATCAAGTCCTTGGACTACTTGGGTCGATGGTTGTACCGGCAAGATATTCATGTAGAAAATCATTAGCTTGTAAGTCCTTTTAACTAAAAGGAAGCTACCAAATATTTAGTTCCTCAGATTATTGAACTATGTCACAAATCAGTTTTTTAAATACAAGGCTATTTTGCTCCTATCACTCCTGTTTGTTATTAGAGATACAACCTGAGAAATGCCTGTCATAAAACCTTCTATTCAGCAGCATATTTCTCATTAACTTAGCATTGTGCAAAACTAAAATAGAAGTTAGTGATTTCCTACAGCTCCCAAACTGCTTTGTTCTTCCAACAGAAATTCTGCTGTACATTATCACAAAATGTGGACTAGGACCCCTGGGTATTTTACAAGTGAACAATGGCTGAGTCATTTAATTTAAGAAACACAGCCAACTAAGCATTCATTTATTTGTGCAAAAAATTCAGAGGGCTTTTATCATGCTTGTACAAGATCCAGCTATCTGAAGACTCTGTAAATCCATAAATTCCCTGTGACATGATGGGTCATTACAGCTCTTAAAGACTCATTGCTGTCTGTTGGATCAAACTCATGTTTCATGTTGAAGCTTGGGAAGAAGATTTATATGGCAACCATTCCAAATAATATCTCTATTTAAAACTCACTATCTTGGAAATGAACTTTAAACTATTTTTGCCTGCTGGTATGACACATTAAGTTCTCCAGCCAAGAGAGCCTTAGGAGTATTTCAGTTCTCTAGGCTCACATCTGTACACACCTGCAATCCAGTCTCTTCCCCTTCTCTTCTCCCTGGAGGATGGAACTCAGCTTGTTAGATAAGTCTTATGGTCTGGACCTATCACTTAACTCAAACTTGACCTGAGTCTCATAAATCAATTTTTTAGAAAAATGAGTGTTAGAATGAAGAGCTGAATTTCTTACTGAAGGTCATTTATTACATTTTTGCTCATGATCAGAAGGAGATGCAGGGTAGTGGTCCCTCATTAAAAGAAACAGAAGAAAGCCTCAGGAAGCTAGGAGTAGTAGGCCGGGTCCTGGGGGAAAGCAAGGAAGAGGATGAGAACTGGGACTAGAATCCTGGCTTTCAAACTCTCCTTCACCTCCCGTACCCAGCAGGTCATTCGGTCTTATTGATTCTACCTCCACAGTGTCTCTCAAATCCAGTGCCCTCCTTTCCATCCCTTTTGCCACAGCCTCAGCTCCGGCCACTGGCATCCTCAGGACTACCTGTCTGTCTCTCTGCCCACATTGTTGGGAACAACGTCTTTGTAATATGTAAAGCTGACCATACAGCACACCCGGCCTTCCACATTTGGAAGATGCTTCTTTGACTCTCCTGACCTCCCTGCTTCCTGTCATCTCCTGGAAACATCTCAGTTCATTCCTGGCTTCTGCTTAGAGTATCCTCCCACATGCCTGATCTTATTGTTGAGGTCCTAAACTCCATGAAGTCCCTTCAGTCCACCCGATGAAAATTCATGGCTCCTGATTCCTATGCCATGTCCTCACAGTACTGTTTTTACAGAACTCATTCTATTTATCTTCTGTCTTATTTTATACTACTTATCTGTGTGCATCTGCCTTTTCCCAGATGGTCAACTCCATGAAGGCAGCGATCATGTCACCCAATGTCTAGCATAGGGCCCTATATGTAGCTGATGCTTAGTAAACATGCACTGAATAAATGAGTATATGGACTCAGGTACATGGATTTGGCAATTGATCTTTGAAAGAGGAGAGTTAATGGAGTCAAAGGGACAGAACTCAAGACAGTAAGGTGAGAAAAGAGAAGTTTTTTCAAAATGAAATTATGAAAATAAGCATGTGTGTTTTATTTATGGAGATTGTTCTCATGTATTGCTAGTTTCTCTCTTCCTATTCTCTTCTGTGTTTATACATAAAGAAATTCCATTTCATACCATTCTTCTATCCAGCATTGAAAAGTTAGCTGATCTCAAAGCCTTATAAATCTAAGATTTGGTTAGTTAATTGTATTGGCATCAAAATATTTCTTCAGTCTGATTTCATTTCTGCTTCATCTAACATTACTGTCGGTGCATTCTGGCACATCAGCTCTCTTTTCAATTCTTTTTATCTTTAGAGCATTTTGGAATCATCTCTGGGTCAATTCAAGTCTCATGTTTTCATTTTCATTTTTGTGTTTCTTATTTTCCCTGCAAATTAAAATGCATTTTATTCTGTCACCTTAAAAAAAACTGAATGCCAGTATCTGTTGCCATTTATATTCATTCAGACCCTTCTGAAGAGATTCCTCCTGCGCCTCAGTGTCACTGATTTCCTACAAGTATAAAAGCTTCCATTTGTACCACTGTCATGTCCATGTGAGCCATGCAGATTCCCTGGTCTCTAAGGACTTTCAACACGGCATTGGCAGCATCCCTGTGATGATAACCTGAAGTTGTCCTCACTTTGGTTTCCTTCCTAATAGCCAACATTTACTCTCAGGACCCATCTCCCCACTTCCTCTGTCTTTATATCTGCACCTACCATGGTAGCTGTGACCCAGCTCTTACCACATGCAACAACTACTGGGTAAATTGCCTGCAGTTCTTATTGCTTGTTGTCACCAAACCAGCTTCCAGAGTGGGTTCTCATCTACTCTCCAACTCTTTGGATGAGGATCCAAAATTAAGGAGAATCCTGCAACATCAGGTGGAGAGTGCATCCAATCTAATTCTATTCCTCACCACCCACATATCTCCACCCCTACTGTGCCATCCTCTAAGAATCTTTTTCTCATAGAAAAGATTTTTTCGGATGCTGTCATACATTGCCCCAAAGAAAGCATCATTTCCCTTTTCTTCTCTCCACACCTCTAATTTATTTATCTTTATATACAGAATTATTTTTAAGAATAGCTAAAAAGATTAAAGATGGCGGCATGAGAGGTGAGACAGAGGCTTCCTCCTAAAACCGCATATAATACAAAAATATAATTAATACAACTACTCCTGAAAGAGCAACAGGAAAGAGGACTGCACCAGACTGCATACACCTGGAGAACAGAGCAGACCTCATGGAACAGGGTAACGTACCAAAGCTGTGGCCCACCAGGACCCAAGCCCTTCCCCACCCCAGCTCACTGGCAGGAGGAAGAGAAACAGAGCAGGGAGGGAGTGGAGGACTGGGAATGCTAAATACCTAACTCCAGAGATCTGCTCTGGGAGCACAAACCTACATTTCATGGTGCTTGCATGGTACTCATGATTAGGGGGTTGGAAAGCTAAAAAAGACAGAACTCCTGGAGAGACTGAGATTTCAGCCACTTGTGGAAAGCAGGGATCCATATCCAGCTGCTCTGGGACAAAAGAAAGCTGGGCAGTTTGAGAGACTTCCTAACAAGGACGTCCATAGCAAGAGGGCTGCTAAAGGGGCAGGGATGGCACAGAGCTTATTGCTCACAAGAAAGGACAGGTAGACAAAATTGTCCAGGCGCACTCTGCCCAGCAGGTTGAGAGATTTCACGTTCTTCAGGTGCTCCAGCTTCCTGGCTGGCTACACAGCTCCAACGACCCCCTCCATGATACGCAGCCTACTGCACCTTTCTCCCAGCCAGGGTCACCTGGCTCGCAAAATGACAAACCCTACCCTGGTGTTACGCCAGCCAGAGTGAAGATCTGTCTACAGCAACTACAAACGCAAAGCATAGAGACTTATACCTGTGTGCTTGAACCACTGGTTTAGGCAGTGGAGTCAGGCATAGCAGCCGGGAAGCAGGAAACAGTTCTTTCCTCCCCCAGGCACCAATACCACTCCTCTGTGACCAGCGACATTGCTTCAGGGGCTGAGCAGCTCCAGAGAGTAGAGCTTCTGGGTACTAGAGGGCACCATATACAAACACGAAACATCAAAGGATCCTTGTTCAAAGTAAAATTATTAATACAACTCCTGAGAGATTTAAATGACATTGACATCATGAATCTTCCTGAAAGGGAGTTCAAAATAAAAATCATTAACATGCTCATGGAGGTGCAGAAAAATATTCAAGAACTCAGGGATGAATTCTGGTCAGAGATTCAATCATTGAAGAGCACAATGGATGGTATTAAAAGCAGATTAGATATGGTGGAGGAGACAATAAATGAAATAGAAGCTACAGAAGAGGACTACAAAGAAGCTAAGGTACAGAGAGCAAAAAGGATCTCTAAGAATGAAAGAATATTGACAGAACAGTGTGACCAATACAAATGGAACAATATTTGCATTGTAGGGGTACAGGAAGAAGAAGAGGAGAGAAAAAGGGATAGAAAGTGTCTTTGAGGAGATAATTGCTGAAAACTTCCCCAGTCTGGGGGAGGAAATAGTCTCTCAGGCCATGGAGATGCACAGATCTCCCAACACAAGGGACCCAAGGAAGACAACACCAAGACATATAGTAATTAAAATGGCAAAGATCAAGGATAAGGACAGACTATTAAAAGCAGCCAGAGAGAGAAATAAGATCACATACAAAGGAAAGCCCATCAGGCTATCATCAGAATTCTCAGCAGAAACCTTACAGGCCAGAGGGAGTGGCATGATATATTTAATGAATGAAGCAGAAGGGCCTCAAACCAAGAACACTTTATCTGGCAAGGTTATCATTTACATTTGAAGGAGGGATTAAACAATTTCCAGAGAAGCAAAAGCTGAGAGAATTTACCTTCCACAAACCATCTATCTCTACAGTGTATTTTGGAGGGACTGCTATACATGGAAGTGTTCCTAAGGTTAAATAGCTGTCAGTAGAGGTAATAAAGCCACAGTAAAGAAGGTAGAACAGCTAATTACTAAGCAACTGCAAAATTAAATCAACTATCCCCAAAGTCAATCAAGGGATAGACAAAGAGTCCAGAATATGATACCTAATATATAAAGAATGGAGGAAGAAGAAAAAGGAGGAGAAAAAAAAAGAGCCTTACATTGTGTTTGTAATAGCATATTAAGTGAGTTAAGTTAGACTCTTAGATAGTAAGGAAATTAACCTTGAATCTTTGGTAACCACGAATCTAAAGCTTGCAATGGCAATAAGTACCTACCTATCAATAATCACCCTAAATGTAAATGGACTGAATGCACCAATCAAAAGACATAGAGTTACTGAATGGATAAAAAAGCAAGACCCATCTATATACTGCCTACAAGAGACTCACATCAAACCCAAAGACATACACAGACTAAAAGTGAAGGGATGGAAAAAGATATTTCATGCAACTAATAGGGATAAAAAAGCAGGAGTTGTAGTACTTGTATCAAACAAAATAGACTTCAAAACAAAGAAAGTCACAAGAGACAAAGAAGGACATTGCATAATGAGAAAAAGGACAATCCAACAAGAAGATATAATCATTATAAATATCTATGCACCCAACACAGGAGCAATGACATATGTGTAACAAATACTAACAGGGTTAAAAGAGGAAATAGAATGCAATGCATTCATTCTAGGAGACTTCAACACTCCACTCACTCTGAAGGACAGATCAACCAGACAGAAAATAAGTAAGGAGACAGAAGCACTGAACAACACATTACAACAGATGGACCTAACAAACATCTACAGAACTCTAATCCCAAAAGCAGCAGAATACACATACTTCTCAAGTGCACATGGAACATTTTCAAGAATAGATCATATACTAGGCCACAAAAAGAGCCTCGGCAAATTCAAAAAGATTGAAATTGTACGAACCAGTTTCTCAGAACACAAACGTAAGAAACTAGAAATAAATTATGCAAAGAAAATGAAAAATGCCACAAACACATGGAGGATGCACAACATGCTCCTAAATAACCAATGGATCAATGACCAAATAAAAACAGAGATCAAGCAATATATGGAGACAAATGACAACAACAATTCAACACCGCAAAATATGTGGGATGCAGTGAAGGCCGTGCTAAGAGGAAAGTATATTGCAATACAGGCCTACCTCAGGAAAGAAGAACAATCCCAAATGAACAGTCTAAACTCACTATTAATGAAACTAGAAAAGGAAGAACAAATGAGGCCCAAAGTCAGTAGAAGGAGGGACATAATAAAGATTAGAGCATATATAAATAAAGTCAAGAAGAATAAAACAATAGAAAGAATCAATGAAAGCAGGAGCTCGTTCTTTGAGAAAATGAACAAAATAGATAAACCCCTAGCCCGACTTATAAAAAAAAAAGTCTGCTTACATAAACAGAATCAGAAATGAGAAAGGAAAAATCACTATGGATCCAACAGAAATACAAAGAATTATTAGAGAATGCTATGAAAAATTATATACTAACAAACTGGATAACATAGAAGAAATGGACAACTTTCTAGAAAAATACAACCTTCCAAGGCTGACCCAGAAAGAAACAGAAAATCTGAACAGATGAATTACCAGCAACGAAATTGAATTGGTAATCAAAAACCTACCTAAGAACAAAACCACTGGACCAGATGGTTTCACTGCTAAACTTTATCAAACATTAAGTAAGACCTAATACACATCTTCCTTTAAGTTTTCCAAAGAGTAGAAGAAGTGGGAATACTTCCAAACTCATTCTATGAGCCAGCATCACTATAATACCAAAACCAGGCAAAGACACCACAAAAAAAGAAAATTACAGACCAATATCCCTGATGAACATAGATGCAAAAATACTCAACAAAATATTAGCAAACCAAATTCAAAAATACATCAAAAAGATCATCCATCATGATCAAGTAGGATTTATTTCAAGGATGCAAGGATGGTACAACATTCAAAAATCCATCAACATCATCCACCACATCAACAAAAATAAGGACAAAAACCACATCATCAACTCCATAGATGCTGAAAAAGCATTAGACATAATTCAACATCCATTCATGATAAAAACTCTCAACAAAATGGGTATAGAGGTCAAGTACCTCAACATAATAAAGGCCATATATGACAAACCCACAGCCAACATTATACTTAATAGCAAGAAGCTGAAAGCTTTTCCTTTAAGATCGGGAACAAGACAAGGATGCCCACTCTCTCCACTTCTATTCAACATAGTTCTGGAGGTCCTAGCCACAGCAATCAGACAACACAAAGAAATAAAAGGCATCCAGATTGGCAAAGAAGAAGTTAAACTGTCCCTGTTTGCAGATGACATGATATTGTACATAAAAAACCCTAAAGAATCCACTCCAAAACTACTAGACCTAATATGTGAATTCAGCAACGTTGTGGGATACAAAATTAATATGCAGAAATCTGTGGCATTCCTATATACTAACAATGAACTAGCAGAGAGAGAAATCAGGAAAACAATTCCATTCACGGTTGCATCAAAAAGAATAAAATACCTAGGAATAAACCTAACCAAGGAAGTGAAAGACCTATACTCTGAAAACTACAAGACACTCATGAGAGAAATTAAAGAAGATACCAATAAATGGAAACGCATCCCGTGCTCATGGATAGGAAGAATTAATATTGTCAAAATGGCCATCCTGCCTAAAGCAATCTACAGATTCAATGCAATTCCTATCAAAATACCAACAGCATTTTTCAACAAACTAGAGCAAATCATTCTAAAATTCATATGGAAGCACAAAAGACCCCAAATAGCCAAAGAAGTCCTGAGAAGGAAGAATAAAGCTGGGGGTGTTATGCTCCCCAACTTCAAGCTCTACTAGAAAGACACAGTACTCAAGACAATTTGGTACTGGCACAAGAATAGACCCATAGACCAATGGAACAGACTAGAGAGCCCTGATATAAACCCAACCATATATAGTCAATTAATATATGATAAAGGAGCCATGGACATACAATGGGGAAATGACAGCCTCTTCAACAGCTAGTGTTGGCAAAACTGGACAGCTACATGTAAGAGAATGAAATTGGATTATTGTTTAATCCCATACATGAAAGTAAACTCGAATAGATCAAAGAGCTGAACATAAGTCATGAAACCATAAAACTCTTAGAAGACAACATAGGCAAAAATCTCCTGAATATAAGCATGAGCAACTTTTTCCTGAATGCATCTCCTCGAGCAAGGGAAACAAAAGCAAAAATGAACTCATGGGACTACATCAAACTGAAAAGTTTCGGTACGGCAAAGGACACCATCAACAGAACAAAAAGGCATCCTACAGTATGGGAGAATATGTTTGTAAATGACATATCCAACAAGGGGTTAACATCCAAAATATATAAAGAACTTTCTCAACACCCAAAAATCAAATAACCCGATTTGAAAAATGGGCAGAGGATATGAAGAAACAGTTCTCCAAAGAAGAAATTCAGATGGCCAACAGACACATGAAAAGATGCTCCACGTGACTAATCATCAGGGAAATGCAGATTAAAACCACAATGAGATAACACCTCACACCAGTAATGATGGCCAGCATCTAAAAGACTAAGAACAACAAATGCTGGTGAGGATGTGGAGAAAGGGGAACCCTCCTACACTGCTGGTGGGAATGTAAGCTAGTTCAACCATTGTGGAAAGCAATATGTAGGTTCCTCAAAAAACTAAAAATAGAAATACCGTTTGACCCAGGAATCCCACTCCTTGGAATTTACCCAAAGAATACAACTTCTCAGATTCAAAAAGACATATGCACCCCTATGTTTATGGCAGCACTGTTTACAATAGCCAAGATATTGGAGCAACCTAAGTGTCCATCAGTAGATGAATGGATAAAGAAGAGATGGTACATATACACAATGAAATACTATTCAGCTATAAGAAAGAAACAAATCCTACCACTTGCAACAACATGGATGGAGCTGGAGGATATTATGCTCAGTGAAATAAGCTAGGAGGAGAAACACAAGTGCCAAATGATTTCCCTCATTTGTAGAGTATAACAACGAAGCAAAACTGATGGAACAAAAAAGCAGCAGACTCAGAGACTCCAAGAAGGAACTAGTGGTTACCAAGGGGGCGGGTGGGAAGGGAGGCAGAAGGGGATTGAGGGGTATTATGTTTAGTACACATGGTGTGGGGGATCATGGGGAAAACAGTGTAGCACAGAGAAGGCAGACAGTGACTCTGTGGCATCTTACTACACTGAAGGACAGTGACTGCATTGGGGTGTGGATGGGGACTTGACAATATGGGTAAATATAGGAACCACATTGTTTTTTCATGTGAAACCTTCATAAGAGTGTATATCAATAATACCTTTAAAAAATAGCTAAAAAGTATTGAGCTCTTACTATGAGCCAGGCCATGTGCACTTTATTTGGATTATCTCACCTAATTCCTCATTATAGTTTTATGAGGAAAGGAGTGCTAATTTCATGCCCACTTTATAGTGTGGAGAACTGAGGTTTAAAGAGGTGAGGTAACTGGGCCCAGGTTACACGGCTAGAGAATGGCCGCAGCAGGTATCAGACGGTCGCCCTCGGGTGTATGTGATGCCGGCGCAGCCTCGTGCTGTGAGGCCGTGTGCGCCCACCGAGGGCTGTGGCGGCAGGGCAGGATGGAGATGCCGTTGTCTTGCCTCTAGTCCACTGAGTCCCAGACAGCCTTCTTGGTAGAGCGCCTAGCGACTGTGGCCACGGAAACGGCCTTTCTCCACACCTGCTCAGGCTGCTGCCATCTGCTGGGGGGCGGGGGCGGCGGGTAGGGGAGTCTTCCTGCAACCTTGGCTAATCCTGGTCTGAACCCTTCTCCGGATGAACCCGCACTCGGGCAGGTGACGCGCTAATGGGCAGTGGGGAGCAAGTGGCCCAATCTGCCCTTGGAGACGCAGCGCTGAAACAAACATACCTACTTCATGACAACAAGTCCTACCCCCGCACATTTTTCCCTCCTAGCTTCCCAGAAACGTATAACCATCCACAGCCTGCAAGTTAACTACTGCTTACCAGAAGCTGTTGAAAAATCTGAATAAGGTGAAAGTGGAATCCAGACATAAAAGAGATCCCCCGCAAATTCTTCCCTGACCTTTTTTTCCTGTCCTTCCCTTAAATAGACTGTTTTCTTAAATGCATTGCTTTTATTTCCCCAACTGAAATCTTTGAAATCAACTTAAATCTTTGAGGGTGAGTAAAACATGAAGTATTACCATCCTCACCTTGGTCAGTCCTGCACGGGAAATAACAAGCCAAATGCCGGGTTGGTTTTAGCTCCAGCTGCTGAAATGCAAAATTAAGAGTGTTTCCTTTGTAAACCTCAATTTCTACCACCAATCCTCCACCTAGAAGACTGCTTGTCTGAAAAGGTACTTGAAGAGCAAAGGTTACTAGATTCTGATTTTTTTCAGGCATCAAAATCCTGAATTTTTAAAAACAACTTCCCTGTTGATGTCCTCAGAAATTCTTGAAATTTATATACAGCTTTAGAAATTAAAGTTTTTCTAAATACCTTACAACTTTTCCAACAAGTTCATATCATCACTGGCAGAGGCTTCCTTAATAGAATTTGGCGCCTAAAACCATGTACCCTGGAGATTCAGCAGCACTGCCTTTATGTTGGCAAGTCATTGTTCTTTTACTACTTTTCACCTGAAGTACAGCTACCTGGGCACCCAGTGCCACCATGCACTGCAGCAGGAATGGGACAGAGATGGCTAAGCCTTGATGGAAGCGGAGCAGGAAGAGGGCAATACACTGGGCATTTGGGGTGGCATGATAGAACAAACCGGCTGGCGTAGGAGTAGATGAAAGGAAGCAGCAGGTCTGAGGAGAGTGAGAGCGATGGGGAGACGAGGTAGATGCCCCGCTGTGTCTCAGGGTTCACGTCCCCCCCCCACCCCGAGTCCAGGGTCCATCCTCCTCTCACCGCCCACTGGGCCTACCGAGTTTCTCCTCTGGTTCTCTCTTCCCCCGTGGTCGGTGCCCTGCAGCTCCCTCCAGCTGCAGCTGCACTAAGTCTCTCCTGCCCTTTCCCTTCTTCCCTTCTTTGCCCTTTCGTGCTTGCTGCTGGCTTCAGGGCCCCAGGGTTTACTGTTGCCAAGAACTACTGGCTTTGGGGGCTGTGATGGGATTCTTATTTTGTTAAGAAGAGAACAGGAGTTTTGTGCATCTCTAGTGGACTGGAGCCTGCAGTGTGAATTCCTGGACTAGGAACTCTTGTGCATTTATCACACATCTGAAATCTGAACAGTGTGGTTAGTGCACTGTGTCACTCGGTTGTCCTTTAGCATTGAGTATATGCTCTTGTACCACAGAGGGCTTGACTTGTGATAAAGCCCTGGAAGGCTGATCAGGACACATTGGTTTGTGGAGCAAATGGGAGAGAGTGGAAGGTAAGCTCTGTGTGAACAGCCACCCGGGCAGCCCTGGGGGCTCACCCTTGCTCAGCCTCTGCTCCAAGCCTGGAGTCACTCCTAACAGTGCAGTTAGAACTTAGAACAAAAGAATGAATGAATAGGCAAATGATGAACAAATGAATAAATGAATGAATGAGTGAATGGTTGAATGATATTGTCTGGAAACAGGACTGGAACATGGAAATGGAAGATTGCTCATCTGAAAACCATACAGGCCGTGGGGGCAGCAGTTTTCCCCGGGTCCTGGAGCTCATGCCAGGCACTCAGGGAAGCCACGCTGCCACTGGCAGCTCTTGGGAGCTAGGACCTCTGCAGAAACTGTAGAAGCATATAAGCAGGCTGCTCTGCTCCATGGTTTAAGATAAATATTCATATTTAATACAGGTTCTAGGGTATGAATTTTTAGACTATAATTCCTTAAAATTTATTAGAGTTTTAAACTTAATTGGGTGAAAATATTTATTGGTGGGGGAGGGGATGCAATTACCCAATTATCAAAGCTAGAATGAATCCTAGGAGGGACACTAAAACTAGCTTTAAGTACTGAGAAGATTTTATTACAGCAACTCTTAAAACAATAATGAATATTATGTGTTCCCCAGTCTTTTTTACAATAGAAAAGGAACACACAATTTTCAAACAGAAAGCAAATTTGCATTTGTGGAGGAAGAAATAGGAAAGGACTCCATGCCACCAGGTCTCCTCCCAAACCCTGACCACCTAAAATTGCTTTTTCTTTGAACATTAAGAAACGTGGGGTGGGGGGAGGGAAAGTGTAGTGAGGTTACAGACAATGAAATGGAGATGTGGGAACCAGCATTAAAAATATGTTGGCATTTTTCCAGACAGGGAGTGCTGACAAGTATAATCCTATTACTAAAATCACATCAGCAATGAGATAAATGAAATAAAAATGTGATCTCCTGTGACCAGAGTGGCTGTTTGTCCACAAAATCTCATTGTGTTGCATCAATCTGTCCCCACAAAAATGGTACAAAGTAGAAAACAATGTTAAGGAGGCTTTTAAAACACATCATTGAGATTACAGCACCTTTTAAAATAAACAGCACTGAATACCAACACAGGTAAAATGTCACTGTGAGACGGGGATCCTATATTCAATGGCGTGCTTTATGGCTTTCCAGTGTGTGATAAAATCTGTTCACCAGATGTACTATTTGTCTCCTGTGTAGCATACTTGAGCATCCTGTAGGCCTGAGGCCCATTTATTTCATGTAATTGCCTTTCCTGTGCACACCTTAGGGCACCCTAATTCTCCATTTTATTTCAGGCACTGTACAGGGTACCATCTGGTAGTTTAAAACTCATCCCATTTTATTGCACTACTGCAGTGGCTGTATGCAGCCATACTGCACACTTTCGGTAGAGCAGACCTCTCACTACTAGCTATTTTTTTTTTGCCTGAAATAAAGTAGACTTGAACTATCAACATTCAGGATTCACACGTAGATCATCACTGGTCCATACGTGCTTGACAGAGCTTCCTGGGCAACCTGCCGACTCGGAGCAGTTTTCAATTGCTTCACACACAGCTGTTAACTTGCAGAACTGGGATTCTAAATTCTTTGCCTACTTTTGCACGTAATGATATCTTTTTAGTATCTCATTTGTATTATTTCAGTTCAGATGAGCACAAAAATAAATGTATTCCATCACATCTGGAAAAGTACCACAGAAAATTGCTTAATATAGAAAGCTGCACACCTCATTAGGAGGTTTGCCACTCATTTCAAACCCAAACTTACCTCTGTCGCTTATCAATGTGGCTTTTGTTTCACTGTTGTTTTCATTAAATTGTTACATCATTTTTCAAGGGAATTTGCAAGATCTCGAAAAGGCAAATTTGGAAATAATATACTTGGCAGAAGGAAAATAAATCTCAGAACCATGCAGCTTTTCTGCAGTAGGTCCCCGGAGAGGGCGCCTTCCCTCAACTTGGGCACAAATTAGAGAGGAAGTAACTCTGCTCTCTCTGGGAATTTATCTTCTACCTCAGACCAGCCTCCCCTCCACTGTGCCCACACAGCTGGGCGAGCCACTCTAACAAAGGGTCCCTGGCACGCGAATAACACACACCCAGCTGCAGGCTTCCAAAGGAGTCATTGTTCACCTGCTGGTTCCTGCCTCACCAGAATCCCTTTTGTGCTTGTGTTGCATGCCCCCTCCTCCTCTCCCTTCCCTCCCAGCCCAACAGCGCAGATCCGCCGACTTCTGCGTGGCAGGGAAAAGGCTGCGGCAAGAGGGGGCCGAGAGGGGCGGAGGAGCAGGCTAGTAATGAACTGGCTTCCTGGCCAATGCTGCCCCCTTGACATGTGTTCTCTCGGCATTGCCCAGCGAGATTACCGGTCTTTGGCCTGAGATATGGAAAGACGCCCCGCGTACAATCTGCTACCTGGCACCGATGACCTGTGTAAATAAACAAACCAACCAGGAGCTGCCGTTATTGCTCCAGGCACCTCCGCCCTTCCTTATGGTGTTAGAGGACAAGCGCTCACCTACGGTTGGGGATGGAAGAGTATTTAAGGTGAAAAAAGGCTGGATAGAGACCCGTGTGCTGCAGATGCTTTACATGTTTTGCATTGGTGGCAATGACAAATGTAGCTAAATGCACCTGGTTGCAGCTGTCTGCTGTGATCTAAAGCCTGTTTGAATGGAAAGAATAACTCCCTCTGTTATTTACTGTTGGAAGCAGAGTTTACTTTGCTGTCTTTAACCTCAGCAGAAATCAGAAATGCCAGTTGGAGAGCAAACTGATAAGTTCTCAGCAGCAGAGCAAGCGGTTGGTGGTTGGTGTCTTGTAAATCAGTAAAAGAAGACTAGTGACCAAACAGATTCATATTTATTTTCCTGGAGTTTCCCCCTTTTTTGACTCTCAGGCAATCTCATTCTATAAAAATGTTAATGCTGGTCTGAATATGAAGGGTAATTCCACACCCCCTGCCCCCGCAGCTCTGTGGGACATATCTTCCCAACAATTAAATGTGCATCCTTGGGCTCCAAAGCAGTCTTGTTGAACAAAGGAACCACAAATCCAGCTAACCTTTGAAGAATGAGGGTGTCAAAGTATAAGCAGATGTTTTAATTTACACAATACTGGGAATTTTTGGATGCCAAATGTTCCTAAACTAGTTATTGTATCTGCACAGAAGAGTGATGCGCTCAGAAATAACCTACGAGCCTTTTAGTCAAACAACATTGTCTTGTTCAGAAGTGATATCAGAGGTGTTAAGGAAGCTATATGTTAATCAACATCTAATGAGAAAATATCATAATTTTATGATTAGTATGTATGAGAGGAATAAAACAAGAGAGCAAAGCAAAATTTTAAAGTACACACACACTCATGTCACACAGAGTCTCCATAAACACCACAGCTAAGTTAAATACTGGATTAAAAAAACACTCATGCTATCCCTTGTGCATGCATCAAAGGTTTCTAAAATGATTTAGGGGACGTATGCTATCAAAAGAAAAAGGAAGATACATACTTTAGACATGAAATGATAGCATGATGTTGCCTAGCTGGCCAAACTTGCACTGCTTTGGGGAAATGTTAGCACATGTTTTTCACAAGTGGATGTATGCAGGGAAGATTTATATTAGACATAAGGAAAAATGTCCTGACTTTCACAAGAGTTGTGAGAAGTCCAAATAGTTTACTCAAGAAGGCTGTGGAATTTACCTCCTGGAAATTTTTAGCAACAGACGGGAGACCCATATGTTTGAGTTTATTTCAGAGTAGTTTGAAATGAGTAGAATGGGCTCATCAAGATATTCCCAGTCTTTCTCATTCTCTGACTCACCTGGGAAAGGCTATCAGTCCAGCTGCCACGTCCCAAGCCAGGCCTCTGTCCAGCCCTCCGCTGAATCCATCGCCTCTCAGATTGCTTACCAGAAACTCCTGATCATAAAGGCTCATAAGCTAAGGCACCCTCATGCATTGTTGGTGGTGGGTTGGGGGAGTGGGGAGTGTGCAAATGGGTGCAATCTCTATAGTGGAAAATTTTCAAAATCTACCAAAATTAAAAGCACACATACCATGTGTTTCTGCAATTACATTTCCAGGACTTTTATCTTATAGATATAGTCACATGTTTCAAAATGGTCTATGAATTAGTGATTTATTTCAGCAATGTTTGTAATAGCAAGTGATTAGAAACAAATATCCATCAAAAGAAGACTGAGTAAGTAAGTTAAAGCATATATGTGTTAAAAGAGGTAGCTCTAGATGTCCTTCTAAAAAGGATCTCTAAGATCCTAATGAATGAAAAAAATGAGGTGCAGAATATGTATAATATACTACTGTTTATTTATACTATAATATACTACTGTATATATACAAGGACATGTTCTCTGCTGCCCTTACAGCGGCTCTCCCTCCATCCTCGTTCTCTTTTCTGAAATTTAAAACTACAGGAAGAAGAGAAAGCCAAAGTCCAACAGCCCTGTCTCCGCTGGATGGCCACCTTCTACTAGTGGCTTCCTGACAAGGGCAAGGGAGAACCAGAATTAAAACAGAATGAATCCCTTACTGTAGTTTGGGGATTTGGGTCTTATTTTCCTAGTCATTTATTTTAGTTTAGTTTATTTAATTCCAATAGATAGTACATACAAATTTAAAATACTAATAGTTCAAAGTTATTCTTTATAGTGTGGAAAGTAAGTCTCTTTTTTACTTTGAAGACTCAAACATCCATATTTAAATTATTGTTGGGTGCAGCCGTTGGACTATGGGAGTTAACAGATATGGGTCTACCTCTGTGAGATGAGAGAGCCCAGCAAGTGTTTCACCTCTCTAGTCTGTTTCATCATAAGGGATATATAGTGCCCCACTGAATTATTATGAGGGTTCTTTGTTATAGTTTAATCAGGAGCCTACCACTGCCCCAAGCATAGAGCTGGCACTAAAGAAACAGTGGCCGGTGGTGTTCTCTGCTAAAATATTTGCCACCTCAGACACTTCATTCTTTTCCAGAAGGCTTCTTCACTGACTAGGAAGAGACCCTCATCCTACAGCTGATTCAAGGCAAGTAAATTAGAGACACTTCTCAACCTAATCTAAAAGTCAAGACAGTTCACAAAAGGCCAGAATCACTGGGAAGGCAACTGTTGAACACGTTAGGTATTATATTCCTCCACCTAAAATACCCTGTTTAAAAGAAGAGAGAGTTAAGTTTCAGGTTCCTACTTCTGAGATTTTTATTTAAAGAATACCCCATCTTTACTTGCAGCAGAGATGCTGAAGATTAAAAATTAGCCACTGTATAGTAGCTGAGCAGTAACAATTTTTCATAAAGGTTTTTACTACACATTTGGGATTATAATTTCAATATTATGCAAATGCGTTTTATGGATATGTAATGCAGAATGTGTACTGGCATTAATGTGCATTAGCGGGCACACACAAAAAGGCTCCAAATGGGCCATTTTGGTGTCTGCTTTCAACATGTATTATGAATAATAAGTAAAATGTTCTAGTTTAGAACAAATAGTACAAAATCTGAATTCCTCTTGATGTTAATCAGTGATACAGCCCTATACAACTCCCAAGGAATTCTTCCATTGGACACAATTAAAAACTGGCTCTTAACCAATATATTCCTGCTTATGGCTTCTCCTCTTGAATGGGATATGAAAGTACAATAAATATGCTTAATAGGAAAAGGGGGTAGTTTCTCTCTGTTGATCAAACATTAACAGATGAGTGACTTAGAAAGAGCGAGACTCCTACCTGTCCAGACACTGAGCCCAGGTTACTTCTGTTTTTAGAGGTTCTGAGTATTGAAAAGTGAACATGCATCTAAATAGTTACAAAATTTGTGACATATTTTCAATTAATAAAATTAACAAATATAAAGCCTTGAACAAGATGATTGTGTTAGTCTAAAGATATTGAAAGGATGTGTCAATAACACTTCTTAATAGTGTGCTGGCGGCCTTGTGATCCCATATGGGGACCTGGGTTGAAGTCTGTCTGACGTGTTTCCCTTCGAACCTGTCAGTGTGTCTGTGTGGTTGCAGGTTAGAAAACATTCTCAAACATGAATGTGAAGCCCTTTCCGAATGCAGTGGCCTGAGCCCAACCGTTCTCCTGGCTTCTCTGCGAAGGAGCCTAAAAAATGTTTCTTTTTAAAAAAAATATTTCCTCATTCCAATTTTGTTTGATAACAAAGAAAACAAGACAAAGTGATGTCACATGTACTGAAGATGATAGCTGATTGTATAAGTGATGTGGAATTTCTATCTGCATTGATTTAGGAAGGGCCTTGAGGTCTGTTGATCTTGTTTCATGTGTGTTTAACTGTCCCATTTTTTGGCAGTTTGGAGGAAGGCAAGGTTGTAGTCTCCACCGATTATGGGTTGGGCATTCAAATGGTAAGAATAATGTAAAACTCTTCTCTCTCAAACAAGTGTCCTTAACTTGATATACTTTAAAATGCCCCAGAGTCCATGACTTATCTTCAAAATGACAACAAAAAATATCCAAGCATTGAGTTCTTACTGTGTTAAGTGTTTTATGTGCATTATCTCAATGGACCCACAAAGCAATCTCCCAGAATAGGTTTTTAATCCCCATGAAATGGCTGAAGAATCTGGAGTTTAAAAAGATTAAGTGATTTCTACATAATCACACAGCTGTATAGGTCTGTCTAGTTTTGCAATCCAAATTCTTGACCACTGTATACCTCTGATTCCACTACTAATATGGCAGACGAGAGTCTGGCTTTCATTTCCACATAAGTCCCAGGGGTGGTGTTTGCTCCTTCAACTTGACGCGGCAGAACAATTAACAACACTGAAGTCTGATCCAGTTCCAGCTAATGGTTACATCACCATTGTCTACATGGCTGCAGTTGGTTACTGCTCTCTATTTCCTCCTGATATTTCTCTACTCTAGAGAGAGGTCTCTGGAAGGAAAGATGGACACAGCTAGGAGGTCCATGCAGGAACTCAGTAAATAAATGCTGAAGAAATAAATCAGATTTTTTAAGTTCTCCAATTCAGATTCAACAAAAGGGCTTTGACTACCTGCAGAAGGTAAGCAGTGGTTTCTGTCCTGGAGTACTTCACATTCAAAGAGACTCAAATTAAAGTCTATTAGTGGCAAGGCAGCCCTTCCAAGTATTAACTGGCAATCAGTATTGAAAGGAACTGAGTATATTGTGTTCTACTTTGAAAACAAGCTAATGGCCCTATGTAGATAAAGCTCCTACTGTAAGATATCTTCCCAATAGGTGAAATGTGAGATGCTGAGTAATACAACCTTAAGTACAGTGGAGCAGGCCTGTGAGGACAAGGACCACATCCTTTTGAAATAGTATTCCCAGCAACACTTGCTGAGTCTTCCCTGTGCACTGGCCTTGCACAATCTCACTTAATCTTCATAACACCCAGTAAGGTAAACATTATCACGTACATTTTACAGATGAGGAAATTGAGGCTTTGATGAAGTCAGTTGTCCAAGGTCACATCATTACTAAGTGGGTGAATGAGGACTTAATTTCAGGCCTATTTGATTTCGGAGTGAGTGAAAGAGAAACAAAGAGAACATAATGATTTTTAAAGCATGAATCTCAATTTTCAGCAACCTTAAGCCAGTCTTACCTTTCTTGGCCCTTGTCATATTCTGCTTTGTTATTTCAGGGTTTCTCATGCTGCCCCTACTTAACCATAAGCCAGTCTATCTGAGGAGGGAGCACGGGCAAGCTATTTTTATGTTCAGTGCCTGAGACAAAGTAGATATTCAAGAGGCATTTCATTTATTCCTCGTATATCTACTGAGTGTTTACTCTGTGGCCAAGTCCAATCAAGAAGGCAAGTCCTGCTCTCCAGGAGCTCCCAACCCAGTGAAGGTGGTTAAAGCCCCAGGGCTCCCAAGTAAGAGTGGAAATGCTGTGATGGGGAAGCAGGGGCAGCTGGCCAGCTAGGGGCTCAACCAAGGCTCCCGGAGATGTCACAGGAAACCACGCCTGGGGCGTCAGTAAGAGCCAAGCAGAGGGCGGGGAGGGCCTCACAGCAGAGGGGAGGGCCCCCCAGTTGGAGACACGCCCGTGGCTGTTCCAAAGATTACCAGTCATCTGGAGTTTATGTTCACATGGAGGGTGAGGGGGCTGCTTTGGGATGTGGGGGGCTGACACGGGCCGGCAGGAGAGGTGGTGGACAGGCATGGGCTGTGGGGATCCGGAGGACTGCGCACACCATGCTCGTGTCTGTGCTTCATCCCGACCATTCTGGCGACGGTTCTGAGCAGGAGAAGTAAGAAAAGTGCACAGCTTAGAAAAGTGATCTAAGGTTGTGGAGGTCACACTGGAAGGGGGTAAGGCTGGTGACAGGGACAGGAAAGAAACCCAAGGCAGAGATTGCCTCAGCCAGTGGGAGGGAGGGTCTCTCTTCTGGAGAAGAGAAGGCAGTTTTATATGTAATTTGGAAGGACACACAATATGTTACTATTATTCTTAGAGCACCCCCAAAATCCGTTTTTCTCATCATTAATTTTGGGAGCCACCTGGACTAAAGGACTCAGGAATCTTCACTTTGAATGTCCTTGTGTTCAGGTAGCCCAGTGTGGTTCTCAGGGATTTAATTAGAGCTGCCTTGAGGCACTTTTTATCTTAACAATCTCTCTGTAGGCAGAGGTAACAGAATAACAGGAATCGATATAAACAGCCTAAGAGGAATACCCCAGAAAGAAATAAATATTATTTTCGCTGATGCACATTTTTTATTTTGAAAAATCATGAAGATCTCCATTAGGAAATCATTCTTCCCTGGCATTGTATTGCATGCTCAACAAATAGAAGGTAAATATACTAAAATTGGTGTCTTTTTCATGAAAACCACATAGCTATAAAGCTCTTTGTTTTCACCCAACTGCTGAAAACATTTGTGTAGGCGATTTCAGTAAACACTTGGAGAATTGGAAGTATTCTCTCCTACACATATGGTTCTTTATGAAGAGGTAATTTTTATCTATGTTCTACTCAACTGAATATTTATAAGTCTGTTTGGCCTCAACTTTACCTGATCTCCTCCCAAAATACAATTGCCCTGTACAGCTAAAGTGAGATTTATTCAGTTACCCTTTAAGAACTCTGAGTTATTTTCATATTCTCCCTATGAATTTATTCCTAGTACAACCTTAAATTTGTCTAATTTGCTGTGTTATTGCAATTAGTCGATTCTCCCTTAGTTACACAAATAATAGCCGTATAAGTTTGAGGCTGTAAATCATTCATCCATTAAAAATGCCATTTCCTTGTACTGCAAATTCGATTCATTTAGAAGAGAAGAACCATGGCATGGAACAGAATTATGCAATGTCATGGACACATTAACATTTGGATCAAAATTTTACATTGTGTCAGCCAGTAAACAGTATAAATGGTTCAGATTTGCAATAAATAATTGTCTATTAATACTCTGGCATGCTGTAGCAAATCACAGTCCCACTTCAGTAAGCACAGCTGCAGGTCGGCGCCAGGGCTGAGGGAGATGAGAGTGCCACAGTTGGTTTGAGTGGAAAGCGCCCGTCTTGCGGGGGTGCAGAGCAGCTCTCTTCCCCAGCAATGGGAAGCAGCATGGCTGTGGACCAGATGCCTGTGTTTAATCTGCGGGAGAAGGACCCAGAAAGCTTTCACTGTAGCTGGAATGTGAGTCGTCAGGATGCAGCCCTTTGCTATAAAATGCATAGGACGCATAGAAGCTGAACCCAGTGAAGGCATCCTTCATATTTGCTGAATGTGAAAAGGACAGCAGTACATTTTAACCACTAGAAAACGGTTCCTGGTATACAGGACCAGCCTTGGCAGGGAAATGGGCTTATGGCTGGAGCAGCCACAACATTGGGTGTTGACTGTGGAGCTGTTGAGGGACTGCCAGGAAGTCAGGCTCCCCCCAGAGTCTGCCTGACGTGTCGGTGTGACAGACCCTCCTTGCTTCTCTCTCCTCCAGAATCTTCCTCACTATCCAACTGAAGAACCTAAAATCAATACCAATTTCACTGTTTGGCTTAAGGCTTTTATGTCCTGTTAAGATGCAAACAAGGTGTCTGGAAAGGATGGTAAATAAATATATTAACATTCATTACCATCTTGGCTTGCAACAGGCCATTCACGTAGCCAGAAATAGGGCACTGAGTAGGCTGAGGTGAAATTCGGGACAGTGAACCTTTAGTGCACTGAGCAAAGACTGGAGGGTGTCCCAGGAGACATCGTGGCGGGGGGGGTTCTTGGCACTACAGGGTGCAAGGACACACAGCAGATTTAGGAATGAATCATGACTAACAATTGTGTAGTTTACCTGTGAGGGCAAGCCCTACTACTATCATCCCCATTTCCCAGATGAGAAAACCGAGGCCCAGAGATGTTAAGGCACCTGCTCACCACGTTTACCAGCTAATGCAGCGTGCACAATGATGAATCAGGGATCTGTAAAAGCTCATTTATCTTAGTTCATGATTAGTCCAGAGTCATTCAGGAATAACAAAACTTACTTAAGGCCATGTGGTTCAGTTAATTGAAATTGTGACCCTTAGCAAACACCAAAGTTTTATGGAATTCTCAATAATAAAAATTCTACACTCAGTTCAGAACACTGAACTTATTCTTTTACTCCTATTATCCTATTTGAGGTCACTCAGCTAATAAGAAAAAACATCATCTATTTGCCTCCAAATTTAATATTCATTTACATCTATGAATCATCTTCTAGTGAAAGTATTGATATCTGAAAAAGCTAGATGCCTAGAGAAACATGATTTTTCTTGAATGATTTGGATAATATTTTCATCAAAATTCCAAGAAAAATTTATTGAACACCTATTAAGTTATGGCATTGTCCCAGATTTTAGACAATTGTCTAATTTTGCTTTTCATGTCCGCTGAGAACTAAGCTTAATTTAATTTGGAGCTATGGCTAAGAATGGGAGCAGCTGTGACTGATTACTTAACTACTTCAGAACATTTGAATATGGTTTTCTAGTTTGCCAGAGAATCATTAAATCCTTGTGGTGTATATTCTCTTGAGCAACATTAGTTTCTTCCTCAAGTTTGGACAATTGCTGTGGTCTCGTAACTGTGTGCCAGCAATGGCTACTTTTCCTTGCATACTACTAGACCGATGCTCATGAGAGTCACTTTCGGAACATCATTTGCCTATGAAACATTTCACTCTACCATTTTCTCAACAAATGACCTTAAGGCCGGCCACGTAAGCTCTTTGAAAACTCAATCACCACATCTATAAAATGGAGATGGATACCTGGCCTACCTACTCCACAAGTTTGTTTTGAACATCAAAGCTGAAATGTGTAAGAAAGTGATTCAGGAATTCTCAAGTATTGAGTGTTGTTACTGTTGACTGAATGTCCCCATACGTCAGCACAGTCCTCCTGTCTGTCCTCCAGTGCTCTTAACGGTGGAACAGATGAGGACTTAGCAAATACTCTTGATACTGATGGTCCACTATTCAAGAGTATATCTGGGAGATATAGGAGAATTAGACAGATTGTTCATTTCATTCACTTCAGATGGCTTTTTGGGTTGTGGAAATTTCTGCCACCTCCCTCTTCCATGTCGGAACTGGCAAGATTTGGGGGTTCATTAGGACCTACTCAGTGCTTAGAGCTGTGACCTAAATCTTGTGCTGTCTATCTCCCATAGAAAGTGTCCAGCAAATCTTGTTGGCAAAATGAATGAATATTCATTTCTTATCTTTCAATGAGGGTGAGATAACTTTTGGTTATTGCTTTTTTACCCTTCCAAACAGATTTGCTCATGTAATTTCAGTCACATTCCTCAAAAACAACTTTCTTCAGCGCTAATGGCTCCAAACATCTACCTACCTGCATAGATACAAAAGCCATGACTGTTAATATGTTTCACATTTACTTGCTGAAGGTATGCTTTAGACAGACTTTAAAAAGTGATCGATCTAAAAAAGAGGTTCTCAAAATGTCGTCATCTTTTAGTGTTAAAACAACAATAATGATTTGCTTCATTTGGGCACTGCACACCACTGGCATGAGCTAATTGCATATCCACTATGAAATAATGTCTGTTATTACATGGATAACTACACACAAACTCCGTGGGAAACACTGGTAATTACACAGTATGTTGTGTTAGTGCACCTGTGTTATCTTCTGACTGCCATATCATTAATTCAAGTGACCTCTCTAAATCTTTCCCACTATCATTTCATTCTGGGCCTCTTTACACACTTTACAGTCTGTTAGGAAAACAACCAATTAATCAGTTAACCTATGCAGTTAAAATTATTTTTAGAAAGAGCATCTGGAGTGTGATCCTACTGCATTTTTTATTTGTTTTCATCACTTCTTTGCTTGATGTGCACAACTGTAGGGCTACATTCCACTTCCTTTTGTGTGAAATTAGAACTATTTTCATTTTGGAGAGAACTGCAGCCAGTTTGGGATTAATAAATTTTTTTAAAACTTGTCCAATTCACAAACAGAATCACAGCTTAAAAGGGTCTAAGTTTACCTTTAAAATGCCTATCAGTCATTTTCACAACACGGACACACTTAACAAAGGAAAGTGCACATTTTCTGCTAAAACCTGAGTTCACTGCCAGTCAATTTATATCTGGTTACAGCAAACTTGACTTTTCTACAGTCAGTCTGGTCCTGACCATCCCCTCTCCTTACAATCCCCCACTCCACTGCAAAGCAGCTCTAGCCCAGGAGCTGAGAACCCCATCAGCATTTTCATAATGACAGGCTACAAAACAGAAAATAACAGCAGGAATCTGAAGCCAGTGCTTTTATTGGACTAACTAACAATATAAATAAAATGGTCCCTGACTGAGCTTCAGAGCATCACTGTCTTTTTATCAGGCCATAGAAAACAGATCCAGGAGGGCAATAAATACGGCACATAACAGAGTGGAATTAAATGATTAGGGCTGAATTAACACCCTGTTTCTGAGCCTCGCTTAGTGTTCCATGGCCCCAATGAAACACTGCAATTCACAAACGTGCAAGGCCCATTTAATTTTTATTTCAAGCTAGTTCAGAAGAAGGCATTACCTATAACTCCCCCCATACCACTGTATAACTCTTGAGGTAACAACACTGATCCTGTCTAGATAACTGTTAGGAAAGTAGACTGTGTTATAGGAATCCCAGAGTCCAACCAGAGTCCTGCCCCTAAGAAATCACATTAATTAGAAAGGACCAAATTCTTGTCCCCGTGACAATGACAAGGCTGTCCTTGATGGAAAAAAAAAGAGAATTAATCAAATCAACTTGATTACCTTCCTTGGTGTTAGCAACAGATCTCAGCAACTGTTAGTCTGAATGTTTTACTTTTTGAACAGACTTTAGCATGAAAAAGATCCTGAGTCCTAACTGTAAAATGGAATTTAATATCACTTTGGAGGATAACACATGGTGGCCCCATCCCCCATTATGCCATATGCTCTATGATAAGATGAGGGCAACTTTAAATCCTATTCAAGGGAAGTTAATACTGTTCTACATTGTTCCATTGTATAATGGCTCTAGAGTAAGAAACCCAAGGATGACATTAGAAGAAGACTTCACTCTCCCAGAGAGTACAATACACTCTCCCAGTGAAGTACTTAGAAATTTCAGATGAAATATGCAGCCAGATGAAACCGAGGCATAAAATCCACTTCATACATCTGTGACTTGATATGATATATGAGATCGAGGTATATTTATAAGGCAATGTACTTGAGAGTTGAAGGGTAAGGGAGCTCACAGTTGTGAGCACTTACTAGATGGCTCAGGGCTGGGCTCTTTCCTCCTTGAATCCTCACTTGTAAAGTGGGCATAGTCATTCCCATTTTATAAATAAAGAGATGGAAGCTCAAAGAGTAATCACTGCCTAAATTCACCCAGAGAGTGGTTAAGGCAGATTCAAATCCAGTTCTAGCTGATTTCAATACTATACAATCACCTGCTTAAGACTCACAGCCCCGCTGGAGCTTTGACTTAGAATCTTCTAGAACAACCAAGGAAACCAGCCATTTTGTAGGAGAGGGACCAGAAGGGTTCAGTATAGTCCCAACGGGCAGAAGAAGAATCAAAGGATTTGGCTCTATGAGATCATCTTTTATGAAGTCCTGGGCGATCCAGACACTCACCAACAGAGGAGCTCTCTTCTGGGTTGTAGATGAACCTACCCTTCCAAGATTGTTCCAGAGTGTGAGTTATGGTGAACATGGGGGCCAGAATCTATTCATCATCACCGGAAGGAGCACCAGGAGAGCCCTGACTGGAATAGAGCAGGAGTGTTCTTCCACATTCTCAAGAAATGAGGTCTGACCATACCCAAATTTCCCCCAACAGTCAGCTCTAGTTGTGTACATGACAGTTAGGAAGGGATGCCTGTTAGCTCAAACCTTCTCCCCTCAACACTTTGGACAACAAAATTACTGTAATCCTAACTCAAATTTATGCTTGAGTAATTTAAAAGAAATACACACTGACACACAATAGTTCTCTCATAAAGCAATCTCACTTAATAGGCTTGGGCGCTGAAGGCTATTTTGTGGAGAAGTTAAAATAGTGAATTCTTTTTTTAAAGAGGAACACTAGGAAGTTGACTGGTGATAGATTCACTTGAGCTTGAGGGTGTTGAGATGTGCCTATCTGTCCAATCATTGGGCACTCATTGGGCAGGAAAGTGTCTAATTTCATGTTCTATGTGATATTCTTGTACATTATTAGTACCCAATAAATTAATTAAAATGCTTTTGGCACTCAGTGTGATATGCTAATAATACATTTATTCCTTTATAAGTGATAAATTGCTTGAAGTTTTATGTTTTGAGAGATCTTTATTTACCAAAAAGAGATGTTAATATGGTTTAGTGACTTTAATTTTAATTATTAATTTTTCATTCCTTGGCCAATAGTTCTTAAGTAAAAGTCTACATTGTAACTGTTCACCCATGAGTCTAGGCTTTAGCCACTGTTTTTGGCTACGGTTTTTAAGATTAACAAGGCTCCTGATACTTTCTGTACTAGACTTAGAAAAATCCTAGGCTCCCCTTTGACCTTCACTTTTCAGTATTAAGTAAAGAAAAAGCTATCTCCACTGTGTCAGCTTTGCTGACAGATGAAGTCTTTGAACTTGAGTCCCAGTCTACTTAACTCCACAGCAAACCATGGCTTCAAAGAGCTTGTTTGGTAGAGAGGACCAACTTGAGCATTTTCCCTACCAGTTTGCTTATTTAAGTGGTTGGTTTTACACTTAGAAGATGTAACTTCAGTTTAAAAACTCCATGTAGGAATAGATAAAACTAGGAACAAAACAATGGATTACTGGAAGTTTTCATTTTCAACTAGCTGCAGGGTCACTGTGTAATATAATCCCAAAGCACGCCTCCTTTAAAACTGTGAAGTATGTGCATTTGTGAGTGAATGCATTTATGAGTGAATGGTAGAGAGAAAAGTATCTAAATTTTAAGCTGACTTTTCTGTGACTTAGTTCTTCAATGAAGGTTGTAATACCTATGGTATTGTTGTGGAAATCAAAGGACATAAAAAAATATGAATCATACTCTAAAATACTACAATGGCATGCAAGTATGAGACATTACTATTAAAAATTCTCAGTAAAGACAGATGATGATTTTAAGCTCTTATCCTTGCCATGTCACTTTTTATTACCCACTGATAAAAACCCTGCCCCCACCCCCGGCTTTATTTCAGACTTTGTAAACTTGAGCCTCCTTACCACACTTAAACACTGATTATGTAAGGTTTAAATCCGCAGTGCCAAACTACAAAGCCACTCCTAGAACCATGCTGTCTGACCACTTCCGTCTCTTCTGACTGCTGTTTCTTGGTTCACAGCCTTCACTTGAGTTTGACACTACATTTTTCTTTCGCTCTGAATTTTGCAGATTTAAAATTGCTCAGGAGATTGTTTTGCCAGATCCCCTACTGTTCTGACTTGACATTAGAGACGCTATCCTCTCCCACGGACAGGTAAACTTACTGCACCTCATGCAGGCCTCAGCTCAGTCTCTCTTTATTACCTGGGACTTATTATTATTGTGATTTGACACCATTTTGTTCACCTCCAGTACTTATTTACCTGTTTATCATCCATCCCTCCTCTGGTATGTCTGTCCCAGGAGAGAAGGGGCACTGTTTGTCTTTTTCACCACCGTCCTCGAGGCCTTGAATGCTTCCTGGAACATAACAGAAGCCCAATAAACTGCTGAGTGAAGAGGTGAATCGGCACAATGGAACGGGTCACACCGATGTCACTAAAGCATTTAGGTCTGAATACCATTTTTTCCTTCTCCAAATGAAAACGTAACACTTTTCTAATCTCTCACAATAAAAATTTCATCAACTCGGTCCTTAGCAATATTAATTCCTTACTGCTATCACTTTCTGAGGGCCTGAGGCTGGGCCAAACGTGACTGAGGTTTTCAAAAAATATATTTTTAATATAATTTAAAAAGATACTCACTAGGGGAAGGCTCATAAAATTCAGCTTCAGCCACAATCTGGACCATGGGCTGCCAAGTGCTGCATAAATAAATCATCAAGTCATTTTGGCATCCTGTGGGCCAGAAGGAATAGCTTGCTCAGTAGATTTAAAGAGACATGGTTCGGAAAGAAGCAGGAGCGAGGTGAGTGCTATGCATGTATTCTTGTGTCATCCTTCTGGAGTTTGGACAAAGTCCTTGAAGTGATAATTGTCCAATTTTCCAATGGCAGATTTTTTCTTTCCTCTTTAATTTGGGAATCCATCGTGGAATTGAAGGATTCCATTCTAATATCCACAACAAATGTCCCCTACCAACTCTGCAACTATTGGTCCACTTGAAAGAGGAAAATAAACCCCAGCTGTTAGAAGAGCACTAACAAGGACAGCTTGTGACAAGGTATATGTAGCACAGATTCAGGTATGTCAGAGGCCAAGCAGAAGAAAGCATGGAGGACAGGGGAGGGTGGTCTATGTGATGCAAGAGTCTAGAAGGGCTGCTGGCTGGATAGGTTCGGTATCAATAGCCTGGGGTGGGTGTGCAGACTAGAGCTCCCCTGTGCATCTCTCTCTCTCTCTCTCTCTCTCTCTCTCACACACACACACACACACACACACACACACACACACACACACACAC